>JAGXJF010000106.1:600000-1118417 GCA_019208055.1 Stipa capillata | reverse complement strand
AGATATATCGTGAGCTATATCAGATTTCATGTCATATTGTACAAACAAAATTTGAAAATGGGACGCGGATATTTATTCCCGCCTATTTTAGTTAAACAACCTAGTGGAATGGTCGACGTCTGCTTGCATCGTGTCGACACCTGTTGCTGCTAATGATATAATTAAACGCTTAATGGCCAACTGTTTTGCATAGTTGCTCTTGTTCCCATAAGAGAATTAATTAAGGGAAGAGAGAGTACAAAGAAAGTGCAAGTTTGGACGAGGCAGGTGCAGCTGCACTAGGTGACGAGCACGTACTCTTGTTTCATCCAATCCATGTCGTCCTACTACTAATCTTGTTATGTAGGGCCGAGACAAATCTTGTTATTTACTATTAACGCGGTTCCTCCTAGCTTGTACTACTACTCGTCGCTAGCACAGCAGCACGTACGTGCTGCTCGCGATTCCAGTCTCCCGTGTGCTGTGATGATCATCTGCAAGCTCGTCAACGAGATTAAGATTGAGATCATTGTTTTTGGAGATAGAATAAATTATCGAGATGAACTAAGCTAAAAAATTGGTTGGATGATTAGTAAAGATGGATGTACCTGTATTAAATCCAGCTTTGTTCCTTGCGTACGTATCTTACCAAGACATAATTTCCATTTAGCGTTAGGCGTCTAGGCGATGGATCCACGATAACGAGACAACTTCATCGATGTTTAAAATCTACGAGTCTAGTCTTCAGTAAATATTACTCCCTCATATACGATTTATATGACATAAAATTGATATCAATAGATTCCTTGTAATTATAATTTTGTATCACATAAACTGCATATTAATAGAATAATTATTGGTTAAAAGTTTACCTTAACGAATCAAAATACGCATTACATTTTTAGACAGAGAGAGTATGTATATATGTTCACAAATGGTACGAGATGTTTCTAACAAAACAAATAGACGAGGAAAAAGAAAAGAAAGAAAGGAGGAGGGGTAGCGCAGGCAGTGGGGGCGGGCCCAGGCGCGCCAAAAGAAGTCATCAACGGTCGCCGCGCGCGGCCGGCTGCCTCTCTCCCGTCTGGTTATTCTGCGACGCGGGGAGGCAGAAAGCAGCCGACGAGCCGCGATCGCGGACATGGACGTGGGCGGATACCATTTGGCATTCCTCATCAGCTTTGCTTGGCATAACTGATGGGCGACGGCGTCCGTTCTTCTAGAAATCTTTTCCTTTTTTTTCTCATGTGCTGGTCGAAACAGTACTTTGGATGCAGACTGCAAGAACGTACACCGGCGCTGCCTGCTCCGAATTCAGACCTCCACCCTCAAAACCGGCGCAGAATCAGGCTACATAAAATGGTGAACGAACTGGCCGGGTTGCACTGTCTACAAGTCTAGCAAAAGCGACGGCGCCAAGCGTTGACCGCCTGACTGACTCACTGACTGATCATTTCAAGGTAATTCCTTAATTTTACAGATGAATCGCTTCCCTGTCTCTGTCTGAAAAAAAAAGGCCTAATTCATTCAGTTCAATTCAGTTTCTTTTCTTTCTTTTTTTTAAGAAAGACAGAACCTGTAGATTGCCATCGGAGCCCTGCACATTGGATGGTGAAATGGGCCTCCACATTCTCATTTCGGCCCTCCACATTTCAAGCTTGAAAGCAGCTGAGCTGAGTGAAGAACCACCCTGCCTTAACCCAGAGGCTGGGACAACCATTTTCTAGACCAGATTGTTAACATCATTATCATATCATTGTTTTACGAATCAACAATTAACTGTAGCCTCATTCCGGCAAAATTTTGTAGATACAAATGGTAATACAGCGGCCTGCAATTCAACTATATACGGGACAAATTGCATGTTTTATTCGCTTCCATGTATCTATATTATCTCGAATAATAATCATAACGCCCTTCTATCAGACGGTCACCAGGATGATGATGGTGGTGAGTGATGACGATGACCCCTCCCAGGAGAGCGCCTCAGGATCATCTTGATGAAGAAAGAAAAAGGCTTTGCATGCCGGACCAGATGCGCCGAGGCCGACAAAGAATGCGTCATCAATGGTGGTGGTGCGAGAACGGCCACCATCTCCTCTTCTTTGTCGTCTGCGACCTCGGAGCATCTGCTCACGAAATACACAGAAAGATATGCTTTCAGCAATTATTTATGAGACAGAGGCTGCAGCGTCACATATGTAGTGTTGGTTGCATACGTTGGCGAAGTAGACCGGACACGCATTGCATGTATGCCAACGGCAGCCAGGCCTACTACTCACCGTTCTGCGGAGATATCGAGTTGTAGTGAACCTCCGCCCAGAAGCTCAACAGCACCACTACAATCAGAAAACAGTGGGATATAAAGTTCAGTATCAATGGGAGCGGTAGCCACGGTCCACACACTGATCAAGATCATCCACTTGCAAGTGGAAGGGAAAATATGCCTATACCTTTGTTGGATTTCTGAACGTTAGGCTGGATCTCTATGTAGCATGTATCCTTGAACGACGTCATGACAAAAATCTTCACTCCGTACTGCATCAGGTTGTAGTGTTATATTAGAACGACTTAAATAATGTAGCATCCTTGTAAGCTGTGATATGTTATGACATGAGGAAGACAACAGGAGAGGTAATATAAACACCTTGTCAGCAGCAGCCTGTAAAGTCACATGGTCACCCCATTCACCGTTTCTGTTAATTTATGCACTAAACGTTAGTTAGGACAGCATTCCATACGCTTAATTTGTGCTAGTCATAAACAGTTGTCGCGCCGTGGCACGTACCGTGCTACTTTGTCCAAATACTCATCATATGCCATGGGGACATATCCATCATAGGCATCACGGTTACTTTTAAGCTGGAAGGGGTTATTTATCAGATGGAAGATGGAAGAATGTAGAATAAAGGATGAGGCTAGAGATCACGAAATAAAGATTAAAACTGTCGAGTACCTGGTTAATTATCTGCTGCCTCACAAACTCATGGTGGTCGGGAGTTTGGTACAGCTGATCTGATAGTGCACGGAACTGAAGAGTTGAGAATGCCAGATCAGCATCAATTTTGTTGTGGCTTTCGTACCACATGTATAACAGTAAGTCAGTAATAATGCAATAACTCAGTGAACTAGCCCATACTATTTTCAAGTCCAGTGAACTGACCCAACTACTAATGCTACTACGTCAGCCCAGTAAATTATTTTCTGTTGAGTTTGTGTCGAATATATGTACGAGTGGGTTACAAGTTGAACTAAAGAAGGCGTAGTATTGTAATAGGGTACTACGGAGGGGAGTCCTAGTAGAATACGGGTAGATTTAGAATTGGACTCATGTATCTTGACCTCCTATATAAGAAGGGGAGCACCACACAATGTAATCAAACCAACACAATGTAACTTGAAAGAGAGTTATGAGATGGGAAGGAGCGTCCATAGTCAAGCCCCGTGGATGTAGGCCTCGTGGCCGAACCACGTTAAAAACGTCGTGTCTCTCATTGCCGATTCTGCGGTGTTCTCGGTTTAGATCTACGCTTCCGCGTGTCGCCTTGTGGTTTTCACAACAAGTGGTATCAGAGCGTGAGGTTCAAGTAGATCTTCGATGCAGAGGAATCCGACGGTACGAGACGGAGGACGGCGGCGTGTGTACAAGGCGAGGTGGAGCCTGGAGCGCGTCGTGGAAAAATCGCTTCAAAAGGTGCGAGAATCTGCACAAGATTTTTTGTGTGGAAGAAATTCGAGCGCGAGGTGGAGCGGAGGAAAAAAAGGAGTTCGCGGCGGACACAGCGGCGCGTGGCAACGCTGGGCGGCCGCGCGAGGCGACGCACGGCCGTGGCGCACGGCTGCAGCAGCAGCAGGCTGAGGGCAGCGGCCAGGCGGGACGCCGGCCCGGCGCGCGCTCCCGAGGCCCAGGCAGGGCGCAGCCTGGCAGCCCAGGCGGGGCTGCTGGTGGTAGGCCGGGGGCAAGTGGCGGCCCAGGCCGTGGGCGTAGCGCCGGCCCAAGGTGGGAGCGGCCTGGAGCGGCCAGGCGACCCAGCCGGCCAGGCAGGCCCGAGGCGAGGCGGGGCGGCCCAAGGCGCGCGGCCAGGCGCGGGGGCGGAGGCAGCCCGAGGCGGGTGGCGGCCCAGTGGGCGACGGCCCAGAAGGGCGGTCTGGTGCGCGGGGCAGGCCCGGACGATGGGGCATGGCCCAGGTGGGTCGGCCGGCCCAGGAGGGGCGCGCGGCGGGGCCCGGCGCGGCCCAGGCGGGCGCGGCCGGCCCGGGAGCGGCAGAGGGGGCCTAGAGGGGCCCGGCGGGGCCCGGTTGAGCCCAGGGAGGCCCAGGTGGGGCCTGGGAGGCTCAGAAGGAGCCCAGGAGGGGCCCATAACGCATTGGGAAGGCCCAGGACGCGTTTTAAAAGGTTTTTTCAGCCGAATTTCAGAAAATAATTCGTTTCTGGTCAAACTCGAATTGGGTTCTGAATTTTTGGGAGAAAAGGGACTCGGAATAGGAGTCCGACTTGGATTTTAGGGTCCAAGGACTGCTATAAAAGCAGGGGTTGGGGGGAGGCTTCAAGGCACGAGATCTCAGGAGTTGAATCCTATAGGCAACCTGGAGAACACGTGATCCGGAGGAGCAGAGTACTCGATGGTCCGGAGATGAGGCGTGAGACTCGGCATCAATTGTGGATAAATTGATGGAGGGAAAAACAGCGGGGCTGGAAGAAGTGTGGGCTAGCTACCCAGGAGATCTTTGACCAGGGCTGTGGAGGCTCGACACGGGAATTGTGGCGAGGCGTACGGCTGAAGGCGCACGGTAGGCAGAGATGGTCTGGAAAGACTGTCCAAGGAAAGATGAGGCAATTGTGAATTTGACTCAGTGAGATAACTCAGGATATGACTGTAAAGTTTCTTCAGCATGAAGAAGGAAGTACAGTTACAGGTGGAGTCATGGTGGAGTCTAGAAGTAGCAATGGAGTCTCATCGGCGGTTCAGGTCATTGAGCTGCAAAGGTGAATCTCA
This sequence comes from Stipa capillata, assembly GCA_019208055.1. Classification (NCBI taxonomy): domain Eukaryota; kingdom Viridiplantae; phylum Streptophyta; class Magnoliopsida; order Poales; family Poaceae; genus Stipa; species Stipa capillata. Next base: position 1,113,441 of record JAGXJF010000106.1, on the reverse strand, counting down.
AGTCTAAGGTACATGGAGGTTCGCGCAAGACGGCTTCAAGGTGGCGAAGAACATATTCGCTAAGGTGGAGTTTGTTGAATTTGTGTCGAATATGTGTACAAGTGGGTTACAAGTTGGACTAGAGAAGGCGTAGTATTGTAATATGGTACTACGGAGAGGAGTCCTAGTAGGATACGGGTAGAATTAGAATTGGACTAATGTATCCTGGCCTCCTATATAAGAAGGGGGGCACCACACAATGTAACCAAGCCAACACAATATAACTTGAAAGAGAGTTATGAGATGGGAAGGAGCGCCCATAGTCAAGCCTCGTGGATGTAGACCTCGTGGTCGAACCACGTTAAAAACGTCGTGTCTCTCATTACCGATTCTGCGGTGTTCTCGGTTTAGATCTATGCTTCCGCGTGTCGCCTTGTGGTTTTCGCAACATTTTCAAAAAGAGTCAAGTATTTAGGTGAAGCTGGTACCAAGTACTAACCTGACAATTACCATCACCTTTCACCTTGTGCTCAACTAGTTCATACAGTCTCAACCTACAAGAGTACACAAATGTAAAATTAATGAACTCCACCTGGACACACCTTACATACACAAAGTTATGAAAGAAACATTACAAGACATGTTAGTAATTTCATCCATCAAAATGCAATGCTTAACAGCATTTACTAATAAATGGAGTCCCTGGAAGCGTGAGACTTGCATATAACATCAAAGCAGTCATTCATTTAAAACTGGAACTGAAGACAGACCTTTCTGTCAGCCTTTCATGGTCCATGGTGGCTTCGTCCATTGATGGAATTTCCCCATTAATTTTAGGGAGATGCTGGACAAGGCAAAAATAAACTATTTAATCAGAGTTGCAGGTATGGTGGAATGGAAGCTAATAACAGATGCAGCAATCATTCACAATGGGTTCTTTCCTTCTGAACAATAAGGAGATTGAAATAAGAATAGAACACTCTTAAGATCACTTCTGCAGATAGCAGTTCTAACTAGCAGTCTTTTCTACGATACTGAAGATACGAGTAATAATGTATGGCCATGATGGTATAAGGAAGTCTGTATTTTCAGCCTTGTAAGCAAAATTCTTATCAATAAGACTTAGTAGCCACAGTTTTCAATTGGATGTTGTGAAGTTTTTCCAAGAAATGGATTAACCAGGATTAAAGTCAGTGGTCCAACTGACAGAGATGTTGGTGTAATTTTCCCTGTGAGATTTTCATTATATGTTAAACATTAACAGGTGCTTTTTCAATGATCTTAGCTACTTTGGTCATTGCTTAGCAGTTACTTTGGTGAATGAAACAAACGGTGCGTTTTTCAAAGCTTCCTTAGAAGTCAAACTTCCTCTCTTGTGGCAGTTAAGGATTTGCACAAATATTAAAGCGTTCCTAGTTAATTTCTTTGCCCTTTTGTTAGTCAACTAGAGATGCTTTGAGATTTGTGCAAAACAGTTTTGGAAGAGCATCGAAGCACTTCTCATCAAACAAAGCTACACAATACTGTTTCTTAACCTGACTTAAAGGATCAACGACTCACTGGAACTGGGACCATGGGGTAAAACCTCTTCCCTACTTCTTCCTCCATTGCAAAACAGTCGTCACTATCAGGGTATGAAGAGGAACTAGATTGTTCTATATAGACTGCCTCATGCTCATGCTCATGCTCACCAACATTTCCTGCAACACACGAAAAACATTAGGGGGTGAAAGCAGAGAGAGAGAGAGAGAGAGAGAGAGAGAGAGAGAGAGAGTTAATCATTGAATCAGATTATGGATGTTTTCACTACCAGGATGGTAGATGCCTACTGATGGGTTGTATAAATCATATGTAAGTGCAGAAGAATGCAAATGTGTCTCATCTGGATGTGATGCATCTGCAGCACACAAAAAAAATATACATGAGGAAAATTGTTCCTTTTTTCATGGTTTTGCACAAATACTTGCATGACATTCCACAATACTACCTCTACCATAATGGAGGTCACAATAGTTCCCATCATTGTAACCATTAGGAGGTCCATAGTACCCAGTAGAAGCAAAAGGGTCGCGGAAAAGGTCGTAACCCCAGTGGAAATTTTGATCTTTCTCACACATGATCATCCGTTATCTGTCGAAAGCACTGTCCTACCAAGCAGATTCAGTGATTTTAGCATTACGGCATTAACATTAAAAACGGAAAATAAATGCCTGATATACAGCTATTTGCTCGGTTGCAACGAGGTCAAGCACTGGTGGACTTAACAGAAATTAATGATTTGAATCATCACATTAATGTGTGCTATATTAGTAACGATAAGGAGGACAGATTGCAGACAACTAACAAATCATTACGCAATCCCGCAGGGACCACTACCATATTATTAGATACTAACATATTTTCTTCTCAATCTAAGCAACCTAATTCATTTATTTTAGGAACAATCAGCAACCTAATAACATGCAAGATCGAAGCCATTTTGGTTTGTTGCACACTGATTAAACAACCCAATATTATTACTCCCACCATACGTTTAGCAAACTAAAAAAGCTACAACGGTCTCACAATCCAATCAAACACCTTTTTCGCAGGTCGCAACCTTAAATATACTACATTGCTTCTTAACTGTAGATTATGCTTGAAAGGCCGTTTACAGAGTGAGCTAACTACAACTGATATCTACGTTAAACCTTTTCATATGAACTAAGTTTTTTCTTTTGAAGACTCTAACAACTAAACTATTAGTAATAAATACGAATTCCTGTATCTAGGAAGACTGCTTTCCTGCAGAGTTTTTTTTCTGAAGGGAAAAAATGATGGAAAAGTTGCAAAATTATTATAATCCAGCAAAAAAAGCCTCGTCCAATCAAAAAGGAGCAAAGAAACAGGAAATCCTGTCCAAAAAGCAGCCTCAACGATCATGAACCAAATTCCAGCAACCTTAGCATGTCAATCCACTGAGCAAGCAACCTTAGCATGCAAGATTGCAGCTTTCTTCCTTTTGGTGCGTGAACCAAATTAATCATTTCCTAGAAAGACGAAGAAAACAGAAAGAAAGAAAAGGCAATCCTTTTTGTTGCTGTAATCTATCACGAAGAAACAATTTAACACAGGATTGCAGGTATCATGCTTTTACTAAATATACACAGACACAATAGAGCATCATCACCAGCTCAGATAATCCAACACGGAATCAACAACAAATAAAAGGCAATAACATAACAGATAATAAATAAACAATCAGTACACGAGAGCAGCTCAGGATCAGGAGCGGGTCTAGATGGTGTGCTGGATGACAAGAAGCTCATACCTCAAGCACCAATGTCCAAGATAGCGGACGGGGTGGATGAGAGGCGGAGGGGTTGTGTGGGGGGTGAGGCTTCAGCGGTGACGGCGGTAGCTCAGGGCACGGGTGGCAGGCTATATAGGAGAGATTTCAAAAGCCGCTTTGGGTACGGCAGTACTCAGGCAGGAGAGGAAGAGGAAAGAGGAGGTACGGAGGGTGAAGAGGACCGTAGAGGAAGATGGATGGATTTTGACTGCAATCTGATTCAAAATAGGGGCATTTTCTTTCCTTTCCTTTCCTTTTTAAGATTAAATTAGATTCTTTTTTCACATTCCTTATTTTTATTTTTATAAGAAGACTTCGGGCTCTGCAATCAGTACGCATATCGATATATGCATTAAAAAGCACACGTATATTTGAATCAGAGTTTATAATCTTTTTGTTGTGCGTTTCTTTCATTAACTTGAGACTAACGCATAGAAATTAAGAGATGAGATCGAAAATTTAGTGATAGGGTGGGCAAGTCTTCTTTTGAGTAGCATGCAGCTTATATTTCTTACAATGGTATTCTTCACTGTAACTTTTTACAGAAAGAACCTTGCAATTTTCTTATGGCTGTAACACGTCCTTGGAATTGAGTGAGCAAAACGATCTTCTCATCCTGTGACGGCAGCAGGACAACTCTTCCAACATAGTTAATGACTTCAAATTAAAAACCCATCTAATACAACCATGAAATAGATGTAGGAAAATAGTAACAATGATGTGGCTTTCATCAGAGATATAGCATATTGATGATGACATGACCCATATATGATCAACCCTTTTGAAATTCTTTTACGTATTCACTGATGCAAGTGATGAACCGATGACGATAATATTGACGCTAGAGACAATAGAGACAATAAATTGTGACGTGGGTAGGGTGGAATAGGGGTATGTGGAATTGGAGAATCCAACCATATATATCAACAGATATTAAGAGAGATAGGAAGATACGCTGGTACGAAGAACATCGCCACATGGATGGCTATTACGGGCTTATGTACAGAGAATAGCTAGGATGAAAGTTTTCTTTTTAATATGTGGAATAGGGTCAAAGACTTCACAAAGAGATAAGGAGGTAGTAAGGTGAGGTAGATAGGGGGTGGAGAGGGGAGGGAGCTCAAGAGGTATGATCTCCGTGAAGTAGTCCATAGTGAAAAATATAACACTCACACTTGGACATATTTACCTGAATTTTCTAAAATTTTATCGTTTTGGATATCGATATAGTCTCGAAAACACAACTTTGATAATTAATCTTTACTGAGGTATATTTATAAAACCCAACGAAAGTATATATTGTCAAAGTAACTTTTAAAATAAATTCATTATTTCATATAGTATCTAAATATTTTAAAATATATTGATAGCTAAAGTTTTAAAAGTTTAAATGTATATATATAAATAACTGCGCTCTTTAAGAAACTAGGGGGAGTATATACCAAGCGTTGAGCCCAACATAAGTCCAGTTAGTCCAAGATTGACACGCTATACTTAGTTAGCCCAATGGCATCAAGTACAATATGATATTTACGATATTCAATCACACTACTATTATTGATGTACGGCATAATATTTCACATCTCTCTAGAAACTTTGGAGAGGGCATACAATGTACCAAACGATACTTGGTTCTCTTTAGCTATTTTCCCGATGACGGAACATTTCTCTTTTGGCACCTTCACCTATAGGATGCACATTTCTTTTGCTATATACGAATAAAATATTTGTTGATAGACACGAAGAAAAAGAGAGAAAATACAAGACCTACCCTTTTTTTCCACCTTTGCTTGTTAATTAAATAGACAAAGTTAATAACCAAAGATACAATGGCACAGGAGAATAGTATTTAGCACAGTGATATTTTATTTGACTATTTGACTATGCTTTAATGATGTTATTTTTGATAAGAAAAATTTACTATCCAAATCAGATGGTGTTCTCGTGTGCCTCCTCTTCAAGCTTGGGCACATTTACAGCAGGACGAACACAAACAATCCATAAAGGATGGAAGCAGTACTCTTAGAATGGTGATGCTCCAACTATTTTCGTCTAGCACGTGGAGGCAGCGGCCGCTACTTGGTGACGGAGGTGCACCATAGTCTTTGTTTTGTTTTTCTTGATGTTTAGAACCTGGCTGGAGTTTGTATTTCTTTAACATTATGTGATCAAGTTAGATCGAATCTTGTAACGCATTTTTTGTATATAGAAGTCAGGAATAATATAATTTTTCCCTTATAAAGGAAAAGGACAATAGTACTTCTGGGGTGGGAAACGCAAGAAGAACAAGTAGTCCCACTCAGACCAGTGGAATCGTGTTAGCGGGGGATCAGACGTCACTGGCCGGTACGGGCGCACCTGCTCGCGTTCCAAGGGAATCTCAGCGCTCTGCTCTGCATCTGACGGCTGTCTGTCTGTCCGGTGGTTTGACTCTTCTACAAGGTGCACAACTGCCAAACGCTCCAATTTGTTCTGTCCTCGGGAACAGAAAAAAAAAGGAATATTCTCCAAGGAGCAGGAGGGTGATTGCTGGTTAAAAAGATTCGCACCTCGAAATTGACGGTATCTTTGATTTGTAGAAATTTTCTTTACTTCCCAAAAAATTAACTGTTTTACGTGAACTTCATACAAAATTCCTGTAAATCGAAGAGACCAAGTTAGTTTTGGGTTAGTGACATTGCCTGGCGCCGCTGCACGGTGCAGAGTGTTCCCAAAGGTTATGAACGCGTGCTATATCCTTTTCCTTTCCCACAATTTTGCCATCTCTTTCAATAGCTCGTCACTTGTCATGGAGACAGATGCCGACATAATATTCAATGATTTTGCGTGTGGTGCTTAAGTTTGGATCAGAAGACGAAACCTCCATGGTCATTTCATATCTGACAGGGAAGTCACACAGGTTTTTGTGCCCTACTATGTACTGAGTTGTTGCTTCGACCATACCCCTCTTGCTGTTCTTTCACGATCTCTCTTTCTTTAAAGAGCTTCACAATCTCTGATTAATATGCGTAGATGTTACCTAGAACAGATAGGCCATGCACAAACTTGTACTTTTTAGTGTTTTGTGATAGCGAAAACAAAGAGATATTAGGTGGTTATTCAAAAAATTAAAAGAAAAATTAGTTCATAAGGAGAAAACTAGGGTCATAGATCCTAATCAGGATGACTCGGATCCAACACGAAACCCGTCCTGTCTCTAATGCTCGATGAAAAGCAGCTGCAATTTAATCACCTCCAAAAGCTGGATGCACAGAGAAAATGTCAAAAGGAAATCAGAAATAATTTTTTTCATTGTTCATGTTGAGTGGCCACGACGACGACGAGATGGCGTTACAAGATGGGAATGGCGACGATTGGATTGAGAACCGAATTTTTCACTTTTCAGAACCTAACAAATTTGGTGACCTCTGGACGGTTTTAACTTTTATGCGATAAAAGAAGAACTGAAAAAGATTTGCATGAATGTTGCCTCATTCTTTTTGGCTTGTTTCAGGCAGCCTTCGCCGTCAGTTGCAACTGGCAAAACATGTGACAGGTTCAGCAGATTTCTATCTCTAGCTTGTTTCCTAACATTTGTTTCTTGCTGTGAATTACACTGAGATAGGAGCAAGGTTTGCTTTCTTCTAATTTCTGAAGATCTTTTTTTGTTGCATATATACTCAAGATGATTGCATCACACATACCATGTGCTAATTACTGAAGATGATAGCAGGCAGGCAGAGATGTATGGTGATAGCTTGACATGGCATATGAGATGTCAGATAAGATGAGAGAGACCTCTTCCTGGCACCCAAGAAGAAGTGCAGAATTCTGAGTTCTTGAGAGCCAAGTATACTTTCATTTTTTTTGGACAGGTGAATCGCCGCATCGGACCGGTCAGATTTGTAAAAACTGAAAGGAGCCCTATAGCTCCTGCCCACCACCAAAATCTGCCAAAATTCTGCTCAGCACATATATCATAATCATCACAAGAGGGGAGACGGCGATGTTTGATGGTGGAATGGAAAGTGTGCAGAATCCCTTGCTTCCAGTCACAGTGCTTTCTACATGGAACAGCAGAAGTAGGCCACTACCAGAAAGTTTTCTACAGAAAACTTTGCTACTGATACAACCTCTGATATGGATGCTCTCATACAACTTCCACACAGTGATTTGCGCAGGATGTGCATTGGGAAATTGATCATCTTGGGTAACAAACAATTATGCAGACCGTCCTCTGGTCGAAAAATCAATCGACCTAGAAGTAATCTCCTATGTGCCATCGCCAAAAAATCTCTCAAATTGGATGAAGAGTCTCTTTCTGATATGCGCCGCTGGGTCTTATCTGATCAAAGGAATGGCTGGCATGTACCACCGGCCATCGGTCATCGCCACCATCAGATCATTCTGCAACTGAGCTCGAGATAAGGCGCATTTTCCGACAGGTCGGAAGGCAATCCATTGGTTCAGGTCACGTCTAGGCTGAATCTGAATCATTCCCTGCATGCGGCCCTTTCCAAAAGATACTTGACAGTTTTTTGGGTTTTGCACAAACAAGATTAGTATTCCGCTAGAAAAGAGTTCATAAGATGGAAGGCCTGAAATTGCACCAAAAACACAAGCGACCTACTGATCACCATCTTGCAGCTCAGATTGTAATACACAAAACCAGATGGATTCCACAGAAAACTACAGGACAGACTGCAACTGAATTGTGCACCTGGTATGAACATATCCCTATGAACAGCTATACTTACAGGCAGGAGCTGACATATTTTCAGCAGGTCTTTATGATCTCAGGCTTCCACCCCGCCATACAATCTGCCGGCAACCGAATTTGAATTCCTGGAACCTTCTCTTCAGTGATCCTTTCTTTGTTCGCTTCGCACCCGGTTCAGAAACCGAGCCATGGTAGTGAAGAGGAGGCTGTGGCGGGCCGGTCTCAATGCTGTCAACAATCTTCTGAACCATCTCATACACCTCGCTCATCTTTGGGCGTGACTTCGGTAGCCGGAAAAGACAGCGGTTCGCCACGCCGGCCAACTTTGTAAGGGACTTGATGTTGTAGTGTCCCTCGAGCCGTGGGTCTACAATGATGGGGAACCGTTTGACGTCAGAGATGTACGGTTTCACCCACTCCAGGAGCTTCTGCTCGCCCTTTGGGCGGTTCTTGTCAATAGGACGGCGGCCGGTGATGAGCTCGTAGAGGAGCACGCCGTAGCTCCATATGTCGCTCTTTGCGGTGAGTCGTCCAGTTTGCATGTATTCAGGCGCTGCATATCCTAGAGTCCCAACGACCTATGGAACCATAAGAATTTAAGATATCAGTTTAGATGGATGCATATTCTCAAGTTCAAGTTGTATTAGGAACTAATGGAATTGGCAGGAAAAAATATGAACTTCACAAAACTAGTACAAGGAGAATTGTTACGATAGTTGGGATGAATACATTAAAACCGAACTCGTGTTACTTGTAGATATAGTTGGCTTTCTCTGAAGAACAGATAAGCGTTTTCTTTAATGAACAGTTTATTTTGGCCAGAATATATATGTCCATGCTGATTCTGAAGCTGCTAGAGAAATGAATATAGCACGCATTGATGCTTTTTCAAGTTGAAGTACTCACTCCTTTCTAGGACTTCAGTTGCGATTCTCAAAAACTTAGATTCTGTGATTCTTGACTGCTTCAGAGACTAAAATATTTAAGAGATCAATAGCATACCCCAAAACAATTATATCATTTGAGGTGGAGCAACTGGGTATCCATTATCCAACTCCATTGCTATCAAAAGGGAATCATGTTAAAGAAGTGCAATAGAAACAGCTTATTTGTTGCCTACTTGGCATGATGATTATGTTTATCTTTAGGTCATCATAAATTTTGCCAGCTCGATAATTAAAATATTGAATAGAATGCAGTCAGAACACTGAACACATTGGTTTCTAGATGTGCATACCGCTGTAGAGACATGAGTTAGACCTTCCTGTGGTCCATGCCTAGCCAATCCAAAGTCCGACAATTTTGCACTCCAATTCTCATCTAATAGAATATTAGACGTTTTCAGGTCTCGGAAAATAACCTGCATGCATATAAATATAGCATATTGAAACAGCTAAAAACAGTGCAACTTTTTGTACTGCATTTGTTCCTTTTTGCTGAATAGATAAGCCATGCTAATGTCACACATGTTTCAGATACGATTGGTTTTAGTATTGAACACCCGAAAGCAAATGAATTACCTGAAAATCCATCTCTTCATGCAGATACTTCAGCCCCCGGGCAGCATCAAGAGCTACTTTTAGTCTCATTGGCCATGATAAAGTTGACGTTGACCTAGCTGCCAAGTGGTCATCCACACTCCCATTAGGCATGTACTCGTATACTAGAAGCCGTTGCATTCCCCGCTCATCATCGTCAGCGCAGTAACCTATTAGTTTGACGAGGTTTGGATGCTCAACAATCCCAAGCACATTCATTTCTGCTAACCATTCCTTCTGCCCCTGAAGAAAGATGATGATACTATATTAGGAACCCAAACTAGTGGCTCAAGCTAGATTCCAATGTAAGTGACTTAAAAAGGGCTCATCAAGCAATTGGATTGAACTGTTTTCATCGTATGCTTGGTTTACAATTTTAGTTTAGTAGTTTTCCCTATATGCTGGCAGCCTGGCACTAGTTGACTCTCTCTACCCTAGGCTAGAACAACATGCAAGTATATATGGACTATAAATCCAAGGAAACTAACAAGTATAAATTATTGTGCATTTCCTGAAGCAAATGGACCTACCGAATGGTTTATTTTCACAATGCCGAGTTCAGAACTAAGTCGAAATCACATGTATTGTTATGACTCCTCTTCACAATGTGAAAAGGTGAATTATAAGATTTGTGTGCAGTTACTATCTAACAACTTTGAGAACAATCCCTAACGACAATACTGGCCTGTTATGGTAAAAAAAAGGCCAGTACAAGATGGTTAAAGAACTTGCCTGAACTCCTTTGCGATTCAGCTGCTTAACAGCGATCTCAATCCGCTCATTCGGTTCATCGGAATTCTTGATGACGCCCCTGTACACACACCCAAACCCACCCTCGCCAACCATGAGCGACCGGCTGAAGTTGCGGGTGGCATACTTCAGCTCAGAGAAGGAGAACACCCTGAGGTTGCTGGGCCGATCAGTGAAGCTGGGGTACTGCATCCTCCTTGTCGACTCGGCGCTCATGTCGGAGACGTTCATGGAGTTGATGTCCGAGCCAGAACGGGCATCGCGCTCAGTCGACGTCGTGCTGAAGGACCGCACGGAGGCCGACTTGGCGATGGGATCCTCCTCTTTGGTCTCTCCACGCAAGAAAGGCAGGCACCTCATTGCTGCAGTGCAGTGTAAATTAATCAGGGGCATATTTAGGAATGAACTTGGATGTTTCCACCGAACATTACAGACACAAATGGAATGTTGGACCGAGAAGAGCTAGTAGGAGCTCTGAATTCAGGTTTGAGGGACGTATGTTTTGGCAACCGACTGGTACGAGCTAAGAACAGGCACCAAATTCTGAACTCTGACAGCAAAATGCATCTTTCTTCAAGTAATACTTCAGATTCACGATGAAGATGATGAACTCTCATAACAATTACTCTGATCGCCACTTGTGTAAGGCTAGCAAACGTACCATGTGGCAAAACGACCAAGATTTGCCATAAATGACAGCTGTAAAAAATCAAAATTCTTGATTGAAGAAAAACAAGACATTTTTACTGCTCCAGAGGCCAATAAATACACCTGGGAACCAGTCGAAACCAGCCTAAAAATCAGACCTTCATTCCACACTGAATGAAAATGGGGTGACAGTAGGCAAGAAAGAAGCAGGGTAAGAGGAAATTAGTATCGTGCCTAAACTTTTACTGAACAGAAAAGAGGAACTGAAGCTGCAAGCCTACAACCAACCAACCGTAATGCAATGCAATCCAATCCAATCCAATCAAACCAAACATGTGCTTAATCTCCACGCAAATCGGAGAGTATAACGAAGACAAAGACAATAACAAACCAAATCGCGATCAACCTTGAACAGGACGGCACCAAGAAATTAAGCATGAAAGCAAATTAAACTGCGGGTGAAGAGGATTACAGCAACGAACCTTCCCCGTCTTGCGAAGGCTAAGAAGAGGAAATCCCAGCAAGAATCCTGGGAGGGAGGGAGCTGAGCTGAGGTGAACTCCGATCCAGCCAGGAAGCGACGGGGAAGAGGGAGGCAGGGAGGTGATGATAGGCGCGCGCACACGGACGCAGAGAGAGAGAGAGAGAGAGAGATTGGTGGGCTTGAGTGGGGGCTATGCAGCAGTCAAAGTCGGGATGGAGCTCGGGGCTGTCTCACCTCACCAACTGAGAAACCACAAAGCCAAAGACCGCAAGTGGGAAGAGGGAGGGGGAGGAATTCTGAATTCTTCCTGGTCGTCGTCGTCGTGTGGTGAAAAGCAGAGAGCACGAGGGATGCTTAACTAGAAAGGGTATGGGTATGGGTATGGATATGGATCAATGAACGCCATCACTCTACTATTTATTACTTATCGCGGCTGCTGTTAATTTGTGCTACCCTAATCTCTTTTCTATCATATTTGGATAACAGAGAAAATGCCAATCTCTTCCAGAGTGATAACACTGATGGAAAAAGCTACGGCGAAAATGAATGAAAAAACAGTCGCGTTAAGAACAATAAATAGAAACATTCAGTAGAGCATGGGACTGGTGACACAACAAGATTACTGACTATGGCTGTCAAAATCTTTTTTGTTTCATTTTTATGCATCAATTTTTATCTTTGCAGGTTCGTCTTGTCGTGGTTGGTGTGGAGATAAAGCTTGGGCTCGCCGATCAACCACCTCAACTATCTTCCCTACTTTTTGGTCGTACCATTCATTTCAACACTTGATGGGTACGATCGTACGGTCTCAATGGCAAATGCAGAAGACGTCTGGAACTAGAAGAAGAAGACAGGTCGGAGTGAATTGCTACGTGGCAATCCCCTGCCGCCAGGTGGTTAACGAGAGCTACTGACACCTCATCGGCCATCAAGGATATCACGGGCTTAATCCACTTTTATCATCCGCTTTACCGATCATTTGCAGTCACGTGATGACATGGTGCACAGTACCTTGGACGGCTCTTGAGCGTGTGAAGAGTCGATGCCACGTGGATTTCGTATTAGTACAGTGTTTGTACGCCACGTGTAAGCGACGAGCTTTGTTTGTATGACGTGTGGGCTGGGTGGTTGCGTGATTGACCAGGTGGCTGATGAGCTTTTCAAGGCCGTGAAGATCATGACAAGTCACGTGCAAATGAAATGAAAGCTTTCAAACGATTAGGCTGGCAATTCGATAGGGGTGTAGCGACTCAAGACGTGGATACATGGAATATATCTCCTGCTGCTCCAGTAGTATTCTACGCGGTGCACACGGGTAACTATGTACACATGTCATACGTGCACCTCCACACGATTGTGTCTTAATCACATGTTAAAATTACACCAAAAATAAATCTTGTGAATCTTAAATACCTACAGAATAAATGTGAACATTAGGAGTTAAATTAACTTCAGTACCCCACAACTCTACCATCCACCAAGAACTGGTTCTCGTGCACGTAGCATTTACATATACCAGTTAGTCCCTTCAGCTTCATTTACCGTCATGGTCTTTGATATACTAGTTAGTTAAAAGCGTCTTTCTTTTATAATAATGTCACAACATGACACAATGCGTGCGTGTAGTGGCAAACGGGGGGCCAATATAGACCGTTTGCGGCATGTTTTCTCTCTCCTTGTTATACCTCATGTTTGTCCTCTTCGGTGTGGTCATTGGTCTCAGCTTCATCTCTACTACCGTTCTACTTTGTCACATCCTAATTTTCATAAAATAGAAAAACACATGGTTTTATTAAAACCTTGATTGTTTCTTTTGTTTTCATCTGGAGTTTAATTTGCCTTTCCTATATTTCTTGAATTTTGACTTTATACGAAATTGGTAAATCCTATCCTAACCAAATCTCCTCCAATATTTTTGGAGACCATCAACATCACTATCATCTCCATCATGTGACCATGCACATATCCAAAACTCCTATTCTAATATTTCCTATTCTCTCTCTGTTCCCTTATATTTTATGTTTTCCTCCAAAAATCAAACCCAAACCCTCCCCAATGCAAATATTTGGAAAATGTTCCAAATAATATGTGGAATGTGCATCCAAATATATATCAACTTTTTTTTATCACTTTCCTGCACAGTGAAAACAATTTTTGAATTTCAATTGCAAATTGGAATTGAGGCTGATTAAATTTTTATTATCACATGTTCATTTTTTCACTCAAAAAACCCACAAAAATTGCACAAGCCATCTGACATCATTCCTCACTTACTTCTAAAATAATATCCTGCTATCTAGTTAAAAATATTCAAATTGGTTCAGAAATCAAATTTGATCTTTGGATGTTTCCCTCAGTTTTAAACATCTAAAAGTTCCACAAAAATCACTGGAGCACTTCTCTACATGCCTAACCCATTTCTGACCTTAACCACATTTTTCCCAATTCAAAAATCTTGCACAATATTCTATGATTAACTTAAGCACTGCGCACTGTTCATACAATTTGCTACTGTTACCCTACTTCTTCCTCCTCTACGCACCTTCCCCTCACTGCAAGTGGGTCCCAGACCCGACTTGGCAGCCCCCTGCCATCTCCTCCTTGCTCAGAATGGCACCGGCGCCAGCACAGTGCGCACGGCGCGCACTGGATGCGTCCGGCACCGCCCCCTCAGCAGCCTACCGCCGCGCCCGACCGAGGCAGCACGGCTCCGCCTTCCGCGCCTCGCCACGGGCCCCTCCAGCGTTGACGTCGCGCCCCTCTACCTCTTCTCCCTCCTCATCTCTGCCTCGCTGCAGCGGCCGCCCCGCGGCACGCCGGCCACGTCGCGCTCACCGCGGCCGCCTGCGCCCGCGTGCCCCCGACCGCGTCTTCCTTGCCCATGCTGCGGCCACTGCTTTGCGTGCGTCGGACGGAAACCGCCGCCCTGCCGGCCTGCTCTCCCCTCCTCTCTATCTCTCTCTACCCTCGGACCCCTTCTGCGCCGTCACAAGACGAGCCCAGCGACAGAGGCCTCGCCTCCGTCCTCGCCGTGCAACCGGCGCATGGTGCACCGGCGCCGGGCTATAAAACTGAGCCCCTGGCCTCACTCTCTCCTCCATCCCTCTCCACCTCACTGAGCCGAAGACACGGTCCCGAGCCGATCTCTTTCTCCAACACCGGCGAGGGGCGCCGCCGCGGTCAAATCGACCGATTGCTCCACTCCGGTGAGCCGGACCTCAATTCCTCGCATCCCTGACCTCCTCTCCCCTCACTCACTTCCCGAGGAGAAGCAACGCCGGCGAGCTCAACGACCCACCGTCGCCGCCGCTCCGGTATTCTCCGGCGACCGCCTTCACCTCCCGTCGACTCTCCTCACTCCCTCGGCCACACCCCCGTGCTCGCCTGCCCTCGCCGTGCCGCCGGTCGCCGCCGGTGAGCACTCCCGAGCCGCCCCCCGTTTTCCTCTATGCGGGCCCCGCGCGACAGGGAGGGAAAACAAGTTTAAGGTCTAAATCCTGCTAATGTCTCACTGACAGCAGGCCCCACACGCCTTATTTTCTTTTTGAAACGGGTTAAACCCTCTGTTTCTATGGCAGGCCGGACCCACCTATCGGATTTAATTATTTTAAAACCCATACTGACTTGGCATGCGCTTTCCTTACTGGAAGGCGTCTTTGTATAATACGCGAGCAACGTCACCTTCTTTGAAATTCCACAGGCTATTTTCCCACTTATTTTCTCTCACGGCAAAATTTTGATCGCTTATTTCTCTTTCGTCGTAATTCTGATTAATTCCATTATTTTTATAAATTCATATAAAATAAAATCATATCCAACAGTACTAATTTCATAAATTTCGGATTTTATTTGAATTCATTTTATATTTATTTGTGTTTAATTGCTTTTTTGATGTATAGAGAACAAGGCGTCTATAAATCCCGGAGACAAGCCAAAGCAATACCAAAACCCCAGCAAGCCAGAAAAACACCCACTTTGATCATCTTGAATCTCATATATTCGTTACCATTTTTATAAAATGTCACGTAATACTTAATTACAAATTGCTATTTTATGCTTCGAAATTAGCTATGCCGTATTATTGCATGTGCTATTTTGATAAATTATATTCCAGATCCATTATCACCTTAATGTATATACCCACCGGTCATGATAGTATTGGTCGTATTTTAAAAACAATTATTTAATATATAATGTTGCTGAGACATGCTTTACAAAATAAATTTTAATTAAAAGTTGTAGATCACTGAAATACTTATGGGATTGTCCCTCGGATGCCATCAATTGTCCAATATGTATTTCTTAAAATATATTTTTAATATCAAAAACCAAAAACCAAATGGAAATGTGATTTAGATCCGGGTGATAATTAAGTTGGAGCTTACGTAAAATGTTGGGTGAATGTATGAGATGATATTTATAATGGAGTCTTGCTCGGATCAATTAGTAATGGAACTTTAGTATCATTCACCCAAGTTCACATCGTTCATATGCTCTAATGGGAAGGATTTGTGCCATTATCTTGTTTTGGACTAGCGATTGAACCCGCAAGTGTTATGTGATATGTTCAAAAGTGAGTCAGAGCTTCTTTTGTGGGCAAAAAGCTGGTTTTAGCCCCCTATCAAGTTTCAGTTGCAATTTTAGCCCCCTCGAAATCAAAGTAAAAAACGACTCCATGACCGCCTGGACAACTGCCACGTGTCCCCTGTTGCGGGTTGGACCCACTAGACTCACTTGTTGGGGGTTGGACCCACTAAACCCACCTGTCATGGGTGGGACCCGCGATACGTCCTGCCTGCCCCGCAGCTGCCCGGTATGGTATCGTGGATCCCACTCGCGATAGGTGACCTGTCCCGTGTCCAACTCGCGTCAGGGGACACATTTTTGGTTTTGAATTTTTTTTTGAGGAGGCTAAAATTGCAACTGAAACTAAACAGGTGGCTAAAACCAGCTTGTTGCCTCTTTTGAGAGGCTTCCCGCTATGATGTAGGAGATTGCTTGACACAAATGTGGGAAACCCCACCCCCTACTTGTGTCGTCGATAGAGACAACAAGTTAGAGGTAGGCATAGCCCATCTGACGGGTCTGTCGTTAAAGCTATATAAGCGAAAAGCTTTGTTATGGTATCCCTATTGGCACACCTCGTAAAGTGTGCCCATCGGATCCTAGCAAGAAGGGAAATTCGCATCTTGTAGGCAAAGCTGTGCAATCTCCTTAAAGTGTTAAATATATTTGAATAGTCATGTCCACGGTCATAGACATAACTTTCTTAGGCTAAACTTGTGTCGGGACCCAAAATCCATAATAGAGAATCTTAAGTGAAATCACCCGCTAAGTCGAAACTTCAACTCTGACCTCAACCCTTTAGTATCAATTCCAAGAGGAGTGGAGTGATATGGCTTCGAATAGCCCAAGACGTTAACCCCGAATTTGCTCCGGCAAACTAATGCACAGATTAAGTAGGGTGATATGGTCTCCTCATTCTTTCTCACTAAGCCGGAACATCAATCCTAAACTCATCCCGGCAAATTAATGCTCGGCTGGAGTAGGATGATATAGTTCCAAACTCCCAGTAGAAGAGTCACTTCGCAGGGGTGATTAAACCTAACAATTCTATGATATAGACTCTGAAACCCTACCTGCACCATGTGCTTCAATGACATACACGCAAGGCACATGAGACAGGTGCGAACAAACAAGTATGACAACAGCAACTCTACGACTGAAACTGCAATAATACTATATGTTCTTTAAAACTTAACAACATAATTCACACAAAGAGTCTTTTACACAGTGAAAGATTAAATATGGCTAAGAAGCCAAAAAGGTAAGGCCAAAAGATGGTAGCAAAACAAACCAAGCTACCGAACCCTGGGCAGGACCACTGCCTGGGATTCCCAGCGACTAGTCGTCGTGGGCGTCGATCTCTACATAGAAACCATCCATTGAAGGGATGCTTTTCTCTGCACAAAATTATCAATAACTGCACGGTGAGTACAAAAATTGTACTCTGCAAGACATACAAGGGAAATTAGTAATAGATGCAATAGGTTTCAATAAGGGGGTAATTGTGGACTATTTTGCGGAAAGCTGATTATTCTTTCGACAATATTCTTTAAGTAGGATGAAATTCGACTACTAGATTACTTTTTAAAGGAGATGAGTCGAATCTTCACGATGAAATCTATTGCAGACCACCATACACTTAACCCTCGATTCTTCCTCAACCACCAGGGAGGAAGCAATCGCTAACTCATCAATCTTAGAGTTGACATGTTTTAACGTGACGTTGTAGTTGTTTAATTCGATGCGGATTCTTACCAAGTTGTCCATAACAGCGGACACTGCTATTCGAATAGTTCAGACCCTGCAGGGGTGTATATCTTTACCTACACGTATCAATCGACTCTTAATGCTATGCCAAAGACACACTTCACGAGGTGTGTTAGCAGAGTGTGATTGAACACAACCTTTATAATATTTTTGACTTAAGTATGAGCCATCCCAATGTGCTAATCCGTGTACACCAGTCCGGCCGGTACCTTGACACGGTCCCAAAAGTTGTAGCAGATGATACATCCCCAGTTCCGGATCATGTGTAATCCTTACACCTATATTGAGGCACCACATCACATCATTTTTCACTCACCCAACAAATGACAATGGCAAACTATGCAGCTCATAACTCAAGTCTAGACAAATTATTTAGTCGTAGATGACCCATTATACCACCCGTGTAGAAGTACGCAAATCTTGGTTCAAAAGGACACCGGGAATCGGTCCTTGTGGAAAAAACGAGACAACCCACTATGCTCCCAGCCATGACCTCTCGTCTAAACCTGATCATTATTAATCAAGTTCATTAGTTACTTCCCGGTGAACACCCACCTACCACCTAACCCACCTAGAGTGTTGTGTTTTATCTGCCGTCCAAGAAATTACGACTTCTATATGTCTAAGCATTATTAACTATATAAGTAACTTAGAAGCAACAACTATACTACTCTAAATAGGTTGGGGTGTGGTGGGGTTGATTGAGCGACAAAGTAAGTTATGCAAGGAATAAAGCTAGCACTTAACATAAAGTATAAGTTGAACGTATGCGATAGGGTTTTGAAAACAATTAATAATTTACAAATAGTAGGATGACCGCAAAATGTTCAAAGGGTTGCTTGCCTTGCGGTTCGGCTATTAAACCTTGTTCCTGCTCAGAATTATACGCTTCGGCATCTTCCGGCTCTATTGGGAAGAATGGACACACCGAAAAAGGAGATGCGATAATAAATATCACAATGATGAACACCAACATGATATGAAATATATGCCATGGCATAGAGGATTCAAAATGAAGACTAATGCAAGTGGAATTGATTTAATCAGGGTCTGGACGCTCGAGATATCGCGATCCGACGACTTCCGGTTAACTGAGAAAACCCTAATTTGAGTATTTAGCTATTTACAATTTTTTCTAGCATGCAAACATGTATGAAAATGTCATATTTAGATAGATCTCATTTTTCTAAATATTTTGATATATTATTTGTGTTTTTCTGATTAAAAATGGATTTTCTATGAATTTTCTAAGATTTAATCAATTTAAGTACCCTTTTTGTATTTTTCTCAGTAAATAAAAATAATATTAAATAATAAATATTTTCATTACTTATCTCTGTCTTAGCCTCAGAGAATAACATGTGGGCCCCATGGTTAACTCGGGTCAAAGTTGACCGAGTCAATGATCGGTGGGGCCCACTGTCATAGATTTCTTATTTTCTTTATATCTTCTCTGTCATAGACTGTGTTAAAACCGAATTCAATTAGTGCATTAATTACTGTACTTAGTATGTCGGATTAGAATTAATTACCAATCATTAGTACTAATGATGTCCAAATAGTAATTAATAGGGATCAATATTAATTATAGGCATTAATTATACTTAGCAATAATTGCTATCATTAATGTGTCGGTTTAATTCAAATAACCAGTCTTAATGACCGAGACACGGTCATTATGACCGTAATTAGGCGATCGGTTAGCCGTTGTGCTCGGTCGGACCGAGCACTCCGGTTGGTCCCACCGGTGGTGGGCTGCTACCGACGACGGGGAGCACAGCAGCGACGCGGGGTTGGGGAGGAGAGTGGTGGTCGGAGTTACCGAGGGTGGAGGCGAACGGTGAGGTGGCGTGGGGGGCTCGGGCGATGAGGCGGAGCGGCTCGGGGGCTTGGCTCCGGCGGCGGCGAGGCTAGGCGGGGCAACGAGGTCGTCGAGGAGGCCAGCGGCGACGGGGAGCGAGGCTCCGGGGCGGCAGTGCTAGGCAGGGCGGCGAGGTCGTTGGGGATGCGAGCGGCGACGGCTGGCGACGGAGGAGGCGATGGGGGCGAGGCGGTGGTCGTCGGGACGGAGACGAGGCGGGAAGAGGGGCGCTGTGAGCTTACCGAGAGAGAGGGAAATAATCGGGGAAAAGAAGGGGGTCGGCCCGGTAGATAGCAGAGGAGGGTGGCACATTCGAGGCAGGAGGTGGCGGGGATCCCTCGGGAGCTCGCCACCGAGGTGCTGTGCAAGCAGCTGCTGGCGGCGGCTGAAGCAAGAGGTGGCGGCGAAGCAGACGAGGATGAGGGAGGGGATAAGGGAGAAAGGGGGAGCGGCCAGGCCGGGGGGAAGCCGGCCGAGGCGGGGTGGCCCAGCCGAGAGGGGGAGAGGCGGAGCGGGCCAGCGGGCCAGGCGGTGAGCGGATTGGGTTGCCGGCCCAGTCGGGGAGGGAAGGAAAATGGGCCCCGAAAGGGCCCATCGGGGGGGTTTAGTTTTAGGTTTTCTTTTTTTCTTTTTTCTATTTTTATTTTATTTTCTTTTTGAAATTTGTTTTACTAATTCAAACAATTCAAAGACCCCTTTAAAAATTTAAATTTCTTCTCAATTTTTTTTTGATCATGCATATGCCATGATGCACAAATAACGTGGTATTAACATTGGGGATGTTACAACTTGGTAAGGCTCAGTTTTTAAAATATTAGAATATGGGAATAAGGTGGGGTCGGAGCTATCCACTAACGTAGTAGTAGCAGCCACAGGAAGTTCAGTTGGAGCTAAGTATGTTGGTTGGAGCCGTGTTGATGTTATTATGCTACTAATTACTTCATGTTTAAACTTCCTTCATGCTCGTTTTACCTTTCGAAAATTATTTATGTTACTGCAAATGAAAAACTAGCTTTCTGCACAACTTCAACCTAGTATAAAGTCATTCATTTGGACAAAATCTTGCATGCATATTTTTTTATCATTGCTTGCGTGTATATTAAGTAGATTTATCTAACTTGTTAATTTGGCTAGATATGGAGAAGATCAGAAAACCAGCAACTACTGTCTAGTATAAGAACTAGGGCGTAACCCTAGTCGGTTTAGTATATCATTGGACTTTGAGCTATCTTTATCTTACTTTCACGGCAAGATTTTGATGTTATTTTACCCTTTGCGGCAATATCTGTAAGACTTCGATCATAATAGTCAATTATGTTTAAGACTCTGTTATACTAATGATGCAATCGGAGAAAATGCCTTTTTAGCCCCGTGTGCGAGCTCAATGCCAAAAATAGCCCCCGTTTAGAGATAAAGCCAAAAAGTCAGGCGTGAACGCTCAGGCGTCGACACGTGTCACCTGCCGTAGGCCAGACCCGCGGCAGCTGTGACATGCCACCTCCCGCGGGTCTGGCCTGCGGCAGGTGGCCTACCACGGGTCTGGTCTGCGGTAGGTGACCTCCCGTGGGTCTGATCTGCGGTAGGAGCCACGTGCCCTGACTTTTTGACCTTATCTCCAAACGGAGGTTATTTTTGGTATTGAACTCACACGGGGGGCTAAAAAGTACATTTTATCCCCCAATCCTCACCATCTACCGAAGACAGCGCAGTAGGTTTGAGCCATGCGCAACCCTACGTAGCAGGATGGTGTGTGGCTGGACCTGAAACATGCCCTCCCTCTAGACGTCCCAAGCCCATCTGACATGTGGGCCCGTTATAAGGCAAGGCTCAACCTATAAGGAAATTTTGCAGGGGTTCTCCTATTTGTGCACGCGGGGCCCAAATAATAGACTTCCTCCGCTCGCTCGCTGCCTACACCTGTCTCACAGAACCAAACACGCATCCATCCAGCCACGTGTCCCCCAAGTCGGCCGGCACCGTCTGATGAACCCCGCCGCGTAGACCGTGAGTCCCTCTCCCCACCCAACTACCGCTTCTTCTTCTCCCGGCGTCCGCCTATTTCTCCTCTCCACCACCACCCCCCACGCGAGCTCCTCCTCCACCGCTCAGCTCCGCTGCAATGCCCACCACCACCACCTCCTAACCCTAAGGACCCTCCACCCTGCCACCCACGACCACCGTCCCACCGCCATGGCCCGGGTGGCAGCGCAGCAGCTCGCACTCACCGCGGCGCTCCTCCTCCTCCTCCTCCTCCCCGCCGCCGCGCGCGCCATCGCCTTCCCCAGGCTCTCCCTCGAGGACAGCACCGACGACTACGACGGCGACGGGGTCGGGGGAGGCGCCGCCGCCGGGGGCGCGGGGGCCAAGGCGCTCGAGGGGAGCCCCATCTTCGCCGACGCCGTCAACAAGCGCATCAGGGCGCTCACCGACTCCTTCGCCAACGCCATAGGCAGCGAGCTTGGATACTGCATCAAGGACACGTACGCCATTGCTCCGCGCGCGCGTGCGTGTACGGGTTGGTTCTGATCTCCTGTTTTTAATCTGGATGGCTTGTTTGGTTTGCAGGAACCTGGAGTGGGACGCGGCATTCAATTTCTCCAAGGACACCACCTTCCTCACCAATTGCATGAAGCAGACCAACGGTATGCTACACGCATTACACAATGCTCATGCTGATGCTGATGAATTATTGCCCACATTTCCTCATCGTGCTTGTTCGTCTTTGCAATGCCGATCTTTTTCGTTGTTATTTACTGTTTTGGATGGAGCACGAAATGGAGCCCTTCCTTTTTTACATCAGTTAATCACAAATTAATCCAATGCTGTTTCAAATCCACATCTAAGGGAAACAAGACCATTCTCCTGCAACCATTCTATCTTCGATCGATGCCGCATCGACAATGTAGATGCATAATGGCCTCTATTGTTGCTTGTCAACATGTAATGACCGGTGTCACCATGCATAAATGCAACAGGGGACCTGCACCAGCGTGTGTGCACAGCCGCCGAGATGAAGTTATACTTCAACAGTTTGCTCGACAGTGGGGACGAGACCAGGGGGGAGAAGAACTACGTCGGGCCCAACAAGAACTGCAACCTCTCGTCGTGGATCGACGGCTGCGAGCCTGGGTGGGCGTGCAGCGCCGGGAAGGACCAGAGGGTGAATCTGAAGGATGCCAAGGATATCCCGTACAGAGCCGAAGAGTGCCAAGCTTGCTGCCCCGGCTTCTTTTGCCCCCATGGTCTCACCTGCATGATACGTAAGTTCTCGCAAATATATGAAGCTAGCATGGATCATCGTGGAATATTTGTTGACCATCATTATTTTCTAAATTTACTTCTTGAATTGTTCAGAATGAAGGTCTAATTAATTATATGTTTCAGGATTTGGGTGTTGCTTTAGTTTTCATGTATCCTGTTCATATCAATTTGTGTTTCTACATCCCACCCTTATCATTTGTTTGCTTGAAATATGAGACTACAATAAATTTCATCTTGATAAATATATATAACAGCTTAGGATGCTTTACGTGTAACCGACAGACACTTAATTGGTCTCAAGAAATTTGTGATGATGCTATTTGTCTTGTACAATAGTTAGACTGATCTGCCAGATTTTAGTAGAGACATGGCAGACTTATGCTAAGTTCAACATCCTCTCAATGTAATAGATGCTGATTTCTCTTTTCCGCTGTTATGTGTAGCTTGCCCTCTGGGAGCATACTGTCCGCTCTCCATCTTAAACAAAACTACAGGCATCTGTGACCCGTGAGTTGGCTGTCCTTAACACTCTTAAATCCGTACGAGTATCATTAATTCACTCATTAATACTGAAGATGCATTCCAGATACAACTATCAACCACCTCCTGGTAGCCCCAATCACACTTGTGGCAGTGCTGATATTTGGGCAGATGTGCTCAGCACTGATGATATTTTCTGCCCAGCTGGATTTTACTGCCCCAGCACGACAAAGAAACTCCCTTGTAGTAGTGGGTAATCCTATCTATCTAATGTTTCCAGCTTTAGTTCCATCAGAATCGTTGATGATCATCTCAAAAAAGAGAAGAAGAACCATCGATGATCATTCCCACACTAGTAATATTTCAAGTGCATGTTCTTCCTGTGCCGATTCCTTCAGTATCATTCTGTCCAGATGCTCAGAGTATCAGGTGTGCTTTTGCAGGTTTTATTGCAGGAAGGGATCAATTTCACAAACCAGTAAGCTCAACTTCTCTTTGCAAAGTTGGAATCCGTCTCCTCAGGGATCTTCTTGGTTTTTGCACATCCTGAATGTGGCTACTTCTTTACTGCAGGATGCTACAAGAAGAGCTCTTGTCCACCAAACTCCGATAATCAGGACATTACAATTTTTGGCGCATTGCTAGTGGTAATGTGCTGGCAAACCGATAGCATGATATCCCTTGCAAGTTGCAGCTGCTGAGGTCAAACTAACACCTGCCTTCTGCTTTTTCGCATGATTTTGTAGATTGCCTCCTGTCTAGTGCTTTTGATCATCTACAATTTCTCCGGCCAACTTCTGACCAACCGTGAGAAAAAGCAAGCAAAATCTCGAGAGGCTGCTGCAAGGTATGCGAGAGAGACCGTGCAAGCTCGTGAAAGGTGGAAATCGGCTAGAGATGTCGCCAAGAAGGCTAGCACGGGCCTGCAGTCACAATTGTCTCGCACATTCTCACGCAAGCAGAAGCCTGGCCAGACACAGGGGGTGCCATCAACAGGTCTTCCTTCAAGTGGATCAGACGGGGGTGGAGGGAAGAACAACATCACCTACATGATGCGCTCTCTCGAAGAAAACCCGGACGGTGATGAAGGGTTCAATCTAGAAACAGGAGACAAGGGCACGAAAAAGAATATGCCAAAAGGGAAGCAGATGCACAGCCGGAGCCAGATTTTCAAGTACGCATATGGTCAAATCGAGAAGGAGAAGGCAATGCAACAGGAGAACCAGAATTTGACCTTCTCGGGTGTGATAAACATGGCCAAAGATCATGATGTCAGTTCGAGAATGGTCATCGAGATCGCCTTCAAGGACCTAACTCTGACACTGAAGGGGAGTAAGAAGAAGCTCTTGAGGTCCGTGACAGGAAAGCTCATGCCCGGCCGTGTAGCTGCCGTGATGGGCCCATCCGGAGCAGGGAAGACGACATTCCTGAGTGCCATCGCCGGCAAGGCGACTGGTTGTCACACATCAGGCTTGGTACTCATCAATGGTAAAGTAGAGCCCATTCGCGCCTACAAGAGAATTATTGGCTTTGTTCCCCAAGATGACATTGTCCATGGCAACCTAACCGTTGAAGAAAATCTCTGGTTCAATGCAAGATGCAGGTATTTGATTGACGAAGTAGATCATCCATTTGCCTTTTTAGCTCTTACCAGTGAACTTACATTGCGTTGTTGCATCTCAGGCTTTCGGCAGACATGTCGAAAGCTGATAAGGTCCTCGTCGTGGAGAGGGTCATCGAATCTTTGGGTCTGCAGGCAGTCCGGGATTCTCTGGTCGGGACAGTGGAGCAGCGTGGCATCTCCGGTGGCCAGCGCAAGAGAGTCAACGTCGGTCTAGAAATGGTCATGGAACCCTCGGTGTTGATCTTAGATGAGCCAACTTCCGGTTTGGACAGCGCTTCCTCCCTGCTTCTTCTCCGCGCCCTTCGCCGGGAAGCTGTTGAAGGCGTCAACATCTCCATGGTTGTTCATCAGCCCAGGTTTGCTCTCAGACTCTAATCCGAACAGGATATGCTTGCTTCATTGCCTGTATGATCACACTTCTCCCTGAATAAACGTCTCTTTTGCTGTCTCAGCTATACACTGTACAGAATGTTCGATGACTTGATACTTCTTGCCAAAGGTGGCATGACTGTCTACCATGGACCGGTGAAGAAGGTGGAAGAATACTTCTCAGGGCTGGGCATCATCGTGCCGGAGCGCGTGAACCCGCCGGACTACTACATCGACATCTTGGAGGGCATTGTGAAGCCAAGCATGAGCGCAGGCGTAAGTGTGAAGGACCTGCCACTCAGATGGATGGTGCACAACGGCTATGATGTTCCACGGGACATGCTGCAGAGCTCCTCCGAATACGAATCTTCGTCCAGAGGAAGCGGGGACTCGTCCTCCCCCGGCGCCGACTCGGGGCCATCCTTCGCAGCAGAACTGTGGGGCAATGTCAAGGACATCGTTGGGCAGAAGAAGGATGAGTTTGACTATAACAAGTCAACTGAAGATCTGTCGAATCGATGCACTCCAGGCATTCTTAGGCAGTACAGGTACTTCCTGGGAAGGTAAGGTCTCTCTCCCGTCTGTGTATTTCACATTTCATTTCGTCAAGTCTTCTTGAGTTCTTCTCTTCTTCTTCAGGGTTGGCAAGCAGAGGCTCCGGGAAGCAAGGATACAGGGGGTTGACTACCTGATACTTTGCCTTGCCGGGATATGCCTGGGGACGCTGGCCAAAGTGAGCGACGAGACGTTTGGGGCGCTTGGCTACACGTACACTGTCATCGCTGTCTGTAAGTATGGCTTGCCTTCTCTCTCGAGAAAACCCCTGCACCTGCAAGTCTAGCTCTCGAGGTTCATGTGAATGTGTTGTGATGCAGCCCTGCTCTGCAAGATCGGAGCCCTGAGGTCGTTCGCGCTGGACAAGATAAACTACTGGAGGGAGAGGGCCTCGGGGATGAGCTCGCTGGCCTACTTCATGGCCAAGGACACCATCGACCACTTCAACACCATCGTGAAGCCCATCGTGTATCTCTCCATGTTCTACTTCTTCAACAACCCCAGGTCGTCCATCTGGGAGAACTACGTCGTCCTCGTCGCGCTCGTCTACTGCGTCACCGGCATCGGCTACACCTTCGCCACCTTCTTCCAGCCAGGCTCCGCACAGCTGGTATGCATGCTTTCATTGCTCAACTCCAAGACCATCAAGAGAAGCTCTTGACACTTCCATGTAGATTGCTGTTCCTGATACATGCTTTGCATGCAGTGGTCTGCACTGCTCCCGGTCGTTCTGACCCTGATAGCAACTCAGCAGAAGAACACCATCGTTGCTGATCTGTGCTACACAAAGTGGGCTCTGGAGGCGTTCGTGATCGCCAATGCTCAGAAGTACATCTCATCAATTTCCTGATAGATATGAACTCAAAGTTTCTTCTGAGTTTTGGCTCCGCAACATACATACGCCCAACTGTTTGTGGTTGCAGCTACTCCGGGGTGTGGCTGATAACGCGGTGCGGTTCGCTCGTCGAGAACGGCTACAACATCAACGACAGGACTCTCTGTATATGGGTCCTGTTGGCCAATGGGGTGGTCTTTCGCTGCGCAGCCTTCTTCTGCATGGTAGTTTTCCAGAAGAACTGAGGCAAGGAAAGCCCATCACTTTCTCTCAGCTGATCCATCCATTGATTCTTTCTCTGTGTAGTAGAAATGTACCATTATAATTTTCTGTCTTTACAGCATTGAGGTGTAGATAAGAACAGATTTCTTTTTCTTTTTTTCTTTTTGAGATGTAAGGACAGATTGTTGAGTAGCAGGCAGCTGGTCAGGGATGCCCTGAATGTTGTATAGAAGCATTATTGATTTCAGATTAGCTGATAGCAAGGAAACATCACGAGTTCACTTATTGGTCATTACCTCCAGTGAAAAAATTGAAATGCAAATGTCAGATTATCTGTGGTTGTTCAATGCGAGCATTGCAGCTCTTTTCAGCAGAAACCATTTGTACTTTCAGATTAAATGACACTTTTCATACCTAGATCTTCATAAGGAAAATTTTCCATAGCTTGTTTCGTTTTGTCAGGAACATGTGATGATGGGTAATACTACCACTATGGGCTCGTGGCCAAGCCCACAAGTTCATCACTAGGCCTTCATGGAGAAGCTGTGGCCCGAAAGCCTGATTCAAAGGAGGCGTGGACCGCAAGTCGTCACATCCTATCAAGATAAAGAAACAACGTTCGACACAATACCGAGAAGGAGTTAAACTCGTGTACTACAAAGACTCGGGTTATGGAAATAAGAGGGAGTCCGACTCGTATACTACGAGGACTTATGACAAGGTTACCGCCTTATTCCTCCTATATAAGGAGCACCAGGCCAGGAGGGGACAAGCTGAGTGGGATCGAAGAGCCCTAGTCGCCTAGAAACCTTTGAGATCCCTTAGCCCCAGCATCAATCTCGCCGAGTTTCCTACTCGTCGAGTTTCCCCTTGTAAGCCAGACTCGCCGAGTTCTCAACTCGTCGAGTTCTCCATTGTAATCGTCTGTATGCCAGATCACATATCAATTCCATCAAAACAGGACGTAGGGCTGTTACCCATCTTGGGGCCTGAACCTGGGTAAATCTGTGTCGAGAAGTCAAGCTGACCTGAGTCTTCGCCCCGCTACCATACGAATACGTGTTGTACGAGTACCCCCGTATACCATACATCGACAACATGATTGAAGAGAAAATGATGAAACACAACCTAATAAAGAATGTGGGTAGTCCACTACAAGGAGTTTACTATTGCAGTATTAATCAAGTACTTGTATTCCACTTGAGAGGCCAAGAAATTGGGCAAACTAGATTGTGGGGCTTCCCTGAAGAGCTAAGCATATTACCAAGAAACCTAATTTTGGCCAGAAGGGTCCTTAGAATTGACCTGAGACCCAGCCAAGTCCTCTAGAGTGAAGCTTAGAGTATCTGTTGGACCTTTCTTCACCTCCTCTCCTTGCTCTGCTAGGAAGTCCTCAATGCTCCCTGGCTGACCAAACCAACCAAGCCTATCTGCCATCAGGTGGAGGTTATTGCAGCCACCACAACGAGCGACCACTACTCCATTCTCATATGACTCCCGGCTGGCCATCTTCATAGATCTGGTCTCACAGACCTTGCATGTAAAGATCATGGCGAGGTCATGTCTCGGTGAGATCTTCAAGCTCGAGGCATCTCTAACTTTGAAACTCGACTCCACCGTACGGACTGCAGCTGGTGAGGTATCGGTTTTGGAATCCTCTAGTTCCTGGCAACACTCATCTGATGCATTATTGCTCGCTTCAATGATTGTTTGAAGGGATCTTAACCCTGCAGTTGCAGGTGAAGGAAACAAAAATCCTGCAATAAGATGAGTTTCAGTTCGCTGTTAACTCATTCGCATTGCAAAAGTGCAAATAGCTGTCATGCATATGATGAAATTATAAATGATTCAGTTATTTGCCAATCAGTCTGGCAGGATCTAAGAACATCCCATGAAGAAGCATGCCCTCATGACTTGGGTCGGTTGACCCTTAATTATTTATTTTTGGTCATTACTAGCCCTATTTTAGTTCTTCAGAAGTCAGGGTAGCTCCCATAAGATTGAGTACATCATAAGGAACATTGTGTGACCATCATAGATATATCAGTTCCCATTGTGCACTGTGTTAATCTGAAGAAACAGTCGGGCGCAAACTGAACATACACCTGACTTTTCTATTCCTGCATACATTTCATCTTGGTTGGGGGGGTGGGGGTGGGGGTGCAATTTACCCTTTGGTATGCTTGCTGTCCAGAGAGAAGCATAACAGCACAACCCGACAGCAATACTTGGATAAATTAAATTCCCAAACTACCATAGCAAGCATCGCAGATTGATTGGTCGATCTGCAATGCACACATGATCACATATGGCAGGCATCACAGATGCATACTTTGTTTAGCAACACACGCGCGATGGAATTTAAAAACTGGTGATTGCTAACAATAAGTCTGCTTTGCCTCGTAGTGATGAACCGACCTAATGGTTGTCAAATACCTACCTTTTCCGCATCCTAAGTCATTTTAACACAGAAGAAAGGAAACATGCTCCTGTCCTAGCACATGACCTAAATAAATCCCAATCAAATCGAAGCCCGCACTAAAATCATTCGCAGCGCACATATTCTAAACTAAAAAAAACTTGGACATTTAACGATCCAACCATCGGGGCACCAAAAAAAATTCTAGGATTTGGCCCATCAATCTCAATCTCCGAGCTCTCCACGGAAGGCGCATGAGGAACACTACTTGGATAGATTTATGCAGGAACCAAGAGGGAGGAAAACACAAGTCGGGGCTCACCTCGGACCGAAGGAGCGGGCGATTGAGCCAGGACGCCGGCGAGACGGCGGAGCAGCAGCGGGAGCAGCCTGGCGGCGGCCATGGCGTCGGAATCGGAGGGGAAGAGAGAGAGAGAGCAGTCGCAGGGAGGCGCGTGTATGTCTGTCCTGTCCTGTCTTTTTTATTCGGGCAGGAGAAGGAATCGCCGTAAGTGAAAACATTTCCAATGTGATAAAAATATTTTGTTAAAGTTTATGTAACAAATTTTTTTAGCCAACACAAATTTTATATAAAAAGTTACATATGATGGAAATAATTTTTCTACGTGATAGAAACATTTTTTCATTCCATAGAAACTCGTCATTCGAAAATAAAAAAAATCAGACTATAGGTATATAACATTTTCCTTTTTATTTCGAGCAATTTGGCAACAACTAACTATCGAACTACTGACGCTTCTAGGGTATGGGATGATTTTAGGGCTGTTGAGATAGATTAGTAGGTGCGGATGAGTAGGTATAGGTCACCAAAGCACGTCTATTTTCATGTAACCGAAAATGACTTTAAATTTGTTTCCATGTAACCAAAAATGACTTTAGAAGACAAGATAACATAGGTGGGAGGCCAAAGGAATGAAGGAATATGAAAAGGATGTCTGAAATCTGCCTCTGTCTGCTAAAGGGTTGTGCAGCCCTGTGTACTTCCTCTTTCTGTCATCACTCCACTGGAATTAGGTGTGAGGTGCAAAGTTCTTGTTCATGTATATCCAGTTATAGACATCCTCCTAAAATTTGGTGTGGAACCTAGGATTATCACAGTTGGGTCCTCGCTAAACTGATCATAAAACCTCCTTTACCTGTAGTCCAATGTTGTCATTTGTCAAAAGGACTTACAGGAGCTACCACTTTATCCATGTCCTCATCCTCATCACTTTGTTGCCCTCCCACACCAATCTCCTCAGATTCTTCGGACTCCCTAGACCCTTCCTCTTCTTCTTCTTCCTCTACCTCATCAAACATAGGATCCGGTTGAGGCACAACCACATTGCGGGGAGGATTGCAACAAAGAGGCATGCTTGCTGTTAAGAAAGCATACAAGGATTAGAAGACAAGATAACACAAGTGGGAGGCCAAAGGAATGAAGGAATATGAAAAGGATGCCTAAAATCTGCCTCTGTTTGTTGCTGTCGGTTTAAATCGGCACAGACAACGGTTAGACCGACGGGCAGTCAGCCCGACTACAGAAGCAGTTTAAACGGGCAGCACAGGTAAGGCTTTGGTTTGTCCAGATTTTGAAAAAAAGTTCGACAAAATCCTTATCAAATCCATAGGGTAAGCATAAGAACATGCTCGATCTACTTGCATACATGTTTTCCCTAGACTAATTTCATGGATAGAGGAAGAAATCCACAAACCCTAGCAAACAAATTTGGGGAAAGACAGGTTGCTTGAAATTGCAAATAGAGAAGGAGATTACTGGTGCTTTAGGAGGGATAACAGATGAAGAGAAGGATCAACAAGCTCCAAGGATGACCGGAATCAAGAGACCTAGCACCACATTATTTCACAAAGAAATCTTTAGAGCTAGGGATAAAGAAGCCTTAGCTTCAACTAATGGAGCAAAAGGGAGAGGAGGGACTCGCCACAGGGAGGAGAGGGGCAGCCGGGGAGGAATGCTGGCGAGAGAGGCGGCGGCCGGAGGTGGCGGTCTCACCGGCGGAGGGAGGTCAAGCAAAGGCACCACGGGTCACCAAGGGGACTCTCTCACACGGGTTGGAGTTTGGTGGCCTCCCGCGGGTCTGGCCTACGGCAGGTGACCTCCCGCGGGTCTGACCTGCGGCAGGTGACACGTGTCGACGTCCGAGCGTTCACGTCTGACTTTTTTGGCTTTATCTTCAAACGGGGGCTATTTTTGGTATTGAGTCCACACGAGGGGCTAAAAATGTATTTTCTCCTGTTGGTTAGTCAGTTTATTCTCTGTGCAGAAGTTTCCTTACCGTTAAACTGTGACTGTCTGACGGTGTTTTTTGTGAACCTCCTCCACCTTGCTCACATCTTTGAGAAAGCAGAGAAGGGCAGAGCCATCAGCAGCCATGATGGCAATAAAGAATAGGTAAGAGCAGAAAGATGGTAGAGAGACAGTGACAGAGGGCATTTGGTCGCGTTGCCAGCTACCAGCAACTAAAAATTTGGTGTAATGCTTGTGTTTGGTGGATCTGAATCACTTCATCTCATCACCACTTCTTTTCTTCCTTCCCCTCTTCTCTTCCTCACTGTTGCAGCTGCAGCGACAACAACAAGAAGAAGCAGGGATCTCGAATTCTCATGGCCACCAAGGTCCTTGACAGGCTCGCCGTGGCGGCGGCCTCGCCTCCGGCGGACGCCGGCGTGCTCCCGCTGACCTTCTTCGACGTGCCCTGGCTCTTCACCGGCCCGGTGGAGCGCGTCTTCTTCTACTCCTACCCCCACCCGGCCGAGCACTTCACCACCCTCCTCCTGCCGTCTCTCGTCTCCTCCCTCTCCGCCGCGCTCTGCCGCTTCTACCCTCTTCTTGGCCGCGTCCGGCCGTGCCCGGACGGCGGCGGTGGGTACGAGTTCTGCTCCGCGGGAGGGGGCGCGGACGACGGCGTCGAGCTCACCGTCGCGGAGAGCTCCGACGACTTCGAGGAGCTCGCCGGCGGCAGCCCGAGGGATGTTGGCCGGCTGTACTCGCTGGTGCCGCGCCTCCCGTCGCAGACGGAGGACGGGAGGTTCTCCCTAGCGGCGGTGCAGGTGACGGTGTTCGCCGGCCGGGGGCTCGCCGTCGGCGTGTCCATCCACCATGTGGCCTGCGACGATTCCAGTTATATGCATTTCGTGAAGACCTGGGCCGCCCATTGCCGGGTGGCGGCCGGAGAGGACGATGCCACCGCGGTGCCGCCGCCGCCGTTCTTGGACCGTGGTGTGGTCGCGGATCCCGACGGCCTTGCCGCGAGGACGCTCGATGAAATGCGGCAACTGGCGGCCAACGGGCCACCTCCGCCACCACCGCCGGGGCCGCCGCCGAAGCTGGTCATCGCGTCCTTCACGCTCTCCCGCGACTGCATCGACAAGCTCAAGTAACGTGTGACAGCCAAGGACAAGGCGGCTGGCAATGGCAACGGAGGCACGCGTGTCCACTGCTCGGCGTTCACGGTGGCGTGCGCGTTCGCGTGGGCCTGCCTGGCGCGAGTCGACGACGGCTGCACGATCAAGGAGCGCGCGCATCTGCTGTTCTCGGTGGAGTGCCGCCGCCGCCTGACCCCGCCGATCCCGCAGGAGTACCTCGGCAACTGCCTCCGGCCCTGCTTCGTGGAGGTCGACATGGGCGACCTGCTCGGCGCCAACGGCGTCGCGGCCGCCGCCACGGCGATAGGTGCGTCCATCAAGGCGCTCGACGACGGCATGCTGAGCGGCGCCGACGGGTGGTTCCACAAGATCCTGTCGCTGGTGCCGCAGCGGCCCATGTCGGTGGGTGGCTCGCCGCGGTACGGCGTCTACGAGACCGACTTCGGCTTCGGGCTTGGCCGGCCGAGGAAGGTGGAGCTGGTGTCCATCGACAAGACACCCGGCACGGTGTCGCTGGCGGAGGGCGGCCGCGACGGGGTCGAGATCGGGGTGGTGCTGCCGGAGGCCGAGATGGCGCGTTTTGCCTCGTGCTTCGCCGATGGCCTGCAGCAGCTATGAGAAGAAGAAATAAAAACGAGATCTTGCAGTGGTCACTGTAAGAAGAAGAGTTCGTTCATCGTCGTCGTTATTGTTTATATACTGCAAATTGCAAACTGCAATTGTTGTTCTTATACACAAGATTGGGATTGAGAGTGTATATTTCAGAGATGGATACTAAAATGTCAAGTGTGAGGTATTGTTAATGGAGTAATTGATGATAATAAGCGAGCAAATTAGCAATAGATCAATCATTAACCAGGGAGTAGATATGCATATATACAGGAATGCATGGTACGAGCACATCTTTTTCAGGTTAGGAAATGAGTGCCAAAATTCAGAGGAATTGGCTGGAAAAACTAGAGGAAATCATCAAATTGCTTGCCAACTTGGAACTGCATCCATTTGAAACCCTGCAAAACAAAAAAAGCGGAAAAAGAGTGAGCTTTTTGTGTCGCCAAAAAATGCCCAAATCCACCTGATTCTGGAAAATCCACGCTTAATTCAATCACACGAGCTGCACAAATCACATAAGCCCCTAGACAAAGTTGCCCCAATCACTCGAAACCAACACATAAGCCCCTAGACAAAGTTGCCCCAATCACTCGAAACCAACCCCAACTCCGCCAAATCCTAACCTAAGCACAGAGACAAAACTGACCTTGTCCATGTGGCTGGATCCAGAGCGAGACGGCTTGCTGTAGCCATCGCCAATGTTCTCAGAGACACGACGCACGGAGGAGCACCGGGAAGAAGGACGGCCAGCAGCGCGGGGATCCAACACCTCCCTTCTCACCTGTCTTGTGGACCTGCCTGAGGTGGCAAGGCTAAGCCACGCGAGCACCATGCTGGATCGGGTTAGCGAGAGGGAGAGACTAAATGTAGCGTTTTTTCGTTACAAAGTACTTCCTCTCGTCACTAATATAGGTCGCTGTGGGATATGTATAATTAACTTTTTAAAGTTTTGATTACTAATAATTGTAAAAATACGTTGATACACTTTATGAAAATAATGTCATTAGATTCATTTTGTAAAATTATTTTATCCTACGTACTTTTTATTATTTTTTCTAACATACTATGGATAAAAATTTATAGTCAAAGTCTTGTATTGGAAACTGTAAAAAGTCAAAACGACCTATATTTGGGATCAGAATAAGTGACCAATAGACGGTAATTTGAAGAAAGAAATTTATAAACTGATGTTTTGTGTTATTAAAGTCTTAATACCAGTATTGTGCAATTCACTCCTTTTTCTTTACGGAACTACGAAATGGAAAATGGGCTGAGTGGTAAATGACGAGTGCTCAGGCCTATTCTAACGGACGGCCAGTTAAATACGGCCCAGCCACCTACTTCTAGCAGAGTGCTGAAAGCCTAGAAGCCCAACCCATCTCCATCATTTTCTCCAGCCCACTCTGCCCTCCCCTCACCGCTGGCGACCGCTGTTGCTGCGAACTCGTAGTGATCGATCGATCGCCATGGCGCTATGCCAAGCCGTCTCCCTCCTCCTCAGGCAACGCTTGCGAACACCCGCTCCAGTTCCCGAACCCAAAACCCTGTCTTCCAACAGCCTCACCGCCACTTCTCCCCGCGGCCACCGCCTCCCCTCTCCGCTTCGGCCGCCTCCAACACGGAGGCGGTTGAGGAGGCGTTCGAGGCGGCTTCCACCACCAACGAACTCGCTGCCGCCTTCACCCGCCTCGAGGCCGCCCTCCTCTCCCTCGCCCTCCACTCCGTAGGGATCATCGAGGCAAGCAGCCCAAGCTCGCACGCCACCACGATGACACCTAACTCCGATGCCGTCTCGCTCGCCATAGCCCTCCACTTCGCCGGCTCCGCATCCTTGGACCTCACCCACTTCCACAATGCCCTCTCGTTCCTCTCCCGCTCCCTCCGCCTCCTCTCCCCGCTTCTCCCTTCTAAAGACTCCGCCTTTAGGGATGAATGTGGCGACTCCAAAGGGTTCGACGTGAGGCCCGTGGCACACGCGGTGCAGCTGCAGCTGGCCAAAGTGAAGACGGGACTGGGGAGGTGAGAGGACGCTCTAGCCGACCTGCATGCTTGCCTGGATCTGAAGGAGTCCATCCTGCTCCCGGGCAGCCAGGAGCTCGGCGCCGCGTACCGGGACCTCGCGGAGGTGCATGCTGTCGTGCTTGACTTCAAGCATGCGTTGCCGTTGTGCCAGAAGGCACTAGAGCTGCACGAGTCGACTCTAG
Source organism: Stipa capillata (assembly GCA_019208055.1). Lineage (NCBI taxonomy): Eukaryota > Viridiplantae > Streptophyta > Magnoliopsida > Poales > Poaceae > Stipa > Stipa capillata. The sequence goes on along the minus strand of JAGXJF010000106.1, from coordinate 1,077,850 downwards.
GCAAGAATTCGGTGGAGGTTGCGCACGGTAGACGGCTACTCGGTGTGATATACACTGGTCTAGATCAGCACGAGCAGGCGCTGTAACAGAATGAGATGTCACATAAGGTGATGAGGAGATGGAGCATGGCTGGCACCGAGCTCCTGTACGCTGAGATTGACGCTGCGAACATCAAGATCGCATTGGGGAAGTTTGATGAGGCTGTAAGCGCGTTAAAGGATGTCGCCAAGAAGGTGGAGAAGGATAGCGAGATGCAAGCTCTAGTGTTCATATCGATGGCGAAGGCGCTTGCTAACCAGGAGAAGGCCGAGGACACCAAGAGGTGCTTGCAGATTGCTTGTGACATTCTAGAGAAGAAGGAACTGGGTGCACCAGATCAGGTGGCCGAGGCGTATGTGGAGGTATCCTCACTGTACGAGATGGTGAACAAATTCGACAAGGCAATATCTTTGCCGAAGAGGAGCTTGGGGATGCTCGAGAGAATCCTTCAAGCACAGCACATGGAAGGGAATGTCGCAGCTAGGATTGGGTGGCTATTGCTTTTGACAGGAAAGGTGTGGCGCCCCCGGTTTCTAAGCCAGGAACTCCCTCGTGGTTACTGTATCGGTCCCTGGATCAGTAGCCGATACACACGAGTTAACCTGTATATCATTGTCATACATGCGTAAGCAATTAAATAGACCGTTTAGGGTCGATAATCTGATACCTGTAGCCCAACGGCTATAAACTTGCAGCGGAAAATCCAACGAAGATGTGGCCCATCAATATGCCATACCCGACAGGCAACTGACTGGGGGTTACGCCCTAGCGTTCGCGATCGTAATTGCTTCTTCGGAATTGATACCTCCTTCGTCTGGCCAATTCAACAAGCCAGGTGAGTACATGGAATGTACTCGCAAGCTTTTCCCTCGGGGAAATAATACGGCATAGTTCATGCAAAGGAATATCTCAAAGGAGAGTTTTGACCTAGGTTTCATGTTGTGCGGAAATGTAAGTCTTTATTGTAAATAACAATAATAGATTCAAAAGCGAACTTTGTAAAACAACGATCCCAACGCATCACCTCGTCCTCCGTGGTAGCCCTTGCTACCTCTCCTTTATTTCCTCCGCGGGATAGCCGCGCTCATCACCGCTTACCCTTTCGGCTTCCGCTCACACCACCCCGGCGGTGTAGCTAGCCTTTCCTTCAGCAATTCCTAGCTACCAATCCGGGTAGCGTAAATTGCACCCTGTGGACACATCATGCCCACGTCCTTAATCCCTTTTCCCAGCTTTCACAAACAAAACTCAGTCTAACCAGTGTGTGGCCTTACCAGTTCATGTCCATGACCGAGGACGCGGCTATTCGAATAGTTTTAACACTCTGCAGAGGTTGTACGGCTTTACCCACAAGATGTAGGTCACCCAGGGAGTACTTTGCAAGTATACTGTCAGGGTTATTACAACGAGACCCTTCCCCCGTGTTCACACCAGAGCCGGACTCGCTAGGAGGACCACCCGACCCTCTTCATCTCGAATGACAGAGATGGGACTCTCCCCCTTTGTGTCGGACCATGTTCCACGTACCTTGTAGGACTCTACTGAGCTTTACCCCCACAATACGGTGAGACCCATGAAGAGCTTTTCCCCTACTTAGTCTCGTGGAGATCCTCTAGGGATTCCACGGATCCACTAGCACTTCAACCTAACTTCCCACGATTCCGGGCTCCGGCATTAGACGGGGTACCAGGTCCAGTCCTTCCCATAAAGGACATGTGGACGTACGGTGAGGGAACTGATTCAGCGGCACTTAGGTTCGGTCCTTAACCGATTCGAGCAGGACTCCATATCCAACCATCTCCTCGGGTAGCAACCGGCTACCCGGCTATTTCATTTCTCATGTAGCGACCGGCTACTTTACCACCTCCAAACTCCCTTAGCATTCCTGCCCGAATCCAAATTCCTCCATCATCTCATTCAGGGTTTTTAATAAACATTCCTTTGTAAATAGCACCTCGGTATGCATTTACACACCGAGGGTTTTGATCCCAAACCCTTCGTATCGTTAAAACTTAGTTTTACTACAGCATGGCTAAGCAGGGCTAAAGCCTATATTCCTACCTAATTGGTCGGTCGAATATCAACCGACTAAATATTCTTAGGGCGACAAGGATTGGATTTCAAATCCTACCTCATATGCAATTACTCGGCGTAACTACCCTAACATAAAATTACGTCGATATCAATATAGCATGCAGGTTTGCAAACAAAATATTTAATGTTCATAAGTATGGGATTCAACATGGTCAAGGTGGAAATAGCTTGCCTGGCAGTTCCGGATTCTGTTCTCGCTCTTGACGTGAAGGTGACCCTGGGTCTTTCTGTCGCACGTACAGCACTCCCTCAACTACACGTCGAAGAAATCGGCGAATGAAAAGAAGGAACAACCACTCCAAACCATTCCAGAAAATGAGAGTGCATGCATGCATGGCACATGAAATGACGATTACTCTAATCGGGTAGTAATAATTGTGTCGTTAGGATCATCTGTTTCATTTGGTACTCTATGACTTCATGAGTGTTATGGTTATCCTAACATACTGATTGTTAACGTATTTACCTTACCATTCCTACGAAATAAATACGTATAGGGCATACGAGGATGAAAGGATACGAACTAAAGGTCACTACGGCTACTCTAGTTGTACTGAACAAGATGGAGGTTTGATCCTTGGTCTACCCAAGAGGTGTACGCATGGTATTTGATGCACAACAGAGTAAGCATAAAATAAATCTTTAATGAACACGCTTTAAATAGTTTCAAACGTTAGATTTCTTTTGAACAACTGACTGCATTCTCTATTGAGTCGATCAAGTGTTTTGGGATATGTTTGCGTACTGGACTACCTAAGAATTGTTGAAGTAGAGCTTAGGGCAATACCCACAGCGCACGATTTATTAAAGCCAGGGTATGGGGTGTTAAAATCAACCTAGTATTCCATTTAGAAATATGAAACGGTACTCAAATTCCAAAAGTTTGCAAAGGTGAAAGTCTTGCCATTATTTGAAGAGTTCAGAACCGGATTAACTGTACCAGAGTTCACCGATTTAATTATCCTAAACACAACTGAAACGGCCGGGCTTTCAGACCAACTAAATGCGATTTAAATGAGCTGATACTTTTAAATAAACGGAATCAGCAGCTCGGTTAACTGCTGGAATTAACTTGGGCCAAGGTTATATGCGCCGGTTGATACTAGTCTTCTCACCACTTACCTACTCCCTCCCAGGCGGCGGCGGTTGAACCCGTAGGAGCTCCTGACGGCGGCGATGCCGGTGGTTGGGTGGTTGTCTTCCAGTAAGGCTTGGGGAATTCGAGCCGAGGAAGGGCGGCTTCTCCGGCGCCGACGGGTTGAGTCTCGGAAGCTCGGTTGCTGGCTGGGGGTAGCCGAGCTAGCTCGAAACAGAGGAGATGGGGAGGCGGCTTAGCTCAGAGGGAGGGAGGAGGTTCAAGGTGGCAGCTAAAGGGGCGCAGACTAGGGTGGAGGTGAGGTGGTCTGGGTGGCGAATGGGTGATGGCGGGGTTGCTGGAGTGGCGGTGCGGCAAGGAGGCGGCGAGATGGGGAATCTGTGGCGGCGCGTGGCTTGGCCGGCCGGCGGCAGAAATTCAGTGACCGGCGGCGAGCAGGGCCTCTCAGCCGGCGGCACTTGGCAGGAAGTTCGTGCTCTGGGTTGGCTTGAAGGAGGGAGAGGGGAGCTCCGGGGCAGCTCGGGTTTGGAAAATTGAAGAACAGAGGAAGGGGATGAGAAGGTTAGTGCTCTGAGCTTGGAGAGGATGATGTGGCGTCGAGGAGCTCTCGAGCCCCTTTTATAGGCGGCGATGAGTTCGAGCTAGCGCCAGCTATCGTTCTTCCAGTGATGGGACGTGGCCGGGAATCGTGGTGGTGCCGCAGCTGCACAGGGATGAGAGGACCATCGTGGCCAGCTACGACAAGCTGGGTGTCACTGCGACGACGGGCGGCACGGCTGGGCGTCAGCGGGCGGCGCGGCGACAATCGGCGGACGGCGCGGTCTCGAGGTGCGAACTCGCACTGCGCCAATCTCAGCTTGCGACGAGACGGCTCGGCAAGGGAACTGATGGCGAGGCTGCGCGGGAGCAGGTGGGGCGCATCGGGTTTGTCCCAACGGCGGATGGAGCGGCGAGGCAGCGCCTGACGCGGTCAGGTTGACGGCCAGCGCGACCTTGCTTCTGTTCTTCTACATGCCCGACGACGGGACTTGGCCGGAGGGTTCCCGAGGTGGCCGAGGGACGCGCCAGCGGGGCAGGCGGCGAACTCGTCGACAACTGGCTCAGAAGACAACGGAGGACGCGGCTTGACCACGGGTGGCACGCCGGTGCGGCGGGCTGTGCGCGTGCTGTGCATGTGTGCGCGTGGCTGGCTTTGCCAGAGCGCGGCCAGAGCATGCCAGGATCGGCATGTGCGTGCTCTGGAGCCATCGCTTTGAGCGCACACGTGTCCCTCGCGTCTGTAGACTCCAGGTGAGGTGTTCAAGACCACAGGGGAGCTAAGCACTGGTTTGGATGAGACCAGCGGAATCCGTCGAGTTGTCACGAGTGATTTATCATGACAAAGACTGGGACAAGGAGTAGAGGACAAGGGAAAATGCTGCTGTGGTCTTTGAGCATGCTGGGAATACCGAGAAGGAATTCTGTAGCTTGATTGAGGCATCTCTACTGACTTTTCTTGGCCATTTACGCGAAGGGTTTACCCGCGTAGAGGTGTTCAATGCGGGTCTCAGCGATTCCTTATACAGGATGCACTCGTGTTCTGCACATTTAGACTTTTGAGGCTGTAGCTCAATACGCAGTCCTACACTAGACTTTTTCCTACAGATAGCATTTTTGGGCTGGGCACATCTATTTTATGCTAATTGAGTTACAATTAATTTTAGGGTGTCCACAAATTTATTCCTAACTAATAGAGGGGTCAAGAAATGTTAGGTCTCGAGGTTAGGGTTTTGGGAGGGAAAGGGGTTTAAGTAAGAGGCAAAAGGATCGGAAGCTGTAATTAGGATCTCGGAGTACGGCAAGGCGGGAAGAGGCTACGGAAAACTCTTGTGAACTCCCCTACCTAGGTTTGGGTATGCTAGGCGATGCAGTGCCGTAAGAGTATGTAGAGTGTGTTCAGCTAGGGTATTTGATGGAAATAGATATTGAGGAGGAGAGGGATTGGGCCGAGGGCCAGGGTTTTCCGAGTGTGGCAAGGTATGGAGAGATTCTTGGAACTCTTGGAATCCTGTCTGCCTTGGCTTGGGACTAGTCGGTCGCGAGGTGCCGCGAGTGTATGTGCACACCTGCACTTGGGAGTTTTTGCATATATGGTGCTAGGGTTCGAGGGGAGGTGGTATATACTTGTCGTGTCTGATTAAAGAGGGGTCAGGACATATTGTTCGATTAACCGGAGTTTGGACCCTACCGATAGGTATTGTGGATTTGGCGAGAAGGAGGATTCTAGGGTTAACGTAGAAGTGGACTAGGGTTTGTCGAGACGGATGGACGTTAGGGTTAGCGATAAAAGAAATCACCAACCGTGGTAGGGGTTACGGCCAGGTAAAGTTTTAGGTTTCCGCGGACAGGGAAGGTATTGGTGGGGCACTAGAGTTTAAATAGGATCATATCACCTCGGTTCGGGTCTTTGGATCGAGAGCCGGGTTTAGGGGTTTTACCATTCGTCGAGTAGGACGATAACAGAGTTTTGGGTGTATAGGGTATTTGGGTTTATATCGGGTACTAATCCCAATCAGGATGCGCATGCTTTCTAATTTGACGCAAAAAGTTTTTGTTGGCCCTAATTTTCGGGTTTTAGAAAATTGGGATGTGACAAAAGGTGAATGAGGCCATCCCATATTTGGAGGGTGCGGTGAAGAGGATGAAAGACAACTTGGGCCGAAGCATTATGGGGTAGGGTATGTGTATAACAACCTGGGGGCTACGTATGTGGAGATGGACCGACCGCAGTCTGATACACAGATGTTTGCACTTGCAAAGGAAGTCATGGATGTTTCCTTAGGGCCTCACCATTTGGATACGACTGAGACCTGCCAGAGCCTCGCCAATGCATACAATGCTATGGGGAGGTACCATTTATGTTATTCCTCCAAAGACAAACACAAACATAATGTTACATAAACTAGCCGAGTGGCATACGCTTTTGCGCGGTTAGATTTACTACATGTTATCATATTTAATATTGTTTTTATGTAGTTTTTTGTCATTCATCGCCAACTATCATTTAATTTTATTTGCCGCTACGTTAACTTTGATATGTCATTCAACATATAGAAAAATTGTAGCCAAACAATTAAGTCTTGAAAAAAATGTGATTAGAGTTTGGTAGAAATCTTTCCATTAAATGTACCTTTACTTTAGTTGAAAGTACTTTTTAATGGTAGGTTTTATTTAATCATATGTGTTGTTTTATCTCTCTTTTTGTGTTTCTAATCCATTCTTTAGTATCGATAGACAATTAGGCAGCATGGCGAGGACATTGTTGTTTGACAGTGAACCGACGCATCGAGGTTTGCAGCATGCCATGCAAAACCATAGTCTTCGGTACTAATCTTTAGCCTTCCCTCTTTCGCTCCTCCTCCCCCTAAGTGCATACCTCTTCGCTAATAATTTTTTGAGAAAATTTTCATCAAAAATTAAATCTAAACATTGGTGCTCCTACCTAAACCTTTTATTATCTTCCTCCACCCGCCTCATCATTGGCTGTATTGTAGTTGCATTATTTGATTAGTGCAATATTATACCTCCAAAGGCTTCCACACATGCTCGTCTTACTTGCCTCTACCGTATGTCCATCTCATTAATGGTAACGGCAAAGCAGAGGTTCTCGTCATCCTCAAGCCCACTGTTGACTAAATCTATCACGTCCTAACATCCTATGGTGTCTGGACATTGTGTCCAGCTTCTCCTCTTGGAATCATGTGCATTAACTGGATGTCCATGATACTAAGCTCCATCGTGGGAACCTAAACCTTAGTGGTTTCTTTACCACCTCCTAATCAAACTGCTTTACTTCTCCAGAAACATTCTCTAGGGGTGTATCACCGCCGGCCTTGCATTATTGCATCTCACCACTATCATCTATTTGTTTCGTAAACCTTCTTTGAAACGTGATCCTCTTGTTATTTTGCATTGACTTATATTTTTACCACAATTGGAACAACTTATAACATACTTGATATAATTTTCTTGTCTAGCGCATTCCGCTCGTTTCCGTTCTACTCCCGTCGACCTATTTTCCTATATTGCTGAACTCATGCATATTGGTACATCTAATACATGTTTCAGAGACAGCTCATACATGTTGATGCTTAATACATTGAATTGGTTCTCCATTGCTACATTGCGTGCTACTAAAATGGGAATCAGATTGCTAATTTTATTTTAGTTTTATTCCACATTTTAGTTTTAGGTTGAATTTCATATGTAAATACAATTGCTAAATTTTATTTAAAATTAGTTCCAAAATTAAGCTATTTAGGGAAATACTGTTGTATTTTTATCTATCTAACATATATGTAGATGCTAATTTACAATTTTTATTTTAACTTTTATTTTGTATTTTAGTTTTAGGTTAAATTTCATATATAACTCCAACCGACAATTTTCATTTAAAATTAATTCTGAATTTATATATTTAAGGAAATAGAGTTGTATTTTTTATCCACCTTATATATAAATCCAACAACCAATTTATATTTAAAATTAATTCTGAAATTTCATTTAGGGAAATAAAGTTTAGTCTTTATCCACCTGAGCAGAGTTGTATATACTATAGATTTCTATAAATAATCCGATTCATCTATACCGTTATAATTTGGACCCACCACGATCAACAATGCAGATATTTTAGTCTATGTGGACGAACATGGTGGCTTCTTTTTCTATCATTTTAATAATATAATAGATTACTGAACAAGCAGACATATCTCATGAAACAATCCTATGCATGATTTATGTTAGTCTCTAATGTAAAATAAGCAGGCAGAAAATCGAATGGGTTAAGATAATTTGCATGTTCTATGCAAGTGAGTTTATTTTTGCAAATTCTTGCTCTCTAGCTAGTTTGGATGGGTAATCAGATGATGCACGTTATTGTTGCAAGAAATACTAAGATAAAGATGGTTGTCAGACGGGGTATGGTGTAGAAAGTACATCAGAGTTTATTGGTGCCTTTACTTCATATGCATGAACAAGGTGGGCAGGCAGCATAGTGGCTGGCTGATACTATACGCACACACTTCAAATTTGCTTCTCCAAAATATATTAGATTCTTAACTTCAAATGGTAGCAACTACAGAAAGAAGCAAATCTGTTTTCCCCTCGTTGCTGTGATATGCGAAGTGTTGTTTCCTCTTTAGCTGCAGTCTTGAGACTAATCGAGCAATGATGCTTCAGTTTGAATAATCAGTAATGTCCCCTTCTTTCTGAATGCAGCTATTCCTTGGCTATGGAGTTCCAAAAGCGAGTGGTTGATTCATGGCGAAGCCATGGTCCCAATGCTAGGGATGAGCTCAAAGAAGCTATTCACCTCTACGAGCAGATCAAGATAAGGGCTCTAGCATTCCTATCATCAGAAGATTCAGCAACTGAGTTGCCTGAACCTCAGGAACGGGAAGTCGATTCGGATTCGGCCAAAGTTGCACAACAGTAACTGCGGAATTCACGTCTTGTACGTTTGATTTTTTGTTCCTATTTTTATATCATTCTGGTGTTCGGTAGTAGAAGAAATTTTGACTGTAAATGTATTTTATGATCCGTATACCATCTAGAAGACTTAACAGTCGATCTAAACTTAAAAGTAATGGAAACGCCACTTTTTTGTCACGATGAAGTATAGGAACGATGGAACTATTGGCTGAGGTTTTTCATGTTACATAGGTTAGTATAAAAATCTCTGGAGACCAGAAATCAATGTTTGGTGAACTGCCAATTTCCTGCGCAAGGAAAACCCTGATCAGTCAAGCTATGATGTAATCTAAGACAGAAATTTCGATGTAATTGGTGTTTGAAGAAGTTTTTGGTGAGACTTTGTGGTTTGGGTTTAAGATCAAGAGAACACAGCAAATTCAAAAGGCTATACCTTTTCCTTTTCACTTCTCTCTGAAGTTTCAACTTCTAGGCTGAGGCGTCACTGTTCTTCCGTCATGAGCTGATTTGCGTTATGTTATACTTTTCAGTACTTGATTATCACTATCTTAAACATGAAAATAATTCATCATCTTTTTTCTGTTCTCTTCCAAGTGACACGGAAAAGCAGGAGACAAGTGGTATAGTAAGAACAGCTGCTCATATTGGTCTGAAGGAATGTTTCAGAGAAAAAACTTACCATGTTAGAGCTGGAACTTGGTACACGTCAAAACTATCATTAAGTAATAATTCTCTATTAGAGCGAAATGCTCGGTATAATATCATGTTTCGATATATCTTGCATTTTTGCAAAAAGGAAAAGAAAATGGAAAACAATATCACCCGAAAAAATTGCATATAACATGTCCCAAGAATGTGTAAGCCTCCCAAGTGATCGAACTAAAATCACTACCTACAATGTGCTGCTGCTGCTGCTGTCACCGCCATCCCCATGGAAGTGAATCTTGTTCTTCGAAATCTTCAGAACCTCCCGCTGCAGGTGAACCTCCCCACCAGCCAGTGAGTCGTCCATGGAGAATTAAGGACCTCCTCGCTGGAAGATCATCTCTGCCTATCCTCTCTGCAATGCACGCATCTCCCTTGCTGCTGACATGTTGGTCTGTAGAAATGCAACATCACCTTCAGAGCCAGCCGCCGCCATGTTGCCTTCTTCTTCGGTGCCTACGGCCTGCACCTGTATGACTACCTCCCGTGGTCTCAGGAGCTGATCCATCAATGGAAGCTGGCTGGTGGTGGTGGTAGTGATGGCTGCCCTGCAGAGTGGGCAGTTGGCGTTGGTGTGGAGCCAAGTGTCGATGCAGCCCACATGGAAGACATGGAGGCAGCTCGGCAGGAGCCTGACCCTCTCCTCCTCCTGGAACTCGCCGAGGCACACCGCACACTCGCCGGACTCGACGGCGGCGTCGTTCTTGACGGCCTTCCTGTACCTGAACGCCGGCAGCGCCCGGATGGCTGGCTCCTCGAGCCCGGGCGCCCCGCGCGCCACCGGGAGGCCGTCGTCGCCGGAGATGGCCCCGCCGCCGGGGCGGCGGCGGCGGGAGCGGGAGACGTCGGAGGAGTCGGCGTGCCAGGCGAGGCAGCACCGGATGACGAAGATGTAGTAGACGAGGAGGAGGATGGAGGTGGTGAGGATGCCCAGCACGGTGAGCAGCAGGATCGGGAGGCTCGTGATGGACAGCGACACGTGGTGAGACGACGCCGACGCCGGAGAAGAAGATGATAAAGAAGAGGAGTAGTAAGGCGTCAATGGCGGCGGCGGCGGCGGCGGGAACAGCAGCGTCGGGACCTGCTGCTGCATTAGGAAGACGGGGTCCCTGCCTCCTGTTGCGTCGATGGATGATGCTGTGCTATGCTAGCTGCAACCAAGAACCAACAGCCTTATTTCCTCAGCTCAGCAAGAACTGCAACCGAAACTGAAACTGATAGTGATAAAACAAAAACCTGCATGCAGATCGATGGATGAATGAAAGGTTTGCTGATGATGATGCAACATATGTAGTAATGTGAATTAGTTGTGAGGTAGCAAGGTAGGAGGGAAGAAAGGGAGGATCAGACAGGTAGGAAAAAAATGCAGTGAAGTGGTGGAAGGGACAAGGGAAATTAAGGAAGAAGAGAAGGAGGTTGCAGGTTCCGTTCGTTGCAGCCGTTGAGCCAACAAGTCTGGAAGCATATGCGCCACCTCGGGAACGGTAATCTTCCTCCTTGATTGAAACCAACCATTGGAAGGTTTCTCTCGTCTGTTTCTTGTCTTAGCTTAATTTGCTTTTGTTTCCTCTCTGCCTCAACATTTCCGGGTCTGCTCATTTTCCTTTTCCAGCTTAAATTGTAACTGTCCACGTCTAATTTCAATCAAGTTACGCCACGTCGTCTATTTTGAAATGAAGGGAGCTAGTCTATTTTGACGTAACATTGTACTTTGCAACTAGGGTCGACTTAGGTGGTGGAAGTGTAATTTACTCTTATCTTTTATTATTGCTTATTGTTAAGGAATACTGCTAAGGAGGTCCATGAGTTTGGTCAGGAGGGTGCCGGCCAAGGCGAGATCGGTAAGTAAGATTCATTATGGAATGAACCCTACAAAAGCCTACGAACATGGTTACATTACATGCTGTCAAACTAAACTTTGCAGGACGAAGAGAACAAATACTAGGGGGTAGTTATGTTCAGATCGTTCTTCGTTCTAATTAACATGTTAATTGTGTAGTATTCTATATTTATACGACGTAAGATTTGATTAAATTGATGATGCATAGTGGTCCACATGTCTAAAACCTGAATGTCCTAGCAAAAGTTCTTTAGTCTTTGTTTCAGATGTTGCTGTCGTCCAGTTCATTCATCACTGCTCCATCACATCGCATCGACGTACCCTTGGAACACGACATGACCTCCGAAATCTCAAGTTCTTTTGTTTCTAGGTCAGCTGAAATTCTATCTGTTATCCGATAATAATATGGACAGAATTGACTTGTTACAAATTTGGTTGGAACAGATAAAATGCTAGCTGATGAGTGATCTCAGTGATCACTGGTAGAAATGCGACATCTTCTCTGTCACTGGGCTCGCCGTCGCTGAGCAGCTCCGGCGCCGGTGCGACTTGGGCATGACGAACGTCGCCAGCGAGGTCCACGTGGCGCGCGCGTTCGTCATGACGGGTGCTCGCCGCTCCTCAGGCCTCCGTTGCTGACCACCTCCATCTGGTGCTCGAAGTTGACGACGGGCGCGCCCGGCGCGGCCTCGACGTTGACCCAGCCGCCGCCGTGCAGCATCATCTGCAGGCTGCCGACGCCGTTCTCCATGAGCGTGGTTACGACGCTCGGGTCCCAGTACTGCGGCGCGAGGCCCATGCTGAGGCTCGAGTCCGGGCACGGCGCGTAGTGGTTCTCGTTCATTGTCACCGGGCCAGCACTGAGCTTCCCCTCCAGGTACCCCCTCGCCGAGCCCCAACCCCGCCGCGAGACACATCTCGTCGTCGTTCCGGCCGCTCGTGTTTTTTCTCTTTATTTTGATGAAAGGGATCACTCCCCGATTTCATTAAGGAAATCATGCAGTACAGCTACAAGACCAAAGCAGAAAAAGGAAAAAAAAACAAAAAGATATAGAGTGGTGAAACAGCTACCACCACCCATTCACTTTAGACATATGGAAGTCCTCTCAGAAGCAACACCAGACAACAAACCTAATCATCACCAGCACAAGCGAAAAAATACTGGTACCCTACACAGAGGACTAGAGCTCAAGCCAAGAGCTATGACTGCAGATCTGCTAAGACTGTATGCGCATTATAACTGGAGCCCAACCCTTCCAACAATCAAACACCTCTACTGTAACCGCTCCGAGTCTTCTGCGAAAATGATAATCCACTAGTACTAGGGCCTCCATGTACTATCTATACCACACAAAATGCTTCAAGATTCGTGCTAAACTTTTACAAAAAAACCCTAAGTTTACCCATTTCTCACTATACACTCCAATTCATTTTGCACCAGCCATCCCCAACTGCTTCTTCATCTTATTCTGCACGGTATCATCTCTTCACCCTTTTATGCATCCTCTCTTCACCATTTTGTATCATGCATAAGAATAACAAAAAATATTATGCATATTTCTTCACAGCAAAAGAAAATTCCCTACATAGTTTATTCAATATTTCATTATCAAACAAAATTTGCATGCATTAATTCCCAAATTTTGGATCATATTACTAGAAAAAAATCAAGCAAATTTTACTCTTCTACCATTTATATCATAATCAAACCATAAATCCATGCATATTTTTTCTGCATTTCAGATCATCAACAGAAATCATGCAAAATTTTGGTGCATTATTTCTTGACCATTTGCATACCTTCACGGATATTGAAACAACAAATTATACACTCTACCGTTTAGATCATAATCAACAATAAATATGTGCATATCTTTTCTGCATTTTAGATCATGAACAGAAATCATGCAATTTTTCTTCACGGGTTTTGGATTGATTCATGTCATAAAGAACATGCACTAAGGAATCGAATCGAACTTGAACACCAAAATCGGATCTAGTCCAATTCATTAACAAACACCAAAATCATGCATGTGAAATTGTTGGGTTCGGATCATGAGCAAACATGAACATGAGCATGAACAAAATTGGAAGAATCATAAAAAAAATCCCAAAATGGAATAAAATTTCAGACGATGGATCAGATCCGATCAAGAACAAGCTCTCAAACAAAAAAAAACAGCGGCATCTCCATCCCCTACCGTGTCGCACAACGGCTCGGCCGGCGCCGCCGTTGCCGACGACGGCATCTACCGACGATGAACGATGGAGGGTGGAGGAGGTAGCCGGAGAAGGAGCTGGTGGAGATTGCAGTCAGCGAGGAGCATGGGTCCGGCGTCGCTCGCCTCCGCCCTGTGCGTCGAGCTCGGCCTCCGTCGTCCTTGTGCGACTGTCGTGGTGGTGATGGCCAGGGAGGCCTACGGGGCGGCGGCGGCGACTTTGAAGAGAGAGAGATGGGGACGAAATGATTGAAGAGAGAGAGTGTGTGGAAGGTGAAGTGATATCAGAATTCAAGGACTAAAACATAAAATATGTTCTGATATTGTGTTGCACGAATCTCAAAGCAAACAAATGGCAGAGATAGGACCCGGACGTCCATGTACTGGTGGAAAAACTGCACTTTGCTCCACCTCATTCTGTAGATTTGTCCACAGATCAATACAATAGCAGATTTTGTGAAGCACAACAGTGGGGTCAGTGAGAAAAGAATTCCTAAAGCATGCATGATTTTTGGTTTTTCAAATGGCCCAGGTTATGGCAGCTATGGCTACAGCCACAACCTTGCACCATCTCCCTTGGAACATCTCCATCCATTCCCCCACATAGATGAGACAAATTCAAAGGAGTGCTGGGCAAATTAAAAACACATTGAACAACTCCCCAAATGTACCTAGTCAAAGGGCAGGCAAAGAAGAGATGATCCATGGATTCATCAGCACTACAAAACAAGCATTTTTTTCTCTCCTTTCCATCCTCTATGTAACAAAGTATCTCCAATTAGAATGCTCTATGAAGCACCAACCAGCAAAAAACTTCAATTCTAGAAGGGAGTTTGATCTTCTATAGGAACCTCTTTGGGGGATAAATTGAATACAATTGCAGGTAAAAGGATCTGACGGTAAACTGTCCCTTAGGACCTAGCAACCAAATAATAGTGTCCTGTTCCTCAATGAGATTTATGTCAGCAATCAGTTGCTGCAATTCCATGCACATCTCCTTCTACACCTCCTAGATCATCTACTATATACTAAAAGCAGAATACAATAAAAAAAATAGAGAGAGGCTAAAAATTCTCACATAAATGTAAAATATCTGATCATTAATTTGGTGGACCCTTTTATTCTTAGTGGGTCACAACCAATAGATCTTCATAACTGTACCTAAACAGATCACATCCGATAGATATTCATAGCTGTAACATCCCCAATTCCAGTCCCGATTGATTGTGCATCATGGCATGCATTCATGGCATTAAAAATGAGGGAAATTTGAAATTTTCAAATCAACGAGGAAAAATCAACCCTAATTCGCATGTGAGGGTTTAGGAGGAATTCCAAACTTTGGGTTAAATTGTCTTAAACCAAAAGTGCTTCGAGATTACATTCTAAATGGTGCCTTAGTTGCTTATAAGGGTGGTGGGCAACCTCTTGGGTAATCCAAATTAGCTTTGGAATTGATTAAAAAATGATTCAAATGAATTCTGGAATTATTGGAGTTCGAGAAACTTTGAAATAGGAAACAAATTCGAAAGGAGACAAGAGGCTAATGTTGAATTGGAGGAAGACTTGAATCTAAGACTATTTGAATTTGAACTTGATTGAGATTGCCAAACCAGAATTTAAAAGAAAGAGGGAAGAAACAAAAATAAAAAGAAAACCCTAATCTATCCCTCCCCCCCCCCGGCCGGGCCCTCTCTTCCGGCCCGTTCCCTCTCCCCCCGCCTAGGCCTTTCTCCCCGGCCCATTTTTTTTCCAGCCCACCCCGGCCTGCCCGCACCGTCCCCTTCTCTTTCTTCTTCTCCCTCCTCTCTTTGTTCTCTCACCTGCCGCCCATGGTCCCCCTCCCCCCGCTCCTCTCTCTCCGGCCGCGTGGCGTGCCTCCCCTGCCACTCCCGTGCCACCTCGCGCTGCGCCTCCCGAGCCCCCTTAAAACCCTCCTTCCCTCGGCCGCTTCGCCGTCCCCCCCCCATTTCTTCCACTTCCGCCGCCGAGCTCCGGTCGCTCCCCGCCTCACCCTGAGCTCCCCCGCCGCCTCGGTCCCTCGTCGCCGTTCCGGCCTCCGCTCCCCTCCCCCCACCAGCTCCGCCCATCCCCGCCACCTCGGTCCCGAGTCCCTCGGCTTCGCCCCTAGCGACCGCCGAAGCTCGTCGCCTTCGCCACCGGGAGCCACCGCCGCCGCCCCTCCGAGCTCCACCCCCGTCGACCTCGACCTCCGACCACGCCCCGTCCCGAGCGCCGCCGTTCCCCTTCGTCGCCCTCCCCGCCATCTCCTCGCCGTGCCGGCCTCGCCCCTGACCCGCGCTCGTCGCGCCGCCCCGACCTGAGCTCCCCGTCGCCATCGGCTTCGCCCCGGTACTGCGCCGCCCCTTCCCCAACCTTGCTCTGGCCGCTCTCTG
This sequence comes from Stipa capillata, assembly GCA_019208055.1. Taxonomy (NCBI): domain Eukaryota; kingdom Viridiplantae; phylum Streptophyta; class Magnoliopsida; order Poales; family Poaceae; genus Stipa; species Stipa capillata. The sequence continues at coordinate 1,061,992 of JAGXJF010000106.1, read as the reverse complement.
GCTTTGCCCCGCCGCCGTCCTCGCCGTCCGAAGCTACCCCATCCCGGCTGCCGTCCCGTTCTCCGGCATTGCCCCGGCCACCCGACGACCTCGCCTCGGCTTCGTCGCCGCCGCTGCTCTCCGCCGCTTCAGTCCCCGTCGCCGCCACCTCTTCTCCCCCGCCTCCGCCGACGAGCCCCGTCGCCGGTAAGCCCGCCGCCGTGCCCCCTCGCCGCCGGTGGCTCGTGCCGGGTCAGCCACCGGTCAGGCTGCCACCGAGCCAACGGTCCCGACCGGGATGCGGTTAGGGCTTTAATGCCCCATAATCAACCGGTTAAGGCACATTTAATAAGTGCTAAGAATACTTAATGATGTACATTAATGCTAATCATTGCTTAATTAATAGCTAAGCATAATTAATGCTCGCCATTACTGTTCAGACACACGTTTATTGGTAATGATTATAATTTATGGTTAAACCGACATATTAATGGCCCTTATTAATGCTTAACAGTGTGTTAATTGAGCTCCTTTACTTATGTGTGTATGGCATGTGGGTCCCACGCGTCAGAACTTAAGAAAAATGAAAAAGAAAAGAAAAGGAATATGACCAGTGGGTCCCCCTGTCATAGGCTCGGTCAATGTTGACCCACATTGACCAATGGGGCCCACTGTCATCCTCTGTGGGTAGATCAGGTTGAGTAAGAAAAGTAATTCTGGTTTTCTTTTCTAAGAAAAATACAAAAAGGGGTTAAATTGGTTAAATCTTGTTAAATTCGTAGAAAATTCATCTGAACTCAGAAAAATGCAAATAATATATCAAAATGTTCAAAAAAATGAGAGCTACTCAAATACATCATTTTCATCCATGTTTGCATGCTAGAAAAAGTGAAATTGACTAAAAACTCCATTTAGGGTTTCCCCGAACCCCCGGAAGTCTTCGGATCGCGATATTTTACGCGTCCGGACTCCGATTAACTTGATTCCAGTTGCGTTAGTCTTCATTTTGAATCCTCTAGCTCATGGCATACATTGCATCTCATGCTGAAGTTCGTCATCGTGGTGTTCACACTGTGCTTGTTTTCGGTGTTTTCGTTCTTTCGATAGAATCGGACGGTATCGACGAATCCCTTTTCGATCAGGAACAAACACGTGGTAGCAGAACCGCAAGGCAAGCAGCCCCCTTTGATCATCTTGCGGATATCCTATTACTTTTAAATATTATTTGTTTTCAAATCTTATCGCATGCGTTCAACTGATAATTTATGCTAAGCGTTAGCCCTATTCGTTGCATAAAACTTACCTTGTCGCTCAATTAACCCCACTGACCCTCCCAACCTATTTAGAATGTATTACTCATTGCTTGAATACTGCTATTGTAGCTTGTGATGCTTAGATCTGCTTAGTTCGGTAAACGTCATAGTTTCTTGAATGGCAGACAAAGCATAATACTCTGGATGGGATAAGAGAATGGGTGGGTGATCTCCTGGGGATGCTTAATAAATCTGACTCATAACAATCGGGCATGGACGAGAGGCCATGCTCAGAGCATGGTGGGTTGTCTCGTTCATCCCACAAGGACCGGTTTCCGGCGTACATTGACCCAAGATTTTGCGTACTACTACACGGGTGTATATGGGCCACCCCCGACCGAATAATTTGTCTAGACTTAGGTGATGAGCCACATAGTTTGCCGTTTTGTGAATTGGGTGCGTGAAAAATGAGGAGGTGGTGTGATGCAACAATATAGGAGTGAGGGTTACACATGGTACGGGACCGGGGATGTATCACCTGCCACAACTAGTGGGACCGCGGCGAAGTATCAGCCGAACTGTCGTTCGCGGATTAGCCCATTAGGGCGGCTCATACCTAAGTCGAAAACATTGTAAAGGCCGTGTTCAACCACCCTCTGCTAGCACACCTCGTGAAAGTGTGTACTCGGTAGCACTAAGAGTCGGTTGATGCGTGTAGGTAAAGATGTACACCCCTGCAGGGTTTAAACTATTCGAATAGCCATGTCCGCGGTTATGGACAGCTTGGTGATTACCTGCGTTGAATTAGACAAGTATAACCTTAATCTAAAATTGACCCACTCTAAGGATGAGGGTAGCTATTGCTTCCTCCCTGGTGGTCGAGGAAGAATCGAGGGTTTCATGTGTTCAATGGTCTGCTTAGAGTTCATTATGCAGTTTCAGCTCCTCACCTTCGCAAAACATTCCAGTAGACGGATTTCAATCTAATTACAGGTATTGTGAAAGATTAAATTAGCTTTCTGCAAAATAGTCCCACAATAGCCCCTTCTTGATACCTGATGCATCTAATACTACTTTCCCCTTGTAAGTCTTGCGGAGTACATTTTTGTACTCACCTTGCATTCGTTGATAATTTGTGTGCAGAGGAAACCACTCCTGCAACGGATGGTTTCTACGTTGAAATCGACTCCGGTATCGACTAGTCACTGATGATCCCGGGCAGTGGTCCTGCCCTGGGTTCGGTAGTTGGTTTGTGCTGCCGCCGCTTTCGGCCCTACCTTTAGGCTTCTCAGCCAACTTAACCTTCGCTGTGTAAATAACTTTGTTGTGTATACGTTGTTAAGTTTCCGAGCAACTTGTATTAATACAGTTGCTGTCGTAGAGTCATTGTTTTGATACCGGTTTGTTCTCCCCTGTATCATGTGCAATGCGTGTATGTTTGAAGTACATGATGCAGGTAGGATTTCAGAGTCTTTAACATAGAGTTATTAAGTTTAATCACTCCTGTGAAGTGACTCTCCACTGAGAGGTTGGAAAACTATATCACCCTACTACTCCAGCCGCGCATTAATTTGGCCGGGACGAGGTCGGGGTTGATGTTCCGGCTCAGTGGGAAAAAAGTGAGGAGACCATATCACCCTACTGCTCTGTGCATTAATTTTACCAGAGTAAGCTTTGGGGTTGACGTCTCGGGCTATTCGAAGCCATATCACTCCACTCCTCTCGGATTTGACACGTGAGTTGAGGTCGGGGTTGACGTTTCGACTTAGCGAGTGATTCCTCTTAAGACTCTCTGTTACAGAATCTGGGGTCCGACAATAGCTACATCTAAACAAATCATGGCCGATAGATCTTCATAACTGTACCTAAACAGATCACAGCCGATAGATCTTCATAACTGCACCTAAACAGATAACAGTCTTCATAATTGTACCTAAACAGATCACAGCCGATAAATCTTCGTAACTGCACCTAAACAGATCATAACGGATAGATCTTCATAACTGCACCTAAACATATCACAGCCGATAGATCTTCATAACTGCACATAAACAGATCATAGCCGATAGATCTTCATAATTGTACATAAACAGATCGCATCCGATAGATTATCAGCGATCTAAACTTTTATTTCCTGCATTAATCTAATATCACACGTACAGATAAAAAATAAAAAATAAAAAATGTTTTCCGCGCAATTGCGCGAGACACCATGCTAGTTCTCCTAAAGCTCAAACAACTTAACCCCAAAAGTTATAGCATATAACCTAGGGAAAAGCTGAACTAAGGTTCGATTTCTAATCCACAAATCTTCCCAAAACCTTGTAGGCATCCCATTTCCAACTTTCTTTTTACAAAAGAATAGAAAATATCCTTAATCTCCATCAATCTGGCCCAGAACTGGGATTGACCAACTTTTTTCTTAGCTTGAGTCAAGGTTTGATCTTTGAGATATTTTTTCTTCAAAATATCTTGCCACAAACCTTGTTCATTTTTCTAACTTACATAATCATTTACCCAATAAACTTATATTCATAAGCTCAAGATTCAGAACCCCTAAACCCCTGATGTTTTTTAGCCTACAGATAGTAGACCAGTTGACCAAATGCATTTTCCTTAACCCCATGTCTTCTTGGCACAGTAAGTTGTTTGCGAAAGAAATCCATCTTATGATAAACACCCTTAGGTAACCCATAGAAAGACATCATATATATGTGTCTATTACTAAGACAATAATTAAGTAAACCAATCGACCACCATTTGAAAAAAGCTTACCCTGCCAGCAAGCAAGTTTGGTTTCCATTCTATTTTCTATAGGCTTCCAAGCAGAATTTAGAAGCCTCTTAGAATCAACAGGGATGCCAAGATAGCTAAGTGGTAAAAACCCCTAGTTGCAAGTAAAAATGTCCTCATAATGCAAGTGTTTCTCCAGAGCTTCTCCAAAGTAGAAAACTTCACTTTATGAAAGTTGATCTTAAGCGTAGACATTTGTTCAAACACACAGAAAATAAATTTTAGATTCCTAGCATTTTCTTCTCCTTCCTCAAACAAAAGTAATGTATCGCCAGCATATTGCAAATAGCAATCCTATTTTCATGCAAATGAGAAGACATGGCAGGAATAATGCTAGTGAGCTGAGTTTGTTTTCACAAGGTATGATAAAGCATCAATAACTACATTTCTCTACTATTATAGTGTACCCAAATTTGAACTTGTTAATCACTAGACCAATAAGCAATCTAGATCGTTGATTAGTGTCAATCGGACGGCTGCAATAGTTAGGATTCGCGGCTACAGTACCATCTACAGTACCATCTATAGTGACCGTTGAATAGTGAATAGCAACCATGAATAATGATATCTACAGTACTTATGAACAGTACATAAATAGTACTTAAACATGCGTATCATGTACCAATTACTAGTTGAACAAAAGGGGAAAAGGGGATCACCCTGCCTAACCGCTTTGTAAGTGGTAAAGTAGGGACCAAGTTCATCATTTACTCTAACACATACTTTTCCTCCAGCCATGACACCCATAGTAGTGTCAATAACAGACGGTGAGAATCTTTTTGCTTGCATAACATTATATAAGAAGGACCAATTAATATCATCATAAGCTTTTTCAAAATCCACCTTAAACATCACCCCAAATATTTTATATGTGTGCACATCATGCAAAACTAGCGCCCCTTCCATAATATATCTGCCTTTCATGAAGGCAGTCTGAGTTACATCTATGATTTCTTCAGCACAATCCCTTATTCTGTTATTAGTTCCCTTAGTCAGAAATTTAAAACTAGCATTTAGTAAGCAGATTGGTCTAAATTTGTGGATGGTGTCAGCACCTAGAAATTTTGGCACCAAAATAATAGTGTCATAGTTCAGTCGCTTAACATCCAAAAGCCCATGGAAAAAGTCATAAAAAAATCCTCTTAATGGTGTATTTAAGGATATCCCAAAAGTGTTGATAAAATTCTATAGGGAAGCCATTGGCCCAGGTGCCTTGTTATGGTCCACAGAGAAGATCAATTTTTTAATCTCCTCCATACTATACTCAGCTAATAAAGAATCATTTACATGAACAGTATGGTCAAAATGAAAATTAGTAGTTATAGAACTACTAGCTGTCTCACCAAAAAGGCCTTCATAGAAATTGGTGCATGCTCCATGATATTTCGTTGCCCCTCAATGATATTATCTCCTTTCTTCAGAAAGAAAATAAGATTTGTCTTCGTCTCCCACTTGCCTTGCTCATATAGTATTAGTATTGTTATCACCAGATACTAATTCCACCTCTTTAGCTCTTTGCTTCCATCTAATATCATCTTCGTCCATTATGTGTTTCAATTTGGCTTGCCACACTCCTTTCATTTGAATATCCACACTATCCAGACCATAAAGTTCTCTCCATTTATCCATATCATCAATTTGCTGTAATAGCTCAGCTTTCCTCCTCTTGTACCCACGAACAATGTTGGCATTCCATCCCTTTTACTTTTGCCACAACTTTCTTAACCTCCATTGCCATTCATCCAAGACATTTTGTCCATGGAAAGCCATCTCCCACACTTCTTGGACCAAAGGTCTCAAACTGTCTCTCTGTAACCAGCAAACTTCAAATTTAAAATGTATTGGTCTGCCCACCTTATCTCCAGAGTTAATTAAGAGAGGGGTGCGATCAGAAGGGGCTCTAACAAGTGCTTTAACAGTGGTTAAAGGAAAATATAGAGCCCATTCAGGCTTGAGCAAAATTCTATCCAAATTTTCGTATGTGGGATAGTCATGGTCATTTGACCAAGTGAAAACTCTATTAGACAGTTTCAGTTCCTGAAGGTTGCTACTTCCAATAATGGCATTAAAAGGGAAAGACCATCTACCACAAATGGTGTGCTTATTTTTCTCTTCCCCTGATCTGATAATGTTGAAATCACCCCCAACAAAATAGGGGTGAAATTCTTACGACATATGTGCGAACTCTCCAAGGAAATCTTCTCCCGGCACTCGTGTGGAAGTGGAACTGTGGAAGCTTCTTGCGGTCGGTCGAGTAGTGCGCCATGCAACTTCTCCTCGGCGGGCAGGCTGAAGAACTCCGGGGCGCTCATCGTGCTGCTCATCACCTCTTTTGGCACGCCATGGTTTGTGATCTGAAAGACACCGAGCTCTCTCCCTGCACCGACGATCTGGGATAGTTTCAGCTAAGTTGGGATGTAACTTTGACATGATTTTGTGGCATTACAATTGTAACTTAGAAAAGCCTGTAACTTAGAAAAGCCTCTTTCCTGACGATCTGTTCGGCGATCATGCCATCGTCGTCCCCACTGAGTCAACTACAGGCCGCGCCGCCGCTGCCAGCTTGCGATTCAGAGAAGAAGACGGAGGCAAGCTCCTAGATGTCCTGGCCTCTTGTGCACTGAGAATATGTAAGGTTCAGGAACTGACTGGTACGCAGCCCCATTGGAGAGACGCTCTGCCATCTCTAGCTTGCTTGAGAATTGCATCAGTTCATCTGCATCGATCTCTGCACTTTATGTGCAATGATGAAGAGAAGCATCTTTGGATTCAGGGCATTTTGAGTTCTGATTACAACCGGGAAATATCCATTTGTCGTGATATGGCTTGTTGACCCTTTTTGTACAAACAAGGTTGAGAGCTTTTCCCTTCTTCTTTTTTTGAAACAACAGTGCTTGTTTATTCGGCCGGCTAGCTTGGTGGTGTTGCAAGCAAATCATTATTAGCATGAGTGTTCTTGCTGTCAGGTTTTGATTAGTTGTCTACATATTCAATGTTCTCCGAAGAAAAGCTATGGTTTCGTTGTTTGCATAGCCTTTTCTTTTTTGACCTGATGTTGGACAAGCACATCTGTATGTTACAATTGATACAATTTCTTCTTTTTTGCAAAAAGCAGTACAGTTTTCTCTTGCTGAAAGACATATAAACTAAGGCAATCTTAATACATGTTGCAGTCTAATCTAGGGATGTGATGTGCGTGTAATGCATATATCTCTCCTACAATATCTTTGCTAAACTATCTAGGGGTATGCTAATTAAACTACATACATCTTGCAGATATTGCAAGCAAAGAGACACATGATTTCTCGTCTCCGGTTTAAGCGACGTTACCTTGACGACGCAGATCTCGCAGAGAGGAGGGGGATTTTCATCAGTGTACTAATCATCCCTCGTGTTCGAAGATTCCAAGGGCAGAGGATGACAAAGAGGAAGAGACGACTCACCAGTCATCACTCATCACCACCCATTGCCATCATCACACATAAGACCGCACCTACTTCCTCAAACAACCATGGAAATGGTTAAAAAGTAGCCATATTAAAGATCCAAAAGAACGTGTTCGATGTGCAGAATTACACATACAATCTCCCCCCCCCTCCTACTACTACTGCTAGTGCTAGTGGTTGTGAAATGGTTGAGAATTACACACACACCCTCTCTCCCCCCCTCTCCTACTACTAGTACATCATTTTCTTCATTAAGACATAATTTTTTTTATCTTGTTACAATACGTAGCTCCGAATAAAGTTTCTTTTCTTCTAGGGAGTGGTAAATAATGACAAAGTATGAGAAACAAAATTGAGATACATCTAAAAATAAGTGATAAAGAATTGAGATACATGAAATTCTGCAACAACAAAAAATGTTTCACGTGAAATCCAACATTATGAAGATAATTATGAATCTTAACAGTCAGTATATGTGAACATAGTGGTATATTAGTCGTAGCTCCTTTTGCAATATTTCTGTACTATGCAATGGCATTATCCTAATTCCAATTACCAACCGAAATGCCAAACATGTACTTCCTCTATATCGTAAGAACGTGACGTTTGGATATTGATACCATCTTTAAAATAGAATTTCGACCACTAATTTTTATAATATACGTACGAAACCTAACAAAATTATAATATTATAAAATTATTTTCAAGATAAATCTATACATAGTAAAAGTTTTAAAATTTTGACTAAAACTATGTCTAAAACGTCACCTTTTTATGATACAAAGAGTGTAAGTACATAGGAAAAGAAGAAGTCTCCCCTAACTCATAAATACTTGCGACCATTTTCCATCCATCCAAAACATCGCTAACATGCAAACCACAAAATGTGAATAGGAAATGTCACATGAAAAGGAGATGGGACCAAAAGAAGAGCAAAAATAACCCAAAACTGTTTTTTTAAACTTCTAACCAAGGACCCAAACATAATAATACAATAGTCTGAGGGCTTAGTAGTAAACACACATGCTTTTATTCCAAAGTCCAATACTAGTCTTTGGGGAATTGTCACAGGAGAGAAAGAATAGAGAGGGAGACCACACCAATGCCAAGAACAAGAGATCAGAGAGGCCAGGCAAAAATCCAATCCGAATCCCCTCCAAAAACCCACCAAACAAGCTCCCCAATCTCCAAGAACAAGAACAAGAAAGCATCCTACAGCATAAGGGAATAAAGGAGCCGAAAAAGGCCAAGAAAAAAGGTATCTTTGAACCCTTTCAATACACTGATTCACAAACCGAGAGCCGCCGCCTCCTCAAATCCATCGCAAACAAGATTTATTCGATCTCTGCTTGAGTTTTTTGGCTGCAATTTTTTCTTCTTCTTTTGACTGTTACCGCTCTTTCCTTCTCTTGAAGTTTCAAGAAGAGTGGGAGGGTTCAAGACTCGGAGAAGGGGATGGATCCGGCGTTGCTGGACAACATCATCGGGAGGTTGCCTCGAGGTGAAGAGCCTGAAGCCGGGGAAGAACGCGCAGCTGTCGGAGTCGGAGATTAAGGCAGCTCTGCGCGGCCTCCAAGGAGATCTTCCTCTCGCAGCCCAACCTTCTCGAGCTCGAGGCTCCCATCAAAATCTGTGGTAATTTTTCTGATTCTTGTGATGCCTGAGCCATTTCTTGGTGTCGGCCGTCCTCAAAATGCCATCTTGGGGATCGGTTTGGGTTGGTCAACGGGTAGCTGGTGATTGGTTTGTGCTTTCTGGGTAATGATAAACCCGATCTTTCGATTGATAGCCATCCATTGTCTAGTTCTTAAGGTGTTGCATCGCTTGATTAGCTGGTTGTGGACTGTAATAGAGATTTATTGTATGCAGTAGCTGTTCCTAGTGATTCAGTATAATGGGGACGCAAACTTGCTTTCACTGTATTCACTGATAGAAAGCTGTTTATGATGATTCCCAAAAAAAAGGAAAGCTGTTTATGATGAGTTAACCATACCTGTTACGGTCATGGCTAAGGTGCTTCGAAATATGGCATTTTGTCAGATTTTTTGGGGGTTCTGTTGATAATGGAAGTTGCCAATGTTTAGGTGATGACTTCCATTTAGGATTTTATGTCATGAATTGACTTAGGAAAACCATAGATCATAAATGTTTATCACTGTGCAAAGTTGAGAACAGCATCTCTGGGAAATGAAAGCAGTGTATCGAAACAAAAGGCTTGCTTTCGTGACTACTGTATGCTGGAGAATTTGGCATCCCTCACTTTGTATATAAGAGTATTGAATGGTTTGTTGTTCACCTAGCTTATAGTCAAAGAGTGCAGTTTAAGATTAACAGCTGATAATTTTGATTTGCTGACAGAGCATATCTGTTTTAGATCCCTTAATTGTTTTTTCATATTGTCTCATTGTTACACTTCAGGCAATGGTTGCATAGTGCAGGTCTATATGTCATTCTAGTTAGCTTTATACAGTGATATGTCACTAATTTCATACTAGACTGCAATCTTTCAGTTAGAACATTTTTAACTTATCAACAAAATATTGCAAGGACATTTTTAAGTTTTTTTCGTTTGAATCTGAGTGTTGATTAGAGCGAGCATTGAGCAGCTTTCACAAAGCTCCATACTGAAATGTTAATCTTGCATAAATTCTTCTGATCAGGTGATGTCCACGGTCAATATTCTGATCTCCTGAGGCTCTTTGATTATGGTGGATATCCTCCTCAGTCCAACTATCTTTTCTTGGGCGATTATGTGGACCGGGGAAAGCAAAGCCTTGAAACAATATGCCTTCTTTTGGCTTATAAGGTCAAGTACCCTGAGAACTTCTTTCTTCTGAGGGGCAACCATGAATGTGCATCAGTAAACCGCATCTATGGGTTTTATGATGAGTGCAAGCGCAGATTCAGTGTAAAACTCTGGAAAACATTTACAGACTGTTTTAAACTGCTTACCAGTATCAGCATTGATAGATGAAAAGATTCTATGTATGCATGGAGGTCTTTCTCCAGAGTTGAACAAGCTAGATCAAATACTCAACCTCAATCGCCCCACAGATGTGCCTGATACTGGGTTACTTTGTGATCTTCTTTGGTCGGATCCTTCCAATGAAGCGCAAGGGTGGGCTATGAATGATCGAGGTGTTTCATATACATTTGGGCCTGATAAAGTGGCTGAATTTCTTGAGAAGCATGATTTAGACCTCATCTGCCGAGCCCATCAGGTGTGCTATGCTCAGAAAGTACCCATCGTATTTATTTTCTTGTCAAGTGGATTGACTGATTAGTTACTTTCTCCTTGTTTGAATTCAGGTTGTTGAAGATGGATATGAGTTCTTTGCTGACCGTCAGCTTGTAACAATATTTTCGGCCCCTAATTACTGTGGAGAATTCGATAATGCTGGTGCCATGATGAGTGTAGATGAGACACTGATGTGCTCCTTCCAAATACTGAAACCTGCGAGGAAAATGTTGGGTGGTTCAAATAATACCAAATCTGGCTTCAAGGTATGCATAACTACGGGAACAGTTGATATTTGCCCCTAGATATATACAGCAGGGTGATTTCGTACTGTTTCCCTTACAATAAGTGTTGAGCCCCCCTGCTAAATTGCTATTTTTGTTTCATACGGTTGTCTCTAACATTTTCGTAACCTGCAAAAATGATCTGACGTGATGCTATGAGCTGCTAATGGTGCCATTCACTACAAAATTTTACACCTATCTTCAGTTCATGATTAGGAGAACACTTCTTTGACCACCAGAACTGCAGTGACACTTGATAAATTTTCATTCTTTCAGTTTATGAGATTGTATCAATGCATTCCTAAAGTTTTGCCCGCAATTCTCAGAACACTTATTCCTGTTTTTCTTATGCACTTGAATGCTGCTTGAGTTCTCATACTAAAACTCTAATGCTTAATGACACTGCCAAGTTGGTTGAACTCAACCGAATATGCTAGTTAACCTTATCTCCTGCAGCTACCTACTTTATCAACAAATGAGTCATGATTGCAGCTCCGATATTATTATATTGACATAGGAATGCATTGACTTAGCTGATTACAATTAGTTCTTAGTTTTTGCTATTGAAATTCATCCATGCAACATTCTGCTATGACATTTTAGTGTATTCATTTTTTGTTGCATAACTCATCAAATTGCTTTAGAACATTGAGGTAGATCTCAAATTTTTCCCACCAGATTTCATTTCTAGTTTTATGCTATGGCAGTGCATGTCATAATCATTGAGGGCATAGTTGGTGTTAGACAATACCTTGCATTACAGTTCAACCCATACCTGACGTCGCTACACTCTATTGCCTTTACCATGGCACTCCGTTGCCTTTGACCTACCTTGTTTTGTTCCCCACTAAGTGTGTGGCAGATCAGAACAAAGATAGCACAGATGGTTAGGTTAAGTGCAGGTCACAATTAATATCCTGATGATAAGTCAGATATACAAATTTCTAAGGAAATATAATTATTTATGTGCTTGAATGAACCCATCCATATATGCAGGATTTTCTCATAAGAATAAGAAACATCCCTGGCGTTGGCGCTTGCCATGGGATCTAGCTCTGCTACTAGACTAACTTAATATCATACTAACTGGGAAAGTTAATTTTGACATGCCGCTGGTTGTACAAAAATAATCCTCGTCTGTAATAAACTAATCGTGAATGATCATGAATTCATGAGTTCCTTCTTGATATGTGAACTGATGATGCCAATGCTAGAATGCAACTAACCTTCCATTTCCCCCCCTCTTTGATTAGTCATTGAGAGGATGGTAACGGTGGCATGGTGATTGGTGAGCAAGCTGTGATCTGATCTGCGGGCACGTACCTTCAGCGGCTGCGACTAACTGGCATTTTCGCCTATACCCCGCGCCTGAGACAAGAACGCGGATGTGTACAACTCTCTCATCGATGGAACTGTACATCGTTCATGTTGGATTAACACTCTTGTAATGTATTATTGTTTTTTACCATGCGGATCTCTTATCGTATGAGAGGATGATTTGAATGAAGACTGTTCCCCCTTTCCCCTCTAAATTCGAAGAATTCAGAAAGACATACGCCAATAAAACAGCTAGAATCCTAAGTGCTTTTGATTCAAATCTCCATCCAGCAAACAACGGTGCTGACATCTGATCATAACAGGGAGCACCATTACCTGTGGTTTTCAAACCTGTTCTACTTATTTTGAGTGTTGAGATCTGCGCTTTGCATGATTTGAGCAGTGTCTCACAAGAATCGGTGTACTTGCATCTTCTTTTGTTTGTCGAGTTTTCGCGTACTCTTTGTGTTAACTGTGTTTGTCGAGTTGGAAGACGCCACAGATCATGATTCAGGTGAATGTTATGTTGAAAGCATTAAACCTTTTCCTCAAGAGCCAAGGTCGATTCAGACAAGAAAAGGAGGATTTGACGCATGTGAATATGTTCCGTCAGAAAGATCAGAGTGGATTTGATCTGTACGAAGCATTTCCGCAGTCTTTTCTTGCAAGATAAAGAAGAGCAATCTCGAACAGAAAGAATCGGATTCGCCACTACGACATACCAGTGTCAGGAGTTAGAGAGACAGGGTGCAATGCTATTCTGTCAAATTGGACTAGCCGGAAAATGAACTGCCAAATGGGAAAAGGAAGAGGCATCTACATCAGAGGAAGAAGAAACAACAGCGATTTTCTACCAACACCCAACATCCACAATTTCATCAACACAGACACAAAAGAATTATCCATGCCCCTGCCCCTCTTTTGGTGTTTAAGATGCGCCTAACATTTCCTACTCACGTTTTTGTCAACAAAAGCGGATTTATTCTGACTGTGCCAAAGCTGAACCTGTCTGTGAGCTACATACCACTCCAGTGTACATCAACAAGACGTACCTGAGATGATTTATCTATATATCACCATATTACTAGTCACACTCATTTGTTGTTAGCCATGGCAAGAACAACCAACTAACGATCAGCATTTCCGTGTCACTGAGCAACGCGATCAGCAATATTCCGTCGAAAGCTCCGGCGAGCAATTGATGGCGCTCGACTGCAGGTAGTGTGAGCATGAATCACCGGGGAGCAGTGGAGAAGGAGATGTCGGTGGGGACGCGGAACTTGTCGGCCCAGTCCTGCGCCTCCAGGAAGAGCTTGGAGACCTTGGCGGCGACCCACGACATCTCCGGCCGCGCCGCGGGGTCCTTGGCCACGCACCGCAGCGCCAGCGCCGTGAGCGCCTCCGCAGCGTCGACGGGGAACGAGTCCTTGAGCCTCCGGTCCACCCAGCGCCGCATGGCCTCCCCGCCGCCCTCCGCCTTCGCGGCCTCCGCGCTCTCGACCAGTGACGTCCTCTCGTACTCCCCCGCCGCCTTGTCGTACTCGTACCGCACCGGCTCCTGCCCGGACACCAGCTCCAGCAGCACGACGCCCAGCGCGAACACGTCGGAGCGCCGCGACGGCGCGCCGCCGGCGATGAGCTCCGGCGCCATGTACCCACGCGTGCCCTCGATCCGCCTCCCCCGGCTGCCGGTGCGGCGGTGCCTGGCACCGCCGGAGGTCTCTTCTCCGTGGCCCGAAGGCGATGGGAGCTCGCCGGCGAGGTCGGCGGAGCCGAAGTGCGCGATCTTGGCCCGGAAGAGGGGCCCGTCGCTGTAGACGAGGACGGATGAGGAGGAGAGGCGGTTGTGGACGGTGTCGGCCTGGAGGTGGACGTAGTGCAGGGCGTCGCAGACGGCGGCGGCGACCCGGAGGCGGGAGTGCCAGGAGGCGAGCGGCGTGAAAGACGGGTTCTTGGGGTTGCGGAGGAGCGCGGACAGCGAGGAGGCGCCGGGGACGAGCTCGTAGGCGAGGAAGAGGGAGCCGTCGGGGGAGGCGGCGGCGCCGTAGAGGCGGGCGATGGCGGGCGTGGTGGCAGTGGCCGAGGACGGCGAGGCGGGCGGAGACCTCGCGGGAGTCACGGCGGAGGGCTCGGCGGAAGACGGCGGCGGGGTGGCCGCGGAGGGAGCAGCGGAAGGAGTTTGAGGAGGAGGGGGTGAGGCGGTGGGAGGAGGAGAAGTTGGAGGTGGCGGCGGCGAGCTCGGGAAAGGTGAGGAGGAGGGGGAGGTCCGGGAGGGAGTCCTTGAGGGCTTGGAGGGAGGAGGCGGCGGAGGAGGAGGAGGTGGAGAGCGCGGCGGAGGAGGTGGAGTAGGAGGCGGTGGCGTGGGGCGAGCGGTGGTGGTGGTTGTTGTTTGTTGGGGTGGAGGGGAGGGAGGCGGCGCCGGCGGTGGCAGTGGAGCTCTTGGTCTTGCACATCCGCCGCTTGGGCACGCCAACCATTGGAGACCGACCAACAAACTCGCGCGTGCTCGCCTCGGCTTTATCGCTTGCTTCCCCTGTTCTCTCTCTCGCTCGCTCACGTCGTCGCGGTGGCAAACTGCGGGCGTGCTGCCTTTTTTAGGATTTTTTCCTCGCTCCCCTCCTTCACCGTGGCCCATGCAAGATGGCAGCAAGAAAGATCCCTGGTGGGATGACCTCCTACTTCTATTTTTTCTACTACCCGTATCTATATTCTCATGCTTGGATGAGGCTTTTTACCGTCCCCATACTCAATTAAGTAGTGGGCCTCCCACAGGTATATTCTTACCCGACAAGAAAGAACATTGGGCAGCCAAAAAACCTACTAACGGGGAGGGGGGAGGAGGAGGAGGAGGAGGAGGAGGAGGAGGAGGGACGGTCGGGGCGCGTCCAGCTCGAGTAGATGAGGGGCGACCGTACAGCACGGTGTGGAGGAGAACGGAGGCTGGCGAGCATGGAGAGTGGCGGACTGGCAGCCAAGGAGGAGGAATGGTGGGGGCGCATAGTCTCCTGGTCGGGCGTTGAGCTGGTGACGAGCGACCGTGCGGCACAATGCAGAGGAGAATAGACAGCGGGCTAGATGGTGGGGATCCAGAGGAGAATGGAGGGTGCCGCTGACTGCTCCGCTCAACTATTTCGACGTGGGGGTCTGGAGGTGCGGCATCTCGGTAGTGGATGAGAGGAGAGCAGGAGCACGGCCACACAACGCAGGGGCAGGGTAGGAGGTGGCTACGGAAAAGGCAAGAGGAGAGAAAGGGTAAGCTATATTTATTTCCACTTTATATACCCAAAATGTAAGGTTCTACTTGTCATACTTATAAATGGGAACCCAACGGGTTTCGGAGATGGGGGACAGGGTCTCAACCCTAACCTCATCTCATCCGATAGGTACAACATTTATCATTTTATCCCTACGGATAGGAGAACGCTCTAGACCTTGCTCCTAATCGGGTAAATCCCCGTGCCAAAATGTACATACTAGAGACTGAGTAGTTGTCTAGAGACGAAGAAGACGATTGGTCGATTAGGTCACCTTTTTAAGCCAATGCAATATGATGTATTTATGTAACAAATTTTGTGTGATAGCAATATTTTTCATACAATAGAAATTCATGTAAAAAAGTAAAAGTCGTATCATTTTTCTTTCTCTTTGTTTCAGAACGGATAAGTTGTAGATTCAGGCTCACCTTAGAGATATATAGATCAAGCAAGAACTCAAGGAAAGTAATCTGAAACACTCCTCTTTTATTCATAATTAATTTCTAGTGTACGACAGATTAGTTTTACAATAGCTTTTTCTTCTCCGAGAGCTTGCAGCTTGGTAGAGTGACGGACCTACTAGCTTTTACGTGACACTACTCTAGCAGTGGCACTGGTCATCGCATTATAGATTGCACATACATGAACTAATTGCCGTCTCCAGCACTCCACTGCAGTCGTGAAGCATTTTGTGCCATCCTGAGCAGGGAACGAACTAGGACTGGGTTTATTTGAGTCTTGGTCTTAGATCGATGCATGGTGGTGTTTGTGAAGGGGGAATATATGCATCGTTGACCGAATCGCTAAATTGACGGGAACAAAAATAATATCTACGACAAGTATACAAGCATACGACATATATGGATGAGAGCGACGTGACTGCAAAAGTCCACCCAATACTTACGTACGTACGTGTGCCCACGGAAATCAATTTGCCGACACCTAATCGAAACAAAAAAGAAGCGGTATAAGTAGCTCGTGTTCTTTCTGTTGATCTATTCCGTTTGATCTCGTCTACCATACTGCTATACTAGCTATGGCTGTATCCGATGTCAGCTCACGACAGCAACTGCTGATGCTGCTGATGCTGCTGCTGCTTCTTATTCCTGTGCAGGCAGTTCATCACAACACTACCTAGCTAGTTAGCCCAATGGATCACGCGTCGCAATAAGATAGTATTCCTTGGCGCGAGACTTGTTGTTGCAGCTGGTTGAGATCATGCAGCGAGCTATAATCTAATTAACGAGTCAAAGTTTAGATGGTTTCCTTTGATTGCGTATGTTGAATTAAATTGGTATGTGTTCGAACAAGTGACAAGCGTATAATACTACTGGTGATATAATCATTTTACTCTCTCGGTCCCAAAATGTAAGACATATTTGATTCGTTAAAACAAGGTTAAATTGTATATTAATAAAGTAATCGTTTTGACCAACGATTACTTTATAATATATAATTTATATGACATAAAATTGATATCGTTAGATTCGTATTCAAAAGTATTTACTTATGATTGTGATTTGATATCAAATAAATCATATATTAATGGAGTAATTATTGATCAAAATCTTGTCTTAACAAATCAAAATATACCTTACATTTTGAAACGGAGGGAGTATAATAATGCCTTCTTTACTAACAGCCCCATCCATTCTGTTGTAGTCAGGCAGGAACAATAACCACTCTGGTCTTAAAAAATAATACTATTCAACTTGAATCTTAATTACTAGTACCGTTTAACTTGGTCAATCATCCAACTACAGTCGATTCTAGCAAGAAATTAATCAACCATTAGAATGCACAGAGTTGCACAATGAAAGTGAAAGGGCTGTGGAAAAGTGATAGTTTTAGGAGGTGTTTGGCTAGGTTTTTACTGTGGTTTTTTCTGTTTATAAGCTAAAAGCCCAATTAAAACACCAAATATCTAAAAGTTGCTTTCTCTGCTTATAAGTCAAAACTAGTGTACAAAAAATAAGTACCTTTTAAGGTGCTTTCTTGGCTTTTGGGAGATATTGTGCTGAGATTGCTCATGTAGTTAACAACCAATTACCCACATTTTTCATTCAAACAAAACAACAGAAACTCAATTTTTCCATAGCAGACAGCTGGCAGTAGCTTTCTCACAGCAGACAGCCGACAGCTGCTGTTAAATAAGCCACAGTCCAATCAAACACCCCCTTAATATGGCACACCAAGTCTTCGGCCACTCAACGAGGCAAGCCCACAAGATCTACACTGTTCTAACTAATATAGTCTATTGCGAAGGAATATTATACACAATTGCTATAGTAACAATACTACTAAGGTAGTAGTACTGCTATGCTACAGCAGCTCACTGGGGTGAGCCCCAGGGGAATAGGGACTCAATCTGACGTGGCGGAGCTCGCCGAGCCGGTGAAGTGATGTGGACATGGAGGGCGAGCAGACGGTCAAAGTGAACGTAGAGGGCGTGCCCCAGGTTAGCGCGAGCGAACCCCATATCGTGCACGCCGCCGTGCCCCTCAGCTGCATCCTCAAGCGCGTGCCAAGGACAATGCCGGTTGTATTTCAGCGGCTCCAACTCGATAATGGTGTCAGGGTCCTTCAAGCCGTGAGGGTCATACGGCCACCTGCAATTATACTAGTTGTTGTTAACAGAAAGACACTACTAGTAGAGAGATGACTTTCAGATAGTAAAAGTGTAGAGCATGTTACATCAAAATGCCATGAAGGAAACAGTGGAAACATAGCGCAGTGAAAGTAGGGAGATGACTTTCCAGTAGTAAAAGTGTAGTTCACATCAAATATGTCGGGACGGTAACACTGGAACACATCACAATGAAATGGAGAGATGACTGGAAATGTATAGTAAAAGTGTATGTCACAGATGCTGGAGGAGGAGTCTCACCGATTGAAGAACTTTTCCAGGAAGGTATTTGTCTTGACACGTGTATCCCAGTTCGCTGGAAAGTCCAAGCCAGTCATCACAGAGTTGAATCCTTGGGAGTCATTCTTCATCAGAATCTCTGTCAGAAAGTCGTCCTGCCACACAAATAGAACACAACAGTTGTTCATGGGGGACGTTGCACGGGTGGTAGCGAATCAGGAAGTTCACATCTTGGGCTGGCAGCCTCATCAGCAGCAGGAGATAGGTGACTTCGGGAGGAGTGGGCGGTACCCTTGCTGCTCTGCAGGAACAGGGCTTGGATGAGATCGGCGAGCGCTGCTAAGTTGCTCTGCATCCGAGCCTGGGTCTGCAGGTCAAATTTGAAATTGACAAGCTTGGGCCGCGCAAAATGTTCAGTGCCACGATGTTAGACTCATTCAGAGATTTTAAGCAAGATCCTGAATCAATTATGTGCAAGACCATATTGATGCGGAATTTTTTTATAAATATTATTTTTAAAATCAAAAATTCTAAATCTGGACGTCTAGACTCAAAATTTACAAAACTATCACCCTGTCGGCCAACCGTTAGCCGACAACGCGCTTGTCAGCTAACCGTCGACTAACAACCGAGTTGTCGGCCACGGTCGACTAACAACGCCGTTGTCGGCCGACGGGCGACCGACTTCGCGCCGAAAGCACCGCCCGCGTCGAGTCAGCCGCGCTGTCGGTGGACCGTTGGACGACATGGCTAACGCCAGCCACTCCGACGTGTGACTGCGAGGGCCAACGCCACCGTCAATGGCGTTTGGACTGCATGTCAAATGCCAGAAGAAGTGGCGTTTGGACTGCATAGCCAGACGCTCGCTATTTCGGCAAAACAGAGCGTCGCTGGCCCAGCGAAGGTCGATAAACGCCATAGAACCTGGCGTTTGCGCTGTATATCAAACGTCTCGCTCGCTATTTCGGCAAAACAGAGCGTCGCTGGCCCAGCGAAGGTCGATAAACGCCATAGAACCTAGCGTTTGCGCTACATATCAAACGCCAAACGCTTTTGGCGTTTGATATGCAGCGCAAACGCCAGGTTCTATGGTGTTTATCGACCTTCGCGTTTGGCGTTTGATATGCAGCGCAAACGCCAGGTTCTATAGCGTTTATCGACCTTCGCTGGGCCAGCGACGCTCTGTTTTGCCGAAATAGCGAGCGTCTGGCTATGCAGTCCAAACGCTACTTTTTCTGGCGTTTGACATGCAGTCCAAACGCCATTGACGGTGGCGTTGGCCCTCGCAGTCACACGCCGGAGTGGTTGGCGTTAGCCATGTCGTCCAACGGTCCGCCGACAGCGCGGCTGACTCGACGCGCGCGGCGCTTTCGGCGCGAAGTCGGTCGACCGTCGGTCGACAACAGCGTTGTTAGTCGACCGTTGGCCGACAACTCGGTTGTTAGTCCACGGTTAGCTGACAAGCGCGTTGTCGGCTAACGGTTGGCCGACAGGGTGATAGTTTTGTAAATTTGAGTCTAGACATCCAGATTTAGAATTTTTGATTTTAAAAATAATATTTTATAAAAAAAACTTATATTGATGCAGAGAAATATAATTCTTTGGGCTGGCTCGCCAAGTCGAGCGGGGAAAACCTCCCTGATCCTGGCCTGGCGGCAAGTCCCGCAGGAGATGCCGTCCTCAATCGTGCCCACGTATTGCACCACTGGAACGTGCGGTTCCCCACTCAGGAGAGCGTAATGCGACACTGTGATCTCAAGGACTCCACGCAGTGCCTGAGTACCTAAAAAAGAACAGAGACACCAAAATTCAGTCAAAGCCATTAGAGCGTGGACAATGCAGTAAATAAAAGTAAGTTAAAGGGGAGTAAGCCATGTTTGAAATTTAGTCAATGGGATGTGGGGGGTTCCATCTCATATCCCATCGGCGCAGGCAAGCTTCACTTCTTGCTGCAGCACGCAACAAACACATATCACGATCATGGCCAAACAGAAAATTCAGCACTGTCAATCAAATGCTATAATGCTAAGCCAATTCAACAAGGATGAGTAACCAAGGTTCTGAACTAGCACTTCTTTTATCACATTATAATAGAAGAGAATTCTCTCCCGACCTACCACATTATCCTTACAAAAATTCTGTCTTTTTCTTCGGTAATTGCGTGAATGATTTAGATGGCCGCTGCCGTTTTAGAAAACATGACATCATGAGTAACAACACAACAAAATCAGAACTAAACTCAGGCTAGCGAAATTGCATATAGTAACAGCGTAAACCTAGAAATATATGCTTCAAATGACCTGATAAAATCAATCTTACAATGCCTCATGTTATGTAAAGAAAGATTGCACATTAACAGTACATAATTGAAACTGGCTAGCTGGTTGCACACTTGGGGACTAGGCTGAAAACTGGCTAGATACGCAGTAGTAATCAATAATATATCAGAACTACGCAGTAGTAATCAATAATATATCAGAACTTTATACAGTGGTAAAATTTTGGCTGATAGAAGTTGGTTGCAGATTTTGGCTGAAAATTTTACACAGCAGTAATCAATCAACTATAAAAACTCCGTGCAATGGCCAAATTTAACAATCATTGGCTGATGAATATATGCGTGCTCGAAATAGGACGTACAAACTGTTCACAGGAAACACAGCACATGGAAAGTCTCTGTTTTTAATAGTAAACTATAGAACATAGAAAACATGAATACGTGTTCAGAACATGAACAATATCTTTTTTAGGAGTAAGTAGCTACACCTTTAGAGCGGGTAGTGGATTAAAATAGCTCAGAAATGCAAAGATTGGATCTTTCTTCCAAAAGAAAGATCATGAGAAACCAACGTCGATTCAAGCAAAAGTCTTACCTCTCCGGAGAGGCATAGCCCGCGACCCGCGCGCAGGACAGGAGAGGCACGCTTAGCTTCGCCGACTGACAACCTTCCATTCCTCGACGGCGCCCGCGCCGCCTCGCCGAAGATCGCCGGAGTGATCCCGCGGGCGCAATCGCCGAAGACGGCGACGTCGTCGATCAGCGTGAACCACGGGCGCCGCCTCGCTTTGGCTTCCCGCCGGAGCCGTCGAGCCCCGGGCGCCGCCTTGCCGTTGGCGGAGCTTGGAACCACGTCGAAGGTGGGAGGAAGCAGAATGGAAGAGAGCTTGCCTCCTATGCGCCGCGCGGGGGGGCACTCCTGGTGGGCCTGGCCATTAACAGTTAGGTTCTGGAGAGGCTCAAACTGAGCTTCCACAGGCTGGCCCATTTAGCAGATCCTATAGCAATGTGTTTGGATTTGTGGATCTATTTAGCTATATATGATTTTCTTGTTAGGTGAGCACGGTATTATTCTTAGAAATAAACTGATGAAACAATTGCTTCCATGCCACCAGGTTAGCATGGTATTATTCCATTGAACATTTTTCAATGGAATAGAATGTTGGTTGGTGCGGCACATTCTCCTATGTATGTTGATGGAACAAAAAAAAGTTAGCCAGAATAAAAAAATTGTCAGTGGAACAACAAATTGTGTTGATGGAACAAAATTTCATGCGTGGTGTGGTGGAACTAAAAGCCTTAATAGCTAGAAAAAATTCAGTCTTGTAGAAGAAATGAATGAGAGTATGGTGGAAGAAAAATATCACTAGAACAAAAAGTATTAGTGGAGCGGAGATTGATCATAAAATATCACTAGAACAAAAAGTATTAGTGGAGCGGAGATTGATCATCTGCGGAACAAAAGGAAGGAGAAAGGAACAAGGAGGAGAGAAAGAAAAAGAAGCGGGTGTCTAGTGGCAATGATGATAGATACATAGGAACCAGAAAAAGCAGCAGAGAAGGAAAATGAGAAGGAAAAATAGATCCCATGTTACTGCACTATTGCTTATACCATCATGGTATGCCTCATCTCCCTCAAATATGGTGAGTGGATATAACTATGTTGTATTTGGTTGTCTGTATTTGTTGAGACATATTGAACTGATATGTTGTTTTGTTATTTGTATCAATTGTGACATGTTAAGTTGAGATTAACCAATATGTGTTTACTTGTTTGTATTTAAAATAGATTTGGTTACCTCCTCTATATGATGATGAAGATACCATCATAATATTATATCGAAATATTCTTGCTAAGTGCTTTGTAACTTTTCTAGAATTTTTGTGCGGAAGAAATTACATTAAGTACTTACGACTCTTTGTCGATGTCCGATTGCTGCTACCTTATAATTGCCCAATAGAGTAAATTGGGTAGGCAAAATCAATAGAAATAGGTTTAGATTTGCTCTTAGATTATATCAATCAACCATTTAAAGTAGTAGATAACTTCACACGAGCAAAAGTATCCCATGAATTGTTTCATATTTTAGCTAAGTCTCTCCTATTTAGATTATGTATGTGTAATAAAAATATATATGCTCAAACTAGTATCCCGCCACTGATTACGCAGATCAGGGCACAATCTCAAGAAATCAAGCGAGGGGCTCCTGCAGCTGTCAGGGCCTCAGGAGGGGCAGTGGGGATCCAGCCGAGAGATCGTCGGAGGTCGACGAGGACCAGGTCGGGGACGTCGTGGCTATTGTGCCCATATCTGGAAGGTGGAGGAGCTTCGGAGTGCTGCCTCCGCCTGGCCGCGCCGCCACCAGATCGTGTTAGCAACTCGGTCAGAGATGAGGACGGCGCTGCTCACTGGAGAGCAAGGGTGCAATCGGATCTTTTATAAACTATATTCGTTTTTATATTTTTACTCGAATACAATATCGAAGCGGATAGTGTCGGATACGAATATGGACATAAATAATATCGATAAAATATACGATATGAATACCTATCAAATTCGGTACCATAGCGAATATTTTGTCGGATATCGCATGAAAAATAGAATTCATATAACATGCATATAAAAATATAGCACAACCAACCATACAAGCTGATATATTACAGAATAACAAAAGATAAGTTCAAAAAGTGCTTTGACAATATATAACTATTTCATCCAAAATAACAAAAAAGACAGTTCCATGAGATCATGAGTGGCAACGACACGATAAAAATTATTGTAATTCTTTACATGACCGCTTCTTTGCAAGCCACTCAACGCTCCCCTCCTTGGACTAACTCATCACCTCGTCCTCAGGCTTTGGGTTGGACTTTTCTTATTAACACTTATAAATAAAGAGTTGCATACATGTTAAATTAGAAGGAGAATGCTAGCCTAGTGGTAGCGTGAGCCTAGACCTCTATCAAGAGGTGATGGGTTCAAATCCTACTACAAGCACAAATTTTCTTTTATTTTGCAAGTTAAACAGTTGGCCCATGGGCTGTTCCTGTTGGGCCGGGTGCAACTGGATACTATCCGGATTAGTATTTGGATAATAACCGAATATATACGGATAGTATTGGATACGGTCGGATACTGTCCAAACCGTTATTCATATCCATATCCCACGGATACTGTCCAAACCGTATTCATATCCATATCCACGTATCCGATACCGTATTCGACGAATATCCGAAAAGCTATCCGAACCTTTTGGTCCGGATACGGTCCGGATACTATCCGAACCGATTGCACCCTTACTGGAGAGTGAAAGGGCTGCGCCATCGCTGGGAAAGGGAAGGTTAGGGAGAGGAAGGGGGACACTGACCTGGTGATGGTCGCCTCTGACATAGGCTACAGCAGCCGCCGCGTGGAGGCTGAAATCCTAGCTCCGGTGCACGAGCGCAAATGCATGAGTCTGGTGCAGGAGGGGCACCCCGTGGCTGCATTCATTGGTGCATGCAGCCTACCAAACAGCCCCGTAATGTTTTCTTCCGATTATAGTCCTATAATTGCTTGCTTGTTCGGCTGGGTGTGTGCTCCCCCCGATGGAAGTAGAGGTTACTGCGTTAAAGCTCCACTCTGAATCCAAATTTTTCGGTGCCTGATAGAGAGTCCATGGCCGCACGGGTGGTCATGCCCCCTCCATGCCGGCGAATCCGGTGCAGGTATTGTATTATACGGCGAGAACATATGGAAATTGATCGTAGTCGAGGAAAAACAATGAGCGACTAAGGGAACTTTATTTCTATATAGAGATGGGGCCATTATAAGTGAACTCTATTGGTTATCCAACACTCGTTGTTGGATATTTATTTTATATAATATGTGCCTCAAAATTTTTGAAAATCTAGTGGAAATTTTTTGGAGAAAGAAGGGTATATGTATGTTATATCACAGGAATTGTCTTGTTAAAAATATTGTCTGATAAATTATAGGAAAACTCGTCTAAGAGAAAAAGTGTACAATACATCTGACTGTTTATTAGAGACTCGATTTTTATGGTCAAGATTTATCGATGGGTTTATGAAAATCCTCCCCTGAACACTTTAGGTCCGCTATGAGTAGCAGCTGCCATTGAAGAGTACAATTCAAGTGATTATTCTTATATTTTGGGTTTTTTTTTGTTCATTGTGCTTAATTGTTAGATTTTCTTTTTTACTTCAGGTCTGCAGCGGCTGCTACTGAAGCTCCTAATTCTAATTACTTATCTATCAATGTTTTGTTAATCTATTACCGAAAAAGCCGTACAAGATAGAAAGGGCTTAAGCAAACATGAGAAGTAGAATAAGCGACTTGAAGATCATCGGTCTGCACGGCACATGCCCGTCGAGGTGGTCGATCGAGATCCTAGCTGATTGTGCCATTACCTTGAGAAGCCGAGCTACCTTCCCCTCGAAGCAGGTCAAGGGTTGTTCCCCGACATCCTAGCTGATTGTCTATTTTTACAAGTGTTTACTGCATACACAACATGAGTGAGTGACCAAAAATAACAAGGTGATGTTCTAGAAGAAAAAAATGTACTTTTTGGGACAATAGTAAATAGTACATGCATTGTACGTCAGGGCATAAAAGTAGGAGAATAATTGAAAATAAAAAAAACTTAAAACATGGAGACCAAAAGAAATATACTTGGAACGTGTACAATTTATCAGCTTACTACAATTGGCCTGAATCTTCTTTTCCAGTATAACAAATGCTTCGAGAAACAGAGTAGAACAGGTGTTACGATAGAGTATATACTCACCCAATCAAGCTAAGTAGAGGTCTAGTAGAGCCCGATAGGTCTAGGCAAAAAATGATGGTTTTTTTAGACGAAAACAATGATGAGTTGATGAGAAGAGAACACCTCCATACCTCTTTTTCTCTCTCGCATCGAGCCACAGGTTCCGATTTTCCTGGAGGAAGCCTAGATCTCAGTTGACTACGACGACTCGCCGACCTGTCAAGGTACGGCGGCGTGGTGTCCAGGTCGTGCACTGTGATCCGCATCGCCACCATTGTCTGAAGCTCGCCACTTCGCTGGAGCGCGTTGGAGCCTTGGAGCTCCCCCAGCCGTCGTTCTAGACCTGCCTGAATCAGATCTGCGTTGGGAAAGGCCATGTGCAGCATTTGATTGTGGGCGTGATGCAACATTTCCTGGGTTCCTTCAGCTTTGGTCAAAATTGATACCTGATTTCTTGGATTTGTTGATGTGTAGCCGTCATTTTCTTTTGTTTCAGATTTGGCTTTTTCTTCGATTTTGCATCTCATTGATTCTTCCCGTGCTCGATTCATGGCACCCCCTCCTCTATCCGTGCCTCCACGCTCGCCTCGCCGCTTGTTAAGCACCGCCGTCTGGTGGTCAGATCTGGCGCGGGCAACTCTTGAGCATCGGAGCATGGCGTCCTTGCCGCAATGGGATCTGATGCTCCTCAGCCCCGAACATGGCGGGTTGTGCTGGATCCCTGCTCCAGAATTCTTCCATGTCCAAGGATTTTTCGCCGCGGTAGCATTTGGTGGTGGGTCCATGGGAGGGAGCGGGTGCTCGCCGTAGTAGATGTTATTGTTGCTACAATCCCAGCCATTTCAGCCGTCAGATGGACTTAAATCGATGGTTCACAATGCTTGCTGACGTCAGCCGAACTTTCAAACTTGGTACGTTATAGTAGTAGAGAAATTGGTAACAAGGTGAGAGCTGGAAACTGATACACATTAGCCTAGTGGGCTTTATTCCATACAAATATTTCATTTTTATTTTGTTTCCACGGCCCAAACAAAACAGAATAATCAATACAATATCCATCCCTCCATGGCTTCTCACAACCTCTTCGAGGGCTTGCCTCCGCCGGCCGCCGACGGAGATCGCGCGGCCTCCCCATCGCCGCCGCCGCCGCCGCCGCCGCCGGTGCAGAGGCCGTCCGCTCTGAAGAGCGCCCTCAAGCGGGACAAGCCCTCCTCGGATGCTACCTCCTGCACACCCGCCGCCACCACCACTCCCGCGATGTCGCAGCCGAAGGCCGTGGTGAACTCTCTACTCGACTGCTTTATCCCATTTCCAATTACTTGCTGCTGCTGCCTGCAAATTGGAATCCCTACTCGTGTAGGCCGACGTTAAATGAGTTCTGGCCGGTCAGGTTGTGTCGCGGTAGATTTTAGCGCCGATTGTTGCTACCTAGGATACTATGTGCAATCGAATTGGAGCGGGGATAGAGTGTAGTGGCATTATCACATAATTTGGTGCGGAGATTCCATATGTAAATTTTCTTAGGAGGGGATTTCTAGGTCGGGATTAGGGTTTCCTGTTTCCCAAAATGAGCTCACGGAGAGTAGAAAGATGTGTTTTAGTTGTACATATTTGAGATTAGTGACTTCACTAGCCAGAATAGGTTAGTTGAGCAAATTACTTGAACCTTTCCCGGAAGTAGAAAAAACAGATGCAACTCTTAACCCTAGAGCTCATGAAAAACTCAAATAGCTCAGTCGGCCCATCGTGGCATTGTATGCGTTCATGTAATTGTACCCTTGCTTCCTTCTATTGAATGAAAAGATACGTAGATCTCCTGCCTATTCTCGAATAAAAAGCAGAGGCAACTTGAAATGCTTAATTAGTTCAGTGTAACGAAGATAGGAATCATAAGATGAGCTGTAGACATCCCTGTATTAAATTTGCTTAACCTTCATTCAGCCTTTTTCAGTTTGCTGCCAGGGTTTGCCACCACCTTGAAGTAACTCAATTGGGATATAGTGGACCCTTGTAAAATTGTTGCATGTAACAAGTACCAACTTTGTTTACTGGAGTTTTCTAGTGCCTTGTTCACAAGAAGGTCTCTAGTAAATATCCATTTTTCACTAGGTTATTTACTGCTGGATGTATTCGAATAATCTGATGACATTGTTGGCCAGTGACCACTATACCTGGCAGCCTTGTACTCCGTATTAGGTTACTCTTAACCCTCAAAATGTGAAAATATAAGCGACTCTGCCATCTTGTCAGTCTTACAAAATCAGAGTTCCATCAACTGTGCTAGCATTGAATGTCTTGTTCTGTGCCTATAGCAAGATTCATGGGTGAAACTATAAAACTAAATCTACATTTTCCTGGCTAGTTTTGACATGTTTTCCTTATAATTTACATGTAACCTTTCTGTTATGTTTCTTCTCACCAAATATTGCCAGAAAATAAAAGATTTATTTTACTTGGCACATTGTCGTTTTCTAAGATCCATATTTTCTTGCAGTTCCGGAGAAGCGTCTTCGGTTCAGAACTACTGTTGATGCATCAGAAATGCAAATCACTCAAGCTATGCAGAAGATAACTTCACACATAGGGAATACTTCAACATTCAGTAAGGCATCGAAACTTGCTCTGCAGCTTATTGAGGCCGGAAATGTCAAGCCAGGGTCAATCAGTCACTTCTTTGCTGTATTAGAGGCTGCGATGTCTTCAGCAGGAGCTTGTAATGAGCCTTCTGTATGTGTAGATTACCAGGCATTGTTTAATGCTGCTCAGGGTGTAACAGAGGTGAAGTTTCTGCTGTTTCTGAAACCAATAGCTGAGAAACTCTCAGATTTCTTCATTTCTGTGTAGTTCTGTTAAGCCATTGTTTGTAGCATGTACTTACAACTTGTGGTTGATCTGCAGTGTTTCAACCAACAGCAGAAAAATCAGTTTGATATATGGGTGCTGCATGTGGTGGTGGCTAATGATCTTTTTAGTGATGACAGTTTTGTGGTGAGTGTATTGTGATGAAATGCCCATGCTGCTTATTTCAGCAATCCAAGTATGAACTTGATATCATACTTGCATATCGCGGCTGCTGTAACCATTCCACTTGCATGTCTTAACCGTTCCTTCAATTTCATTATCTGCATGTCTCATGGTACAATGCTATACTGGCTTGTATGTTTTGATTAATTGACTTGCTTTTATATTGTAGTTCTCAAAGGCTGTAGGGTAGATCAAAGATGCCATCTCAGCCCTGCCAGTAGTGACAGTGGATGATGATAATGATGAAGTGGCAGCGCTTGCGGTTGCTGAAAGAAAATCTGACTCCATGGTGAATAAAGCAGATGATAGCGTGCAAGCTGCGGTTTCCAACTCTCTTCCAGATGATAGCAGCACACATGCTGCTGCCTCCAGCTCAAGCGAAGAATCCACTGATCCTTTTGGTTTAGATGATCTCCTTGAGCACAAGTCAAAGAAATCCGGAAGGGCTCGAGAGAAGGCGGTTCCAGCTCTGAACAGAACAGCGGATGAGGAGTCAAAAAAGATTTCTGTGGTCACAGCGAGAAGCCCTTCTGAAATGTCTAGAGATAGCTGCTCGGCGCTACAGGATACCATGGTGAGTTCTCTGACATGTGCCACGTCCATATACTATGGTTTATTTGTTGTTCTAATTCTCTCGCTCTTGTCAGGACGCAGACTACCATCGACATCTTTGGCAAGTACGCCTACGACAATGTGAGCGGGTTCACAAGACGGCAGAGGGATGCCATCGAGAAGCTGTGGAACTCAATCAAGGAGCAGCAGATCTGACGGAAGCAGGGCAAGTCTGTGAGTGGCAAGCTCGATGTGAACGCCTTTGAGCACCTCCAGGAGAAGTACTCCCACGAGAAGATCAGCATCCGCCACGCCGTAGGCGGCGGGGGGTGACAGGCGCGCTACACAGTGGCTCGGCTAAGTCGGCAAGTATGTTACTTACCGATGTTCACCTGGGAAAAACTGATGATTCGATTCCCACCGCTCCCTGGTGTAGCCCGACGATGTCGGTGGTTCACCTGGGTAAAAAGAGAACTGTTGAGATCTGATTTTCCACAACGACGGCGTTCATCTGACGTTTTGAAACTCCGTGTTGGTTAGGGTACACGGAATTGTGTGCACGATGTTAGTGATTAACAAAGATGATGCAATGGCAAGCATGTGATTTATGCTTTGATATTCGTATTCCTATATGGGCTGCGTCATCTCCATTCTTGTGATCTCATCTCTTTTGCAATACTGTCACAAAATTCTTGGCTGCTCGTACGTGCAACCGTGTGCACGTGTGCGTTATGTGAACGCACTTGAGTTTTGAGTTGCTCAACATAAATGTTTTCGTATTCTCATCAGAACCTCAATCTGAGAGAAGACCAGAAAAGGTGCCAACAACTGCTTCGCAGAAAACCACTCAGACAGAGAGCAGAAACCGAGACGGTCGAACTGAAACTGAAACCGGAGGAGAGAAGCAGAGCAGGGAAAAGCCAAACGAGTCATGAGAGAGAGGGGGGAGGGATTAACCAAACGGAAATAAAAGTCGTATGAAATCTTGTTTAGACGTGCATATGTAATCCTATTTTCCGAACCTTACTGTCTTTATTTATTTCATTCATGATTAAGTCTCAATGGAAGGTTACTTTGGTAGTACTCTCTTTTTTTAGTTTCTCAATCTCTGAGCTTTCTTAATCTATGTACCAGCTCAAAATACACCTGTAGAAATGAACGGAGGAAGATCGTCCTAGAGTGATACTACCCCTAGGTGGCGGACAAATCCATGAGAATACAGGTGGTGGTGGAGAGAGACGATGGAGTTAGCGGTGGAGTCGTCGACCATGCAAAGTGCGGCCGTTCGGCGCGAAATGGTTTCTTTATGCCACCCAGTACCACGTACGTGCACACTCACCTGAATTTACAGTTTCTTTTCCAAACGCAAGATTGACTAGTGATTGATACTGCTCTCTTCCCTTTGTTTCAGCATTTCCTGTTGCAGCTGCAACCAACGTTTGTGACAAATATGCATGAAACATTATACTCAACATGGATGATCCATGCATATTTTAGTCCTTAAGCTAAGCCAAGCAAAGCCGGCCGGGTCCCTGTATTCAACACACCATTAACACGTTTGCTCCCTTCGAACCAGACACCCTGCCCTACTTGTCTCCACCTTCTTCTTCCTCTTCTTCTTCTTCACCGCCTCACCGAGCCATCTATAAATATCCATTCCATCTCAAGTTGCACCGGCCGGTAGTAGCAGTAGGTAGAGCTAGCTAGCTAGTGTAGTAGAGTATCCATCATTGTTGGTGTTGTGCACTTGTGCTAGGCATGGCTGGTGCTGGTGCCGGTGGGGTCGCGTCGGCGGGGACGGGCGTGGGGTCGCCGTGCGGGGCGTGCAAGTTCCTGCGGCGGCGGTGCGTGCCGGAGTGCGTCTTCGCACCATTCTTCAGTTCCGACCAGGGCGCGGCGCGGTTCGCGGCCATCCACAAGGTGTTCGGCGCCAGCAACGCCGCCAAGCTGCTCGCGCACCTCCCGGCCGCCGACCGCTGCGAGGCCGTCGTCACCATCACCTACGAGGCACAGGCAAGGCTCCGCGACCCCGTCTACGGCTGCGTCGCCCAGATCTTCGCGCTCCAGCAGCAGGTGGATCGCCACCGAGTTCATCGATCAACCACTTCGATCTTGTGCCATGCACGCATGCTCTTCGACCGTGCAACTCATGCTGGTTTCTTTTTGCTGTTGATTTCTTGCATTATGCAGGTCGCGATCCTGCAAGCGCAGCTGATGCAGGCCAAGGCGCAGCTCGCCTGTGGCCTCCAGAGCAGCTCGAACTCTCCGGTGAGCCACCACCACCAGTGGCCGGACACCGGTAGCATCAGCGCCCTGCTCCGGCAAGACAACAGCTTTACCGGTGGCGCGCTTCTGCCTGAGCTCATGGGCAGCGACGTCTCCATGCAGCAGCATTGCAGCAAGGCTGATGGCGCCAGTGAGCTCCAGTACCTGGCCCAGGCCATGATGAGAAGCTCCAACTATTCTCTGTAGGATCAAGCCATTTTTGTATGTGGAAAATTAATTAACTGTACTGAACTTTTTATCAGTGTTAATTCTTATCCTACAAGTTATATATATTAGTGGAGAAGTCTGAGTTGATGATTAGTAGTACTAAATAACAGCAACTTCCTGCAAATCTTGATAATGATATCACTGGCCAATATGTATGTGGAAGTATAGTCTTGCTGACCTAGTGAACTCAATCTTGTGGAATCATGTGGCACAAATTGAGTGATTAGGTTACAGTAAGACACATAAACAAGGTCCAGTATGCCATGCGTCAGATCAGAAGTAGTGTAAATCTGCACAAGAAACTTCTGTACAACTTCTCAGCTGGTCTTGCAAAAGATTCTGCTTCTTGTTCTGTGCAAGCATGTCTTCATGAGTTTTGAATTGTATCTCTGATGGATGTACAGATTAAAGGTGATGATATCCCTTGCAGGCCAGCATGATAAACACTACTACTTGAAGTCGTAATTTTTATGGGAATGTTGTTACTACGTTTAAAATAGTTCTGATTTTATTTTTTGTTGGAGAAGTTTAATAATGTATTCCAGAAGTTGAAGAAAGAACTATTACGCAACTTCGACTTGTCACCAAGTTTCACCTCACTAGAGACCCTGAAATCACTTGTATATATTCATAGGCTGCTGCTGATAATCCTAGTTTTTCATGTCATGTACAAAGATTGTCCCCATGATCAAGGACAGGTATGAACTCCTCCGCCGCGCAGCAACGTTTGCTTTTGGTTCAATTCACTGGAGTATGTAATGTTCTACATAAATGTTGACCTTAATTACTCATGCTGCACACAAACAGAACACGGTGAAAGGTCACTGATCCCAATGGTTGATTAATTTCTTGGTAGAATTGACTGTAGTTGGATGATTGACCAAGTTAACCAGTACTAGTAATTAAATTACTCATGCTACTACTACATCCTTGTTGTTATCCCAAAGAAATTAAAAACTCTAGCACTCCAAATAGGACCATATGCTACCACTTGAGCTAGCACACTAAAGAAATGTAGCAGTAGTACAATTCATGGAATGGTTAGACATTCCAACGGCAATAATCGAGATAGATATGCCAAATACTACTGCTAACACAGTGATTCTCTAGTTTAGTCACCAGATAACAACAGTGCTACTGCTATAGGTTTTGTAGGAGTAGCATCTTGGGACTATGCAATTTCATCTAGACGTGTTCACTGAATCCATTACAAGGCTAATAAAAAGTAAAGGTCAGAAGCTAAAAGCCAAGAGCAATATCTAGCCAATGAGGAGCTAACTACTGTTCAGATCATCAAAAACTGCTGCAATCAAGCAAGCAAGAACCTGAACATAAGCTGATTGTTTAGTCAACTCATGGAAGAGGTTTCTACAAAATCTGGAGTCTCTGCTTGAACACCTACAATGCAAGCAAGCACAGTTGATTTAACAATTGGCATAGGCCAGTGACTTGTGATCCGTCCTCTTTATCGATTGAACCAAGCCGTAGATTTAAACGCGTGAATAATGTGGGTCAGTATGAGGTGATCTACACACATGGTTAGGTAGCCTAGGATGCTTAACCATCAGTGCTTAGGTGGCCCTAATTAACACTTGCTGAAGTTTTGCTCTTATCAGTGCCTCAAGGCCGGTGGAGAGATACTCCAGTTCGCAGCAAGCTCGGTTTTTTTGTAGACCTAAAGAAAAGAAAGGATAATTTGAATATCTTCCTTTCCAGTGTTTATGGGTCAATGGCCTGAGAAATAAAAAAATTTAAGTATACTAAAGATTGTCTCTCAAAGTTGAAGGCAATTTCATTGTTTTGCATTGCTCTGTCCCTTTGTGTTTTGCAAGTACTAGCATCAACGAGGAGTATTAGTAGTATATGTTTGGATTTAACTGGTCAAGAAGCTGGTCATTGGTCAAACAAAGCTGAGCACAAAAGGCATGCTTATTATGGCACTTGAGAGTAACTAGACCCCATTAATCACACACGGCTTTAGCACTAATCCCAAACCATAAAGAACTAAATCAAACATAACCTTTTCTGTGAGTGTGCTTTGGTTTAGTCTTGGACCAAAAGGAGATGAGGAAGCCTTTCCAAGATGGCCTGTAATTGGAGATGATAATAATAAAACAGTACTAATTGTTCCGAACAGAAAAGGTTGAAACAAAAGACGACAAGTGAGATGGAATATGATGAATAGATGCCTTAGAAATTGTGAATGCGGTGGCCCTCCATCATTGATCTCAAGAGCTGTCTGGCCACTGCTACTTATCAAATTCTTCCGCAAAATCCTTATCATATTGTGAACCTTATTCCTTGAACATTTATATACCTTGTTTACAATTTTTTTTCTAAAAAGTTCTAGGAAGTATGTCCCTTGCATTTCGAGTCCATCCTTTCATGATATTTGCACGGGATATCTCCTGAACACCCCAATGTATCATAACCTGCAGAGTGTCGACATTAATCAGTTACTTGGTAAGAACCTCTAAACCTCTAAACTGCAAGTAAATGGATAGTAACGTAACAATCACACACCCTTACTGCATGGCAGCATGGCATTCCCATATGCTCTGCTAGACCGCATTCGCACTTGTACGCACCACCCTCCTCTTTGATTTCAACATAAAATCTAACGTGGGTCCATTTTTTTCATGACAATCAGTCCTAACATGTCTAGCAGTGTACTCCCTCCGTTCCAAAATATAAGGCGCACACATATCTCAAGATTTATAATTACATCTATAATATATTTGTTATGTGACATAAAACTGATATCATTGGAAAATGCTTTCGAAAACGAATCTCATATTATCACCTTTGTGTTACGTAACTAAATATTATAGGTCTAATAAATCTTAAAATGCGTGTATAGCTTACATTTTAAGACGGAGGGAGTACTCCCCAACAATGAACGTTTTAGACAAGGATCCAGATACCAAGACAAGGTTAATTACGGGGTCCTTTTTGTTATTTTATCCCTGTTAAATACAAAAAGATGGAAGTCATAACATAAATCACAATGTTGTCCAGTCGGAATGGTGGGTGCGGGAGTCTTGGGATCAAATCCTAGTTCTTGCATTTGAGTTTTTTTATTAGCAGGGTGACTTTCCGGTGACTTCGGTTTTTAGCGTCTAGCAGCAGCATAATTTTTGGAGTCAGGGAAGATGTCGTCGTTGTGGTCGCAGTTGTCAATGGAATCCGGGACCTGGTGATAGCTATGTTCGCGCCGGCAAGGGACTCCACAGCATGCACGACCCCGTCGTCGCTCCCGTGAGAGTCTCCACGGCCTGCACAACATCGTGGCCGCTCCCGGCGAGCACGTACGCTCCACCTTCCCATCGCCCTTGTCGAAGCATCCATCATCGGAGTCCGCCATCACCAGGTCGTTGCCCTCCTGCTCGCCTCCCTCCATGGTGTCCGCGGTGTTCCCTGCGCCAATCTCGCTTCCCTCCCTTTGCTCACCTTCCTCCAATCTCTCTACTGGAGTAATGGGCGCTCACAACAAAGCGTCGCGCTTGTAGCAAAGAAGAAATGAATATGAACCTGCATGCACATGTGCTCTTCATTAATCAAGGGCAAAATTGTCCAACAAACATCTGGATTACCTTAACGTCAGTTTTTCCATACTTTTAGCAAAACACTTCAACGTCCATTGTTTGCAACCTGGAAGGAGTACTTCTTACCTGGCTCCACCTACTCAATCACATACACAACATAGTCAGAAAATAATTTTGGCAAGTAGAGCGAACATAGCTTCCGCGTACACCTCAGCAGCATGCTCCTCTAGTGGCACGCCTTTTGTCATGATCCTTCCACTCTGCATAGATTTACTGGTTATGCATAACTTTAATGAAAACTACGCTATTATATATTGTCATGCTGATCGAAATGTTCCTAATCAGCTTCACTGCTCTACCTCCTCAACCACATATAAAAAGTTGGGATGAGAAAGAGTATGAATAGTTTAATTGACACAAAAAAATAGTATAACCTTCTTAAACGTATAGCATATTTTTATTAATATATAGCAACACGTAAACATTGTACTAGTTATAGCAAATAGGTGGTGGAAATAGTACGTCTCCGTTCATACAAGATACAGTAGCTACACTCTAAAATCATCACATACTTACAACTAATAATGGATATACAGCAAAACATGTTGACTGCAACTTCTTTTTGGCAATCTAGGAAAATTCAATTAGTTAAAAGAACTAAAACTACAATCAAAATGTTATGGCAAACGAACAAGCCGTGAGTGACAGATATCATACTCTGGAACTGGCAAATATGGCTCAAATAATTCCTAATCAGTTACAAGTTAACAATTAAGAAGGCTAACCAGCTTCCAACAAAAGCACTAAATCACATAGCTATACAAATGTTACTCCAAGCTTCAAATATGTTGTTTGCTCATCACACTTTTAAAACACTCTCGTGTTATTTGGACATTTTCAGGGCAGCTTGGACTAACAAACCGAGCAGATATTGAAAAGAGCCTCCCGGGATTGAAATTTTCAACCGCGTCGCCTAAATGTAACCCTAGATGTTAACCAGTCCCAGATCATTTCTTGGAATGTAAAACAAACCTGCCTATTGCAAAGGAATAATCTGACGGAATTACTAACTTGAGGGGAAAAGCACAACATCCCCACCAATTTGGGGGGAAGTCTGCAAGGTATGGAAGTGAATGTCTAGTGCTGAGAATTACCTGGCGACCTAGGATCCCTCAGTTCTGGTGCTGTCATTTTCCTGCTAGTCGCTGCCGTTTGATGCGCCGCCGTCGGACATTTCTCTCCTGTGGCTCACTGCAGCTCTCCGAGCCGCAGCTGCTAGCAATGGACTAATCTGCAGCTCATTTTAGTTGTATTTCTAACTAGAGATTGAAAACCAACAGTGATCCCTAGGTTAAGCTGATCGGTCCGGATTGCCCACCCATGTGCCCGACCAGGCACATAATCCACTCTATGGGTGTATTACATATAAAACACAACAGACTTTCTAAGAAACAAAAGGAGGATATGACATTCGAGATAAAGCTACAGAATAGAAATCACACATAGTTACCCTGCATCTACCTTCAAGGATATAATCCCACTGTTTCACTAGCACAAACAATTAATTGATGGATACCGTCAGCTGACAAATCATCCATACTAAATTGTACTAGGCCCATATCTAGGATGCATCTTCAAGTAAAGCCGAAAGAAACGTAATAAACACCAACTAAGAAGACAAAAAACATCATGCCTCAATTCAGTGCCAATTCCATTTCAGTGACAGATCAAGTAACATCCGAGGATATTTCTTCAGAATTACAATAACCGAGTTCAATACCCTGGTCAGACATAAGTTCTTACTTCTATCTAATGGGGGGGCCAGGAGCAGAATTGGCACCCACCAGGGCCTTTCCACGCTAGGTACTAGTCCCTGGGTCGATGACCTTCCTGAGAACACGTGGTGCACAAAGGATTAACCACCGGACTGCTGCACCTCTGGTCAATGTGCATCTAGTGGCGATAACCTGACTGGTGCAGTGCAATCGCATAATGCCCCACCTGGCCACATATGAAGCAGAGAAAGCCGGGCGGGCTGCTGCATGTAGCCGTCAAATGCCCCCTCCCATGCAGCGGAAGCAAGGTAACTTCCGGCAATTCTTCTGAAAATGGTTCATATCGCCACAATTTTTGCATCCACGCCCGCCGCCTTGGTGATCTCCAAGCCCCCGCCGTGGTAGCTTCCAGGCGCGACGCCATGGGGCGGCGGCTGGTTGGCTCCCTGGGGGCAGCCGCGCGAAAAAATCTGAAAGGGGACCAACGAACGGTCGGATTGTTTTCCGACGGCTAGACTGAGGGTCCCTACGTTTACCTACGAAAAAATTAACTAGCCAAGCTTTTATTCAATGTTTTGCTTGTCTACAATTCGTCAGTGTTGCCAATAAAAATGAGTTAAATTGGACAAAATAGCATGAGTATGTCAAAATTTTGACATCCGTCTAAACAAGAACTTATGA
This sequence comes from Stipa capillata, assembly GCA_019208055.1. NCBI lineage: Eukaryota > Viridiplantae > Streptophyta > Magnoliopsida > Poales > Poaceae > Stipa > Stipa capillata. The sequence continues at coordinate 1,024,448 of JAGXJF010000106.1, read as the reverse complement.
TAGATTTTGGTCACCGACCAAACATAATCTAAGTTACGATGTTTTGCCATGTTATTGTGTAATTTATGTTTGAGAACCTTTCTGCATCATGTTATCGACTAGATCAATTACACACTACGAGAAAAAAATAGACATGAAAATATAACGACTATGGACAAATGGTGGGAAGAACTCCTCAAACGGGCCACGAAGGATACAAAGCGCCGATGAAGTGGCCTCCTCCTATATGTTTGGTGGAATGTGTGGAAAGAGAGAAACAAACGTACCTTCAACAATAAGTCCATGAACGATGAGAAGTTACTTTTCTTATACAACAAGATATCATACAACATACCACGGCCTTCTCCTCATGGCCGGCCAGTAGCGAACCTCTCAGAGAGTAATCTGTTTATTTATTCACCACAGACGAGACCTTAGCCAACTCGCCTTGGTTTGTTTTAGCCTCTAATGTACATATACCTTATTTAACTTCTTAATGTATGACAACACTCCTGTCGGTTTTTCTATAAAAAAAGATATAGAGATACAGAGTGATGCTCTTCTCTTTATTAATCTAATTACAATGCTAAAGGCAACCCTTATTTTATAGCAATCCTGCAAAGTTTAGATAAGACCACGTGACTTGTCCCTCGAGTTGGTTGTGGGACCACACCCAATGGGATGCTGCTCCTTACTCGTAGGGCCAGGCAGTGCCCTCTCTTATGTGGGTCGCACAGTTTCTCAACGCTCCCCTCAGACGATGCATATGCCTTATCAAAATTCTATTGCATTTTTCCGAATTAGGGAGAGAAGATATTCAACATGTAGTAGACAAAGTAATTAAAATAATTTTGCTGGCTGGAGAGGTCGTTTACTTTCTTAAGGGGGTTAACTCGTGTTACTTATATCCTGTATTGCAAGTATTCCTTGTTACCTGATTTCCTCGTATTCATATGTGGGCTATCGATGCTATTGCCTCACAAATGTCACCTTTTTTTTTAGGATAACATGGGTGAGAAAAAGAAATACTATCTTGCTAAATGAGATCTAGTTAGTTAAGAAGAAAGAGTTTGGGGCCTTGGTATCCCAAATTTGAGAGAATTGTTATGCACGTGGCCTCGTGGGTCAAAAGATATTTCATGGCCAATCCCAACAAAATTTGGAACAAATCGTTTACTACAATCCAATAACTGTGGCCCTAACATTCTACGGTCCTCCCCGTCTACCCGCACCTCCCCTTTCTGGCAATGAGTGATTTGGGGTTGCTAATGCTCTAAGAGTAGGCTATATCTGAAACCCTGGGATGGGCATAACATTAGCTTCTGACATTTGGGCTGGGTATTGTTGCTTAGCAGCTTTTGGGATCTTTTTGTTATCTGTAACGAGCCTGATGCAACTATAATTGAAGCTTGGGATGGTACTGACCTTAAACTGGTATAGTACATCTTAACTCCTCCTCCATATCAAGTAACAATGGCAATCCTATTTGGAGGATTCACTTCTCTGGTCCTTATTTTACCAAATCTTTTTAGAGTATTGTTAATTTTGGTGGGACTAGACCTATGCACACACTTTTTTTTATGAAAAATAATCACATAAATGGTTAATCATATAAGGTTACAATCCACATCGATCACTTGGGCAAGCTCCTTCAGAAAGTTGCCCAGCTTTTGGTGTTGAGTTCTCTCAATAGACGCAAGTTCATGACTAACAATATTTCCATCACAAGATATTTTATGAATCATTAAATCTCTGTCTGGAGTGAGCACCTCTCTCTCTCACGTCTCTAACCTAATTGGAGTAGATCCTAAAAGAACATGTTGTTGTTAAATGTGTTCTCCGCTGTAGTCTTATGGAGCTTACGGTGGCAAAACCCTGCCAGAAAAGAAGCGTCCGCTAGGCCCATCCCGGCCGGGATCGCCGCCCTTACCACGTGTATTTTAATCCCAGACCAGCCCATATTCGTGTTTGGACGAGGCCGGGTTCCACGCTGATCCACGTGGGAGAAAATAATCGAGTCCACGGCGAAGCGTCGTCCTCCTCATCACGCCACCACCCGAGCCAAGCGACTTCTGCGGCGCCATCTCCGGCGACGCCTCCTTCGACGGCGACGACGGCGAGTGCAAGTGACGCTTTCTTCTCCCTGATGAGCCTGCGCCTTCTCCTCGTCCTCTTCCGACGACAAGATTTTAGGGCTTGAGGTTTTCGGGATTCTTCCCTTCCTTCGTCGGTAATCTCGTCGCCACGATCCGATGAGCTTAGCTCCGTCGAATTCCTGGGGCACGCTTTCATGCGTAGTGACGACGATGCGCCGTGTCGGCAAGACCACGCGAGCTGCCGGCGATGGCACGGCTGGCCGCCGTCAAGCATCAGCCTCTGCGGCTAGTGCATTGCACTGCTTATTTGTTGTGGTCGACACGAGGCGGTTTAGGCTGCGCGGCGGAAGGCGGCGATGAGAACGTTGTAGGTAGGTAGCACTGGCGCTAGGTCTACCTCCTTATTCGTTCTGGTCCTTGCTTTGCTTGGTTTTCGCTTCCTTTGGCAATCGTCACTCGCAGCCTGGCGTTGGATACAGAAAGATCGATCGAGGCGCAAGCTGCGCAATGCAGCTCTCTGATATCATCTGCACCGCGAACAACGGAAGCAATGAAACCCCCTCCGAACTATTGCATCGATTTGGAGATGGGATTAGGTCGGCTGGAGGTTTTCAGGTTTGTATCGGCCATTGGGTGCGTGATACCCTCCAAAGCTTGGCTGAACTAGACTGCTTCTTGCATTTTTACTAACCTTAATTTCTGCCTGAAGGATAGAACATCTGCACACATCATTTTAGGTTCAAATATATAATCTATGGAAAAATAGCTCATTTTTTACTGTACCTTCTTTTTTGTTTATTTGTTTGATTGTAAGTGTATGTCAGACTTGAGATTTTACCATGAATTGCATCTTTTATTTGTTCTGACTCTACAAGAGGAAGAATCTGTTCGTGAGTTGGCATGATTAGAAAGAAAAAAAAAGCATGACTTGTTTCATCTTTCTAGCTGAAAGGTTACTGAGAGGAAGGCTGGTCTAAATACCACCTACTTACCATTTTGTAGCTTAATTAGCTCCTGAAATTTTTAGTTGCAAGTTTGCCACAATTAGTGCCTGATTGGAATCCAGGAGTTTGACAGGAAACATATCAATTTCTGTAGAAATGATGGGGCCTGTTTAATCTTAGAAGAAAGTTCGCTGGCAAATCAACAAATATTAAACCTGTACATCAGTATGTTTATTTCTTAGATCCTTTGGTTTGAGCAATATTTTAGGCATGTGGCCACAGGGAACATATGTTACTGTATTAGCAGCTAAGGAGCACCGATACAAAAATACGTGTATCGATATGGAGATATGGATACGGGAAAACGTCATTTTTTCAAAAATGCTGATTAGCGGATATGTTTAACTATTTTTTAAAACAAAATAAATAATAAATTATATGCCATGATAGGATGGCAAATTACCTTGTGATTACACTGTTTTGCTCTTTCCTAAGCAGCCAAGCACCTCCAAAGGCTCTAATGAAGGGCTTGAAGTAGTATTTTTTCAGCAAGTGACTTTGCACTCTAGAGCAGCTATTAAAGCCAATATAATCACAATACTCGCATTTCCATCTAGTATTTCCACACTCGGTAGTGTCTCTATAATTATAACATGATCCCGGAATGAAGCCTTGAGGTTGTACCTGCCATCTTCTACACAAGGGAGGGGAGCAAGCTTGCTGCTATTCAGAAGGGAAAACGGATATGGGGACTTGCTCAGAAGTGAAGGAATGAGAAGGCTTACAGAAGGCACGGGAGATGTGAGGGTTAGATAGCCCTTATTGGGCTGGGCCGTATCCAATGTGTGCCAATCACGTACCCAACATGTATCCGAATTATCTCTGTTTATTTGTCCGATACTTCATGGATACGTATCCGGCGCAAATCTACAATCCGATATGGATACGCCAGGTTGAGCACGTATCGGTGTTTCCCAGATTAGCAGGTTTGCTCCTCTCTGAAAGAAGAAAATAATTTGTATTACTAATCTATCCATGATGATGCGTAGAAGAATTAGATAATATGCTGAATGCTCAAGGAAGCCAACTTAAGTATCATGTGGTCGTTTCTCCATGATGTTAAATCTGACAATCAGAAAAGTAGGAGGCAAACATGTTAAATCGTTTTTTTTCTCACTTCTTGTTCCTAACTAGAGAAATAGTAGTGGAAAATTATCCTTCTATTGAGTACTGAGTCTTACAAGTGGCTACAAGTCTTATGTGCAAAAAAGGTAGCCACTTTGGAATTGAGATATTTTAAGTTATATTGCTTCTATAATCAGCAAATAAAACTGTACTAAAGAAGAAGTATAATGAGCATATATCTGTTTGCTGCATGGACAAAAGGTGTTGGTACATCTAATTATGTTTGCTCCATGGAGAACTGTCTGTTTGCTGCATGGATCTGCACTTGATTGTCCTGTATGTCTACTCTATGGTCACAAAGTCCTCTAGGATAACTGCGATTTTTCTTATTTTGGAGCAGACACATCAGTGCAGTATGACGTTGTGCCTCTGTTTACAGTTTACCTGAAACTGAACTGTGATTTTTAATTGCTCCTGCATATTGCTCAATTCATTTTTGTTGTCCGTACTGACCTGCTCAACTTTGATCCTTGTGTATTTTATGCAGCATTTCGTTGGTTGTACATCAAGGAGCCGATGGTGGCCGCCACGCAGCGCCACCGCAGCCTAGCGTTGGTCGTGGTGGACGACCCCAGCTAGGGCTTCCTCATCTTCAAGTTCAACCTCAAACCTCTCTTCTCCCACGTACCCAACGACGAATTCCCACCGGTGCTCCGCTTCCTCGACCCCGTCGCCCCGCTTCCTCGGCCACCTCTAACAACGTCGTCGTCGTCGCCACCAGCAAGCGTCGGACCATGATCTACGACGCTGGCTCGGGCTCCGTCTCCCCCGGCCCGGACATGCGCTCCAGCAAGTTCCACCCATTCCCCGTCCCCGTCGGAGACGACATGTTCTTCCGTGTCCGCCTTCGAGCTTCTACTCCGTCCCGTCGGCGGCCGCTGGGTCTGGCGCGCCTTCCCGAATCCACCGGTCCCCCACCGTGGCAACATGCTGCACGGGGAGGTCACGGCCTACTTCGTCGCGGGCGCGCGCGTCTAGGCCTCCTTGCAACGCCAAGGCACCTTCTCCTTCAACACGGCGCGACGCCGGTGGCGCAAGGAAAGCACGTGGGAGCTGCCTGTCACGGGCGTGGCGATCTTGGTCCCCAACATTTTGGGCGGCGGCCGGCAGCTGCTCTTCGCCTTCTGCTCCAGGGATCTCGACCTGTGCGCCTGCGACATGGAGGCCAGGCGTCCGGTGATCCTCAGGTCCTGGGAGGACGCCTGGCCCTCCCAGAAGTGGCGCGCCGGACATATGATTCGCTAACACACGGCCGACCTCGCCCACTTTGGAGGCGGCAGATTCTGCATCTCGGTAACCATCTCCATGAGGGTGAGAATCTACAACGCTGTGTCCTCTCTCTCATGGCCGTCGAGGTCACCTCTGAACTTCACCTGCGCAAGCGCCACTTCAGCTGCTACTTGATGCCACCACGCTCGCAAGCAGCTTAAACCCCCTGCTGAATTAATGAAAAAGGCAAATCATTTGCTCCTGTTTCAAATTTTCTTTTTTTCTTTTGATAAGCGTCACTAGAAATTCTGGGAACTACATGCACGCTTCGTTGCTTTCTCAAGGAAATCCAAATATACTATTTTATTAGTGGCAGCAGGTTAGCTTGTAACTGATAGAAATTTACATATAACATAACATTTGGCATGTCCATGAGAATTTAGCGTTTGCTAGATTGTCCAAATGGAAGCACTTCTCCAAATTGTGTCCCTTGATTTTAGATGCCTTGATTTGAGTCATGTCTTAGCCTTATCTCCGGGGACAGCAGCAAAAAATTGTACAGATGGAGTTGAGGAGTAAATAGAAGCAAAGTCAGGAACCCTCGTTAGCACTATTGACAGTTAAGCACAGACCCAGTTTTGCAATTTTACTTCAAGCTTGACATGGTGTACGCATTAATCATGGTGGGTTTCGATTTCGTTGAGTTGATTTGTTTCTTTATAATGTTCTGATATTAGAGATCCAATCATGATTTCCCATAATTAAGATCCAATCATGTTTTCCGCTTGGATTTCAGCAGGAAGGGCTGGTCATCGAGATGGACCAAGCATCCAGCTGTGATACGATCAATGGGTATTATGATTACTTCGGTGTTTTGAACAGGGCCAGGGCAATAATCAAAATATGCTACATTACAACTAGTTGGATAAGAACATAGAGAGGCACTGAATTAACAGGTTGTTTTCGTAAAAGAAAAGGGTTGTCATAATGATAACAATTGTGAATAGGAGAGATATGTTTAGTACAATCATCACAAATTGAGACAGGCATCACCATCACTGCTTATGGTTCAGCAGGTATTTTCACTCCAGCATTTCAGGTTTCATCAGTTCATACACTTCCATTGCAAATGGAACCGAACACTCATCGCTATAAGTAAATTATGAATTCTTCGTGCTGGCCTGGGATGTCTTAATAAAATGACAGCACTATCTGCCGGCAATGAACCAGTATAATTCTCCAACAAAATGGATGAAAAAATATGTAGGTCAGTTTGGCAGCAGATGTTGCCAATCTTTAGCTGGGCTCAGGATTCCTGCTGCACCTGAGGACTCTGTAGAAACAGGAACTGCATTGAAAAACTACACAGGTTAATATTTACGTGAAAGTAAACGATATTCAGAACAGTTCTTTGTGTTGATCCAGGTGTGTTACCTCGAATGATTTCCCTGATCTCTCGTACTCAAGCATGCTGAGAGCAACTTCACAGCTCTGGGAGACGATGGGCTCAGGGTCCTTCACAAATTCCTCCAGTAGTGCAATGCTTTCTTGATCTACAGCAACAGCACGACCATAATCTCAGGGAAGTCTGAAACATATGAGCATGGCTGGAGATAGTAAATGGAATTCTGACAGTTCCTGTGGTATTAAGTTACCTGCAATTGAACCAAGGGCCTCAGCAGCTTCATGCCTGACCATTGGGTGCTCGTTGACATTCTTCAGGACAGATGATAGTGCATCTGAAGCAGCTTTGTTTTGCAGCTGGCCTAACACATAAGCAACCTGCAGAACAGTGGAAGAAAAAATGATTATGTTGGATAAAAATATATGTATGAAATAATAAGAACATGAAATGTTTATCACAAAGTATAAAAGAAAGTGGCCCAACATGATAGAACATCCCCAATTTCCATTCTGGAACTGACAGCTTATTACAGAAAACAATTTCTTGGTGATCATAGTTACTAGAAACTTGAGAAGGTGCAGCTGGATAGTTTTGCTTTGCTCATGTTCTTTCTTTAACAAGACAGGTGACTTTGTCAAAAGAAGACCTTCCATCTTGCATAATTTATGCTTGTAAGAAAAAGATGCAAACATAAATTAGTTGAAGTTCAAACAAACCTCATGGCGTAGAAGAGCACTGTTGATACCTAGAGCTGCAACAATAGCAGAAACAGCAGCATCTCCACCATCATTCCTAAGTGCAAAAAGAGCTGCATAACGTTCATACATGCTGTCTTGCTCATTGAGGAGAAGCTCCCTGACAAATATCCACCATGCTAGTAACATCAAGACAATGCATATAAAAGACAATGAACAGATATAGGACTGTCTTAAAAGACATACCTTAGTTGTTCTACTGAAAGTCCTTGCTTTGCAGGCAGCGCTGGATCAACTGAGAGAAAAGGCGAAATGGTTGTGCTTTCAGCACCACTTCCATTCTTCTGCTCTTTGATCCGTCTAAGAGCCAGCGCGCATGTTTCTTGCACCTCCACGGCAGGATCAGCTGCTAAGCTCTCTTTCAACAGGGAAATGCTCTTCTCCAGGCCAATAGCTCCAAGAGCTTCAGCAGCCTGTTCAATAAGCATATATAACTTCTCAAATGGATGGAGCACTAGAAGCAGCATATAACATTTAACTTCTGCGATAGTAACTACCTCATGGCGGACAATTGGATGCAGCGAAAGATCTTTGAGAACCGCCTCTAATGCAGGGATAGCCTCAGCATCCTGCATTTGTCCAAGTGCAAATGCAGCCTCATGGGCAAGCAAGTTAGAAGAATCCCTTGCGGCTGAGCATTGCAGAAAATATGTGAGATTTTCTTAAGCCCTTTCTATCTAGTACGGCTTTTTCAGTAATAGATTAACGAAACATTGATAGACAATTAGAACTAGGAGCTTCGGTAGCAGCTGTTACTCAAAGCTTTTTTGGAGATATTTCCCACAGAATCACTGGTACCAGCAGGAAATTAACACGCAGAGCCTCCTTAGTCCAAACATACTAATTAGGCCAACCAAAAACTAGTACCATCCAACATTACCAAAAGACCTTCATAAACTAAATGGAAAGGTGAAAGCTGGCAAAACCACTCAACTGAACTGCCAGGTTTCATGGAAGATGATCCAAGACAACCTATATTAGAACAGAATCAGCTAGTATTACAGGCTCATGGGATCTATATTCAGTAAGGGGAGGGAAACTATCAGCGAAGCACCAAAGCTACTAAAGACTTCGACTTTACTGCACACACTACTCGCAGGAGGAGATACTATCATAAGATGAGTAGGGGTGAATCGATGAGGTGAGACCTTGGAGGAGGGCGCAGCGGGGGGCGTCCCCGCGGAGGTTTCGGAGGGAGAAGAGCGCGCGGAACCGCTCGGCGATGGGCTGCGCCGGGTCCAGCAGCCGCTCGCACAGGAACCGCTCCATTGCCGGGGACGACTCGAACGCGCGAGAAGCTGATTGCGTCGCCGCAGCGGGCGACTCCATGGAATCGGAGGGGGAGGCGCTCATGCTCCGCTCAGGTAGCCGGCGGCGGCGGCGGCGGCGGATGTAAGAGAAGGAAAGAACAACCTGCGCGTTAACTCAACGCAGCACAGGACGATTCCCGCGCAATCCCAGCCGTCCGATCGAAGTGAACCACGTCACGCCCTCCTCTCCAGAAGCTGCCACCTACACGAACCAAACGATAGCGACATATACCGCGACAGACTCTCTCACTGGCACCGGGCCCCACAACGACCTGGATCCCACGTGGCAGTTACGGGCTACTTGTAATCTCCCGTCGCCGGATCGCTCCTCCCTCCCTGCGACGCCGCGAAGAAAATCCCACACCAGCGCGAAGCGAACCACGAATCACTCGCGCAATCGAGAGGTGAGCTTGCCGGATTCCGTCTCAGATCTGCCGATTGATCCGTCTGTTCTTCTCTTTTTTGGCGATTTTTCCTGTGTTTTTTACGTCCGTGTCGCCGGCGGCTTTGCTTGGTTGTTCTGATCGGGGGTGGTGTTGGGTTCTTGCAGGGTCCCTGGATTCGAGCCACAACGACGAGCGCCATGAACGCGAGGGCGTAAGCTTCTGTGCACTGCCTGCTCATGTATTGAGATTTTCAATTTGGATGCTAATTGATTTAGCGGGGGTGGGTTAGGGTTCACGAGGGAGGGCGAGGTTTGTTACTGGGGCCGTTTCTGTGTTAACTAAGGTGATCAGTTCTGTTCATATCTTCGTAATGCGTTGCTGCGAGATAGAATTTGCATGCAATTTGCGCAATTGATACAAGGGAGAATCGATGGTTTGCCCTGATTTGTTAGGATTAAGGTCATTTGGTAGTGCAGTGTTGGAGTCGAGCCCTGTGATCACGGTTAAGGGTTTTGGAAGACTGCTGAGCACGGCAGCACGCCGTGGTGAATTCCATGGGGTTGCTTCTGATACTCTTGCCGAGTGACTAGTTATCACCGGCAGCTCAGTACTCTGGTTATGCCTGCATTTGTTTGACCGTAAAAGGCATCCGTAGTCAAATACCTATGTTGAATCACTGAAACCATATATGTGTGTTTTACTGATCAGCTTAGGTTCATGTCTTTAGATATTTGTTTGAATTGGAAGATAGATACGCTGAAAGTAGCTTTCTGAAATGCAAACAAGGCTTCAGCTGAATATTTGATGAAAACGTTTTTTCTTTATGAGAACATTATTGAAATCTTGTACAGAACAGTTTCATTTTTTAATTCCACAAAATTTGCAATAATGCCCCTACTCCTGCCATTGCCATCATCTCAGTGTGCATTTGTCTACCTGAAGAAAGATGCATTTAGGATTAGCAGACATGGTCACATGGCTATTGGTCTTACTCTCCCATCACACATCTGATCAATGAACTATGAAACTGGACTTTTGAGAGCTCCTATTCTAAGATTATTGCATCTCACCATTATGCCTACGGAGTAAACAATACTTATAGGCTATAGCAACATGAAACTTATGGCCTAAGTGGTGGAATTGTTGTATTGTGTACATGCTGAACATAATATGCTGTTAGTCATGTTAGAAAAATGAAGGAAATTCAAATGATATTTCCTTGTAGAAATGAATATAAGGAGAGCAAGAGATATAGTAGACTCTCGGTATTACTATATCGTAATGGCATGATCACAAGAATATACTGTTCTTGCATCTTTCAAGCTCTCCATCTTCTTAGTCGTGTTGAACACTGGATATGTACAAGAACCCTGGAAACAGAAAGGGGCTAAAAAGACCTGCTGGATGGGGTAGCTTAGTTCCATTTAATGTTGACATTAGGTTTTGCGATGTATAGTGTACAACAAGAAGCAATATTTTGATGTTTCTATGGTATAGAGATTCTTGCTCATTTGGTAAAAGGTGTCCAGTAATTATTAGGAATTATCTGTGGCCAACTGCTAGGGCACCTGCAATGTTGGTCCAAAGTGGATAACAAGGAGGCCCACATCTCGGATGACACGGCGGAGGGAATGACTGAACGGACATAGGAGGGGTGGGAGAAAAACTAGGGTGAACCATATTTTATTTAGTTGTAAGGAGTGAACTAGGTGCTGAACATTGCGGGGCGAAGTAAACTCAGCTCCCACCCTGTCTGACGTGGCACACTTAGTGCTTGGGTGGGTACTAAACATTGCAGATGCCCTAACAAGTAACAACTCTGCTAACACAAACAACTTATGTCAATGCCAAGTGTTTATAGCACTTCTTCTCCTCTGATGTCATGATCCGCATTCTGTCTGTTTTCCGGTAGTTGCAAGTTGTAGTGCAACATCTCTTCCTTGTGCCAGCTTTATGAGTAGATGTGCTTTATAACTAGGAGTGAGTAGCTCATTGTGATATGAATATTTGTAGAGCTGAGTTGACCATTATCAAAGTTCGAGATAGTAAGTTAGTAACGGTCTAATGGGTGGTCTGTCCCCGTTAGGATAGCAGATTGTTTTAACATACAAAGTTGGAAATATGTGAACATTAGCCCCTACATATGTGACAATACTTTAGTTTGCATGTGCACTTCTTTTGCATATTATGCTTTTTTACACACTTGTCAAATTGGATGGAATCTTATATGGCTGTTTACTGTACTTTTAGCAACTACCGAAGCACCAGAACTTCTCTCTTTGATGGCATTGAAGAAGGTGGAATCCGACCATCAACCTATTCTTCACATGAGATAGACGAGCATGAGAATGAGCGAGCTATTGATGGATTGCAAGATCGAGTCAGCATTCTCAAGCGGGTAAGTGCCACATGACGATTGAATTTCTGACAGTTCCATGTTTGTTTATTTGTTTATGTAAAGAATTAGTGTATTAGCATATATTGATTGCACTTGTTTATCTTTAAGCTTTGTGGATAGATAGGATCACAAGAAGGTATTCTGTACTTGTATGTTTCCTAAAAAGAACACCTTTAGGGACTGCAACTTTACTCACAGTACTAATCTAGACATGGGAAACAATGTGCTTTCCGGACCATTTAGTTTGAAATGCCGATGAGTAATTAAGCATAGCTTTTGAGCATGAGTTTTGCACTGAATTTGCTAGCTGAGAAGGATTCTGACTAATCTAATGGGCCTTGTGAATTGTGATATGCCATTTGATTGGACTGATGCACTTGTGCCATTTGGTTGGACTGATGCACTTATGCCATTTGGTTGGATCAACTCCTTTTGAGTGTCGGGATACATTTGGGTCTAAAGGTTTAGTACAAGTGAATAAATGAGCTGTTGAAGGACCCTTTATTATTTCGATGAGCTTGAAACTGGAAGTAACCTGCAAATAAAAGTTGTGAGGAATATATGGATCCAGAATATGAAATGTTTCCTGTCTAACTCTTGACCTTCTCAGTCTGAATTTTGCTTTCTAGTCTCACTGTAGGCACGCCCAGCTTTAAATACTAGAGTTGTCGAAGATCTGGTTCTCAAATGACAAGTGAGACGAGTAGCAGACTAGCAGTCACTTCCGTAGTTCATGGTGTTTTGCTCAAATTTATGTATCTGCTGCCTGCTGGCAGCCCGTCCACCTATCTTGTTGCGCTTGTTATAACTGTTTTAGCTGTGGGAATCTTTTCCCCTGTTTATCAATTTGGAGGGATCTCCAAACAATTATATGTTGACGATTACTGAAGTTTTTTGCCGGCTTGTAGTTGTCAGGTGATATCAATGAAGAGGTGGAGACTCATAACCGCATGCTGGACAGAATGGTATTTTATCTTGTTAACGTGTTCTTCCTTCAAAGACTTGAATATACTATTCTGCTATCTTACCATCATGCCTTATTCAGGGGAATGACATGGATACATCAAGGGGTTTTCTCTCTGGAACAGTGGACAAATTCAAGACGGTATGTGATGGGAGTAACAATTTGCTCTGTTTCTTCTTGTATTCTCCTGAGACAATTCATGTCTGCATGATGTAGGTGTTCGAGACCAAATCAAGCAGGAGGATGGGAACCCTTGTAGCATCATTCGTCGCGCTTTTTCTGCTGGTATATTACCTGACCAGGTAGAAGGATCCTTGGGTTGGATCCTGTCCTCAAGCTATGTGTGGACTGGGGTGCTCAAGACATGCTAAAAGTGGTTGCACCGATCTATCTACGATGTCGTGTATGTCTCAATCTCGCAGTCGTGAAGCAAAGTATGTTGATCTGAGTGTTGCTAATTCTGCACTTTGTATGGATTACAACCCTTTCCTTCTCTTTGCACTGTCGATGTAATTACAGAATGTGGAGTCAACTATGTTGTCTATTTCACTGTCATGCTATATGTATGTTAATTAGTACTTGGAATGCTTACTACTATAAGATGTCTCCAGCTCAGCTTCTTTTGGGGTTTTGGTTTGTAGACTGGAGTATGGGTGTAGCTTGTTTGGGTTGTTGTGAGGTCGACACGTGTTGCGTGGCATCAGGGACAAATCCAAATCTTTAAAATAATGCAGCTGCATCGTAAGCAATTGCTGTAATACTTTTTAAAGTTAAAGACTTCTGGTCAGCGAGTGATTAATCGCACGATTCAGATCAACGGGTGCAATTATTGAGGTGAAGATGCCCTAATCGTGTGGGAGCAGGCACCAGACACCTGTAATTAGCATAGATAATTGCACCAACCAATCTTAATCACATGTAGCGCCTCTATACAAAACACGCGGATAGTATTCCTTTCATTGAATATAGCCGTCGTTTAAATATCGACACGGTCTCCAAGTCGATGGACCACTAATTTAATACTACTATCGTTGCAAATCAAATAAATATTTTCATATTGTAACTTATGAAAGTATATTTTGTGATAAATCTAGTGATGCCATTTCTTTGGCAAACTCATGTACACTTGATCAGTACATATTTTAGGAAGACTTGTATTTGCTACCGGAGCGAGTAGGGGTAGAATTGAGAGTGATGATAATTCAATGCTTCCTGCTCCAGAAAATCTCTGCAAGATTCCTTCAGGTTATCTATAAACAGGTGTAAAAAAACAAATGGCTCTGTTCTTGTGAACGACCCATAATCTACTGTACTCTTCGTGTAGCTAATTAATGCCTAATTGTTCTGTTTGGGCTGTGTTAGATATGTCATGCACACCACCCCATCAATGTTTGACAAAGCTTAGGTTATCCATCTCTGGGAGATGTGCCACTAGCTTAATTATGGTTGCAGTTAACTTTTGTTTTGTTCTTTCCTTTTCCAGATTGGAGTGGGGGCATGAGCATGACAGGATCTTTAATCTGGGTGCCTTTAATGTACTTTGCAAATGTATATCTCTATGAAATATTCACACGAGTTTTGAAATGGCCCCGCGGCGAGCGCTCCCGGCGGCGGCGACCATCGCATCCTCGCGCCCCTCGTCTAGCGCTGGCTGCTCAGATCTGCTCCCCCCCCCACCGGCGCTTATCCCCTCAGGTATCCGCCCAATCCGTCTCCTCCCTTTGCCTCCCGCCCTCCCCTTGCCCCCTGCCTTCTCAGATCTGGAATCGCCGCCGCCACCGCCCCCGAGGCCAGATACTCTCTCTGACGGCGAGATTGTGCTGGAAACTCCGCCTGGCATCCTTGAAGGCCGCGCCCGAGCAATCGATGCGCTTGCACCTACTCTTCCTCAAGATCCGAGCAAATGCATTCAAGCCTCAACGCCCCCTCCTGGTATGCCTCTCGATCAGTCCGCTTTTCATCCCTCCGGTGGTTGGGGGAACTGGCGGGGTTGCTTCCCCCGGATCCCCTCGCCTTCATTGCCTGTCGCCAGGACAGTCGAGGGGCGCGCTCCAGTCACGGCAGAGGAATGGCACCAGGTAAAGCCGCGCCGCACGCCGCGCCGCGCAGCCCCGTCGTCTCAAGCATTCATTGCTCGCCCTCAACCACCAGCTTGGCTTCAAGAGAGATGCTTCCGCTGCTTCGCAAAGGGGCACAGAGCAACCAACTGCAGAGATCCTATAAAGTGCTCGAGGTGCTTCACCTCCGGGCATCGGGCGCGGGAGTGCCGCCGGCCCAAGCAGCAGTTGCCAAGAGCGTTCCAACATCCGCCACCTCCCCGTGCTTCGCATCACCAGCCCCTTCCACGTGCTGCGCCTACGCTCCAACATCTCCGGCAACTCGCAGCTCAAGAGGGGCACCTCCAGAAGCTGAAGATGCCGGGGCTCGGGGACGCCGACACCAGGCCGCAAGATGGCTACTCGGTCATTGCGGCCACGCCAGAAATGCAGCAAGAGGCCGCGGTGCTCGCCTCCAACGCGGCGGTGGCGTGGCTCAACGGGGTGCGCTCAGGAGTGTCTCCGGCATCGGTTGCTCAGGCGTTCTCCGAGACCTTCGGCGTGCGTGCCTCTGACATCAACGTCGTGCGCCACCACCCCGAGCAGTTCCTGATCAGGTTCATCCATCAACATCATTGTGTTGCTGCCGTCGCCCAGCGAGCCTTCACTTTCGGCAACCTGCATATTCAGGTTCGGCCGTGGCGCCTGGAGGTGAACTCGGAGGCGGTCGAGCTGATGCACCACGTGCAGCTATGCCTCGAAGGCGTCCCTCTCCACGCGTGGAACGAGCAGGTCGTCGCTGCGATCATCGGCCGCGCCTGTTCCCTGGACTACATCGAGGGCCGGTCTCGCCGCCGTGAGGACGCCGAGACGCTCGGCGTATGGGCATGGACGGCCAACCCCAGCGCTATCCCAAAGGTAACGTGGGTAACTCTTCCAGCGCGCAACGCTCCGCTCTCTGCAGGTACTCCGGAGCGAGGAAGACGGGGGCTCCAACATCGCGTCCTGATCCACCTAGCGCTCCACGAGGACTTCTCCGCAGGCACACCTTCTGACCGCCCGCCTCGGCCGAGGGTGCAGGAATTTCATTGGAAGCTCGGTGTGGTGGACGGGGAGGATTCGATCTCGGACAGGAACGTTCCCCAGCGCCGGGACGACCGACGAGGCAGAGACGACGACGACCATGACCGGGAAGACAGACGTGGTAGAGGCGCAGAGCGCGGCCGTGACGGCTGGCGCGACCGCCTCAGGCGGAGTCTCTCCCGCGTCCCACGCGACCACGGCCAGGAGCGGCCGGACAACCGCCGGGATCGCACGCGAGAGCGCTCCGACAACCGTGAAGGCCGGCGTCGGGACGGGCTGGACCCCGTGCCTGTCGATGCTCTGCTCGGCGATTCACCTCCGACGGGCCGGGTCTCCACCGATCCCGCCCCCACGCCGGTCATCCCGCCAAGCATCGCCTCCCAGCCTCCGGTTGACGTCAACGCCACGCCTAGAGGGCGAAGCCCAGCTCGACATGCGTCCCCAGCAGCGCGAAGGCGCCGCGCCGAGGCTGACAGGACGCCTCCTGACACCCCGCCGTCCGTCCTGCCGTCGCATGCCGGTGAGCATGTGGCTTCAGACACGGGGAAGGTGCAGTGGGGAGGTCCAGTGCAGGCGGCGCTGCGCATTCTCACCCCGCCCCGCCTCATCTCCCCGGCTTCGGTGCAGCTCACTCCAAACCGGCCGCCCGGCTTCAGCGCCTCGCCGGGGGGCCGCACACCACTTATGCTCCAAAGCGGGACGGCTTCGCCTCTGCCCCAACCCGAGTCAGCAGCTCAGGCTCAGCACCTAGAGACGGCATACCTCTTCCCACCAGCGCGGTCAGCTCTGCTTCAAGCTCCATCCGTCCCACCAATTCCTCCACCGGCAAACCGACGCACCAGGCCGGTGGGAGCCCAGCAGCGCCGCTTCAGCGCACGTCTCCGTGCCAAGAAACGGACCACACCAGTTGCAAAGCGCGCCGAGCATCTGCTCTGCCGAAAGCTGGGCTTGCTGCAAGAGAATGAAGACCTCACCGAGCGAGTCACAGAAGCTTTCAACAACATGTTCAGTGGGCAGCTGTCCCACTCTGCGATTTCTACGCTTCGCGAGCTTTTCAAGCTGGACAGTGAGCGTGCAGCCGCAGTGGACGAAGCCCTAATCAGACATGGGGGCCAGGACGCCCTGGACCATGAAGAAATCGATGCTGGTCCTGTTGTCTGACTTCAGATTGCTGCTTCATGGGTCTCATGTTTACCATGTTAGTCTTTTTAGTCCCTTTTGCTAGTTCGTTGGGTAGCTGCTACTCATGGTGGGGCTCTGTGGCAGTTCAAAGACCCTGTGTGGTCCTCTTGTCTGCGGTTGTGCATGTCTGTAGCTCAGAGCGCTTTTGGTTTATGTTATCTTGGAGATGCAGGGGTTCACTTTGTTGCTTGTCTGATCCAAGTCTTAGGGGCTTTTGTCTTCCTGTTTCTTCCAAGCCAGATATGGCTACCATGAGTAATGGATCCATTGAAAGAATTTGTGTCAAAGATCCGCACTGCCCAAACATCATGTGTTTCCAGAGTACTTTGTCTTCATGCGCCCCTTATCACGCCCTTGAGCAAGCAAAGTTACACAATGAGTGAACAATTTGATGTGCTGAGTTGGAACGTCCGCGGTTTAAATTGTCCCGACCGCAGAGCTACCGTCCATGAGATCATTTCTGCCACGTCCTGTCACCTAGTTTGCCTCCAGGAATCCAAGTTAAACGACGTCGACGACGCAACTGCGGCCTACCTTGGCGGATATCGCTTAAGAGGTTTCGCCCAGAGGCTGGCAGTTGGAACTAGAGGGGGTATTATCCTCCTATGGAATGACAACCAGCTCCAGGCGAGCGATCTGACCGTGGGCACCTACTGTTTATCCGTAACAATCAAGCATGTCCTTTATGGTGGCTCCTTCAGATTGACCACAGTGTATGGCCCCACATCAAACAGTCTAAAAGAGGTGTTCTTCGCGGAGTTGATCGGCCACAAACCGTCGCAGGGAGTGCAATGGCTCGTTTGCGGAGACTTTAACCAAATCTATAGGGCCCGCGACAAAAACAAGAGAAACATTAATAGGGCTCGCCTGAACCGCTTCCGTGACACTCTAAATGAGTGCGAGTTAAAAGAGATCCATCTCCAGAATCGCAGATTTACGTGGAGCAACGAACGTAACAACCCAACCCTTTGCAAGCTGGATAATTTCTTCTGCAATGATGAATGGGACCACCAGCACAACGACCACATTTTGCACGCTGTGTCCTCATCCCTCTCAGACCATTGCCCGCTGTTGCTAGCCAATGAACTCGGGCCTCGGCGCCCCAAGCCTTTTAGATTTGAAAATTTCTGGGCAAAAATGCCGGGATTCGCCCAAGTAGTCGAGGAGGCTTGGGCTCGGCCCACGCCCCACACAGAACCATGCCAGATCCTTTTCCACAAGTTGAAGACCACCGGAAAATGCCTAAGAAAGTGGAGCCGGCTTTTCTCCTCTAGTGCTAAATTAGAGCTCCATATGGCTCTGGAAATCATTCTCCGCCTTGAGGTCGCGCAGGACTACAGGCCACTATCCTTTGATGAAAAAGACCTGCGAGCTAGGCTCAAAAGGAGAGTCATTGGGCTTGCGGTCCTTGAACGCTCGCGTAAAAAGCAGTGCGCAAGGCTGAACACCTTAAAAGAGGGAGACGCCAACACAAAATACTTTCACAGTAGAATCAATGCGAGAAGAAGAAAAAATTACATACACCGGCTGAACAATGGAGCGGGTTGGGTAACTAATCATGGCGACAAAGAGTCCATAATTAACAACCATTTCTCCGGAATGATGAAAAAGGGGCCGGCCAGCACCATTGATTTTGATTGGCACCACATGCATTTCAACGTCTGCGATCTCACCTCCCTTGCTGACAACTTCACCGAGGAGGAGGTCTTTACAGCGATTAAAGACATGCCCACCGACAAGGCCCCAGGCCCAGACGGTTTCTCTGGTTCTTTCTTCAAGTTATGTTGGGCCATCATCAAGCCTGAGATTATGCACGTTATCACGTTGTTCTCCGATCACCACACGGAAAATTTCCACTGGTTAAATTCAGCAAACATCGCGCTGTTGCCAAAGAAGGAGGGGGCAGAAGCCATTGCTGATTTCCGGCCCATCAGTCTTATACACGCCATTGCGAAGATCATTGCCAAGATGATGGCCTCCAGACTTGCACCTTTCATGAATGAGCTCATTCCCAGGAGCCAGACCGCTTTCATCAAATCGAGAAGCATACATGACAATTTCCTCTATGTCAACAACTTTGCAAGAAAGATGCAACGCTCCCGCTCCCCGACGCTATTGCTCAAGCTAGATATTACAAAAGCTTTTGACTCAGTGAGATGGGGTTATCTGTTCCAATTGCTGCAGCGGAGGGGCTTCCCGCACAGGTTCAGAAACTGGGTGGCATCCCTTTTGTGTACTTCCACCTCTAGAGTGCTGCTAAATGGGGTGCCGGGCTTGCCGATTGCTCACGAGAGAGGCTTGCGCCAAGGAGACCCGTTGTCCCCCCTTCTTTTTGTGCTGGCCATCGACCCGCTGCAACAACTCCTATAGCTAGACATGGCAACCTCCAACAACAATCTCACCCGTATAAGAGGTTGCAGGAATTGTATCCGCACCTCCCTGTATGCCGATGACGCCATGATTTTCCTGGCGCCGATCAAACGTGACATCGACAACCTGGCAAACATTCTTCAGGGATTTGGAGAGGTCACGGGTCTTGTAACAAATGTCCAAAAGAGCTCTGTCCTGCCAATTAGATGCATGGATATAGATCTTCAACCCATTTTACAAGGATTCCCGGCGACCCAAGCCAGTTTCCCTATTAGGTTTCTGGGCCTGCCACTAACAGTGCACCGTCTCCGAGGGGTTGACTTCCAACGCTTAATTGATAAGATCGCCGCCACCCTTACCGCTTGGGCTGGAAAGCATATCACTATGGCAGGGAGATGCACTCTGATAAAAACGGTTCTCACCTCCCAGGCAATCTATCACCTCACGCCTATCGTTCTGCCGCGTAGCGCAATCAAAGCGATCCAGAAGCTTTTGAGAGCGTTCCTGTGGGCCGGTGCTGATAAGGTGTCTGGAGGCCAATGCAAGATTAAGTGGGACCTTGTCTATAGACCTACCACCTTCGGAGGCCTAGGCATTCTTGATCTTGACAAATTCGCGACGGCTCTCCGCTTGCGGTGGCCTTGGCTTGAATGGAGGGATCCGGCAAGACCGTGGGTCGGTTTGGGGAACCCTTGCAGCGACGTGGACATGGATCTTTTCTACGCCTTCACAACGATCACCCTGGGCAATGGCGATAAGGCGAGTTTTTGGCACGCCCCATGGCTTGGTGGCCGCAAGCCAAAGGACATCGCCCCGTCCATCTTCAAAATCTCTAAGGCCACCAAAGGGAATGTCAAGAAGGCCCTAACGGGCGATTCTTGGATAAGAAACATCAACACATCCTCGGACTTTAACGTGGCTCAGCTGCAGGAGTTCACTGCTCTGTGGACAATGATCCAGGACATTAATCTTCATGAGGACGCTGATGACTCTATCTCCTGGAACCTCACACCGAATGGCTGCTACTCGGCCCCCTCCGCATACCGAGCGCAGTTTGAAGGCTCTACTCCGTCGGTCATGAAACCGCTAATTTGGAGCAACTGGGCCCCACCCAAATGCAAGTTTTT
Organism: Stipa capillata; assembly: GCA_019208055.1. Lineage (NCBI taxonomy): Eukaryota > Viridiplantae > Streptophyta > Magnoliopsida > Poales > Poaceae > Stipa > Stipa capillata. The sequence goes on along the minus strand of JAGXJF010000106.1, from coordinate 1,004,019 downwards.
TGCGTGGCTCATTTTCCAGAACAGAGTTTGGACCGCCGATCGACTTGAGAAAAGAGGTTGGCCAAATTGCGGCCTCTGCCAGTTGTGCAGGAGGGAGCCGGAGACCGCTGCTCACATGCTCTTCAAGTGCCGTCTCTCTATTCGCATTTGGACCATGATCCAAAATTGGCTAGGATTGGTTAACATGAGTATTGACATATGGACAAGCTACAACTCCATCCCCGATTGGTGGTTTGCCGTCACCCACCCCCATGGTCGCCGAAGCAAAGCGATGAGTTCCATAACTATGTTGGTCTCCTGGGAGATATGGAACGAGAGAAACGCGCGAGTTTTCCGGAACCATTCTACAATGCCTTCCACCATCGTTGACAAGATCAAAAAGGAAGCCGAAGATTGGGCTACCGCTGGGGCCAAACATTTGAGATCCATCATGCCGCGAGAGTAGTTTCTTTCGCAGTTTTTTTTCCTTTTTGCGTCTAGGCGCTTTGTGCTATGTTCAAACTTCTTCTTAATTAATGAAATGTGGCAAAGCTTTTGCCTGTTCAAAAATATCTCTATGAATTTTGATGCTACGGACCACAAGAGTTAGGCATCTGTGTTTTTTTATTATCTCTAAATTAATTGCAGGCTGCTTGGGCATGGTCCTGTAGATCCTTTCACACTAGATATAAACAAGTATAATTGCCATTGAGTTGCAATGTTAGTTGTGATTTTTGCTACTTAATTAAACAGCATATAAAGATTTGCTTAATTATGTTGTGAAAGTATTGCTAGAATGACTTAGACTTACATTGAGAATTGTTGGAGCATGTTGTAGTAATGGATGTAGGTACATGCTTACCTAGTTAAAGTTACCAAATGTGGGAGCTAATGGGTTATTGTAGATTAATGAATCTAATGAAAGATGCTATTAGTGAGAATCTTCTGTCAGCAAAGTTTCTTAATACTGGCACATAAACAAAAAGATATATTTCAGGTCGCAAGACATCATCATCCGTTTTGGTTTGATATATATACACAGAGAGATCTAGCATAAAAAGCTAGCTAGCATACATGTTTTTTATACGATGCCTTGATTAGTTAAAGCAATGCGTACTAGTAGCTTCAAACTCACATTATTCTCTTTGACATAATCTTAAATCCTATGTCTACCTGAACTCTGAAGTACACTCACCTTGTTTAACTATACCGATTATTGAAAATTTGAAAAGTCAGTTAGCTCTAGGCCTGAACATCAGTTAGCTCTAGGCCTGAACATATATAGAGAACAAATCCCGTACCATTTTCTAATTGCCATTTGATCAACCATTTGGGAATAAATGACAAGTAGTTGAAAGCCTCGTTGACTGTTCAAGCATATGGAACCTAGTTTAAAATGGTGTACATGAACATGTCAGCCTGATTGATTACTTTGTCTCAAACTTGGAAGCATCCATCAGAGAAAATCTTGTTCATATGGTAGAATGATTTCTTTTGATGGTTCATGCATGTCGGCATAGTGATATTCTTGTCACTACTTTATCAAGATCAAGAAAATAAATTTAAATCACAACTATTTTTTTTTGTGACGACACAACTAATTGACTCTCTGAAGTACGTATCTCCATTTTTCTTTTTAAAAAAGTTCATGAATTGACATTGCTTGTAGATATTTGTACATTGGCAAAAGTGGATACAAATATCCCGAAATATAATCCAAATTAAAATGTCGAATTTTACCTAATTAATTAACAGATGACAAGTAAATAATTAAGAGCTAGAGAAACAGACCATGCATGCATGTGTTCTTTATTGTGGTCAGCTAGGACAACCCACTGCAATTTAATTTGCAAGTGACAAACAAACGGACCAATATTCATTCGTACGTAGTACGGAGAGATACTTGAGTATAGTTAAATCAACTTGTCAAGCATATTGGGATTTTTAGTTCAAAGCTGCATCACATCATTAGCCTATTACAACAAAATGTGCTACACATATCACTGGATCTTATTCTTTTTTTTTCTAGAGGTCAATTTCATTCCTTTCTCAGAAACAAATATTCCACTGAATTATTTAATCTTAACACTGCAAAAGGCACTTGACAGCCCATATAGTTAATTAATTCATATGTAAAACACCGCACTTAATTAATGGACAGGAAACTAGGAAAGTAAGAGGATGATTACTTTTTCGTTGGCTGCAAGTGTCGAGAAAGATAACATGAAGAAACGAGAGCTTGGGCTTTTGTTTAGTTGGCAACGTAGGAGTTTTCAGAAAAGGACATGCACCGTACACCCCATCTGCCTTCCCTTCAGTCCCCACGCACACAAAAACTGTAATCTTTCACTGGACACACATTTCCATTAGCCCACTCCTAATTATCAATTTACCATCCACATAAAGAGGAAAAAAAACTTTATTCACCCAATCTTATCATACACCATCATGCATCGGGATCAATTTCACATCTACAAGTTAAAGTAGTGGAGTGGTAAGATACCAGAAATGTCTCTCCTAATTAAAAAAACAAAAGACCATGGATAAAATGGTCATTTTGAATGAGACCGCAACTGTGTTGACCAGTTAGATTCTTACTCGTCGTCTCCTAAGTATTAATAAATTAGAGGTACCTAATTCTCAGCCATGACTAAAGAGAGAGAATTTTATCAATTATTTTTCACGCCTACGAAACAGCGCATCGCCAGCTTAATAGGGGACCAATTCAAGCATATGTTAAAAAAGAAAATTCTTTAGAGAAGTGAGCAGTCCGAGCCTATGATAAAAATAAATTCTCTATGATAACATGTAACATATTCTCATAAAATATAACCTCGGCATTTGTATCCACATGGCAATTAGGGACCAATGGCCAGCCAAACGACAAACCAAATAACCCCTCAGATGCTCGCATGCAGGGGTAATGGGGGTAAGATTAGAAGAGTACTCCTTGGAAAAAAGCTGCCTAATTAAATTGCTTAATTTATAGTGGCACCCAAAGTCTCTGCCCCCACCCCTATCAACTCTTTCTCCTCTTTCTTTCTTATACCCACTTGCCTCCTCTCTTCCACACAGTTGAGAGAAAGCCACCCTTCTTCTTGAGCTCTCCGGTGCTTCTCTAGCTCCCCATATCACAAGTGCAACACTCGTACATCAAGGTATGCAAATTGAATATATGCTCATATTTTTACATTTAGATCTCCTCAAATGTTCTATGTTTTTCTTGTTGAGAAGACTTCTATCTTTCTTATGTTCTACTGCTATATCTTGAACTACAAGATCAGGCCAGAAGCATATGGATGCTTACAGGATCTCTGTATTTGTGCTTGTTGCTTGCATGTGCTAAGCACAGAGTCGTCAAGCTGGCCAACCGGTGGTGGACCGGCCATTTGGGCCTGCCCGGCGTACCGGAGCAGCCGTCCGGCTCGTCGGGACCCAAGGCCGAGGTACCTGCCGTCAAAGACCCTGAACCCATCCCGACCGGAGGCGCGCCGGCCGACAACGCCGACGAGAACAATGAATCCAGTGGCGGGGAGCCTCGCGAGGGCGCGGTGGTGGCGGCCCCAAACCGGCGCCCTCGGGGCCGCCCGCCGGGCTCCAAGAACAAGCCGAAGCCGCCCATCTTCGTGACGCGCGACAGCCCCAACGCGCTGCGCAGCCACGTCATGGAGGTGGCCGGCGGTGCCGACGTGGCCGACGCCATCGCACAGTTCTCGCGCCGCCGCCAGCGCGGCGTCTGCGTGCTCAGCGGCGCCGGGACCGTCGCCAACGTCGCGCTGCGCCAGCCGTCCGCCCCCGGCGCCGTCGTCGCCCTCCACGGCCGCTTCGAGATCCTCTCGCTCACCGGCACCTTCCTCCCCGGGCCCGCACCGCCAGGGTCCACGGGGCTCACCGTGTACCTGGCCGGCGGCCAGGGGCAGGTTGTCGGCGGCAGCGTGGTAGGCTCGCTCATCGCCGCAGGCCCGGTCATGGTGATCGCGTCCACATTCGCCAACGCCACCTACGAGCGTCTCCCGCTGGAGGACGAGGACGAGGGGTCAGCCCCGCCCATGCCCGGGGGGACTGAGCCGCTTATGGCCGGCGGCCACGGGATCGCCGACCCGTTGGCGCTGCCGATGTTCAACCTGCCGCCGAGCAACGGGCAGCTCGGGGGGCCGGGAGACGGGTTCCCCTGGGCGCCGCACGCCCGCCTTCCGTACTGATGGCAATGGCCGCCGATGATGGCATGCAGATGGCAACGAGAGAGATGGAAGTGGCAATGGCGATATGTGCATGCATGGGTACTGTTCCATTGGAGAGATCGATGCATGGAGTACTGGCGCCATTAGCTAGGTTAGTACATATGATGATCCAAGTGGTGATTAATTAGAGCACGTACTAGTACTACTGCTGCTACTTTGTTATGGTGAAATAATTACAATGTTGTGTGTTTCTTGTGTGCTTAATTAATTGAGCTAGCAAGCTCGGATTAATCCATGCAGCGTTTGGTTCCTGATTAATTGATTTGCTTAATTCTCTCTAGCACTGTGCAAACTTGTGTTATTTCCTCCCTCCCTTCTTTGAATTTGTTTCCTCCATATATGATAATTAACAAAGTAATTGGTTTTAGTGGAGATCATTGATCATTTCTCCGATCCTTAAGTAGTTTAGTTACTTTGATGTCATTTGGTCCCAAATCTGACACTGCCTCGAGCAAATGCTCTTTTTTTGGTCCCCTCGTTTCCAAACTTGAACTTTATTTGGATATATCAGTTTAATTAAGCATGCATGTGTGTAGTAGCTTTCGCGGATATCGCAGATCGCAGACCAAGAGGTAAATTAAGAAAAGTTCCAGCAACTGTGCATCTGCACAATGTTTAGATCTTCTATAATTAAGTTAGGACCAAATTAAGAATTTTCAGTAATTAAACTGAACTGTGCATACTCTAGCTTATTAACTTTGCTGTACTAACCAATATTTCTCAACATTAGTTATGAACTTGCATGCAATATGCATGCCCGGAGTTCCACTGTTGTGCACTCGCTACCTTTTGTTTCTCTTGTTTTATATATACATACAATCAGTGTAATTCTAATGATGTAAATGGAGCTCAATCGACGCAGTGTTTGCTTCTAGATATCATGTGCATTAGTTTATCTTTACAAAATATGCATGCCCGGAGTTCCACTGCCAATTAAGCTAGCAGTTTTTTTTCGCGGGGACAATTAAGCTAGCTGTTAGTTAGTTAAAAGCAATTAACTTATCTATGATGCATAATCAATATGTTGGATTTACTTTCCAAACAAATGTAGTCAATGCTAATCAACATGAGAGCTCTCTGGATTTCATATTACCTAGGATTGAATAATTAGCAAGGTAGCATATACCCGCATACATGCATTGCAATGTTTGGGGGGAATTAGCGTTCTCTTTGACATATTGATAAGTAGACACACAATTAAACAATTAACTAAAATTGGAGTGGTAAGTGATAAGTTACTAGCATGCATGCATGCATGCTGGTACTATGAACATGTCTAGTGTTCACATAGATATTCAGACTTGTTTTCTCTCTGAATAAGAATGTAGTGGAACTAAACATAAATTAACTGGGTATTTATACACATTAACATAACATTGCCGGCATTCGAAATGTTAAGTGAGTGCATTTTGTAATGCAACATGCATGTCGTCCAATACATGAAATGAATACGTCTAGATCGGTACGAGTGTTTGATTGCGTAAGTATTTCCGATTAAAGTAGATATGATTCAGTTAATATATCCACACTTAATTGGACAGCGGTGCTCTTCTCGATCTAGTGGATATAAATCATTGCTCATATTTTTCAAGGGAAAAAACAAACAAATCCAAGCATGCATGCTTTCTGAAAATTGTAGACTGATCGATCGAGAGGCAGTATCAGGTGAATAACTTTATATAACTTCCCTAAAAAACTTAATGTAACTGTGTAAATTGAAGAATAATTCCATATGTACACGTAAGTACGGTTATTTGGATAAATACTCTACGCATCTATTCATGCTTGGAAGCATGTTATTGGAACTTTTCCCCCTAGTTAATTTGCAAACAAAGCATGAGTGATATGCATCGATATGCATGCGTGGAGACGTATAAGTACGGTTATTTGGGTAACTAATCTTGAGTCCATCCCTACACGAATACATGCATGCTTGGAGAGGTTTGTTATTTGGAGTGTGGTCTAATTTCGTAAGCAAATTGTGCTTTCTCAGTCAGTGAGGCTGTGCACATGTCATGATGTAGAGATCGAGAGAAAATTTCCTAAGTTAATTGCGCTTCCTCAGTTAGTGGCGGAGCAGAACAAAAACCCCAAGGGTCAATTCATGTAAAATTCCTGTATCACGTGTACTTTAAGGCAATTATATATATGAACAGTGTTAATATTGAAAACATGTGAGGTTAATTGACCTGTTAATTGGGTTGTGTGCATCCTGTGATGCAGACGACGACGGGAGATAACTCTTCTATTATCAAAAAAGACCACATGTTGCACATTTATAACACCGATACATGTATTTGATAATTTTGCATGTATGTACCTCTGATTGAATTCATCAAATTAATGAGGGATTTCCCTATATGCTACTCATAAAGAGTCCAATTTCCTCCATATCACTAGTAAAAAACTTATTCCCTACATGTTATTGGTGAGTGTGTCTTTTAACTCTCAGCATCCTACTCCTACCTTTTCGTTAGAGGAGCTCCGTTAAGTTCATCGGGCCTGTCACATTTTCTGCTAATTTCAAAGTTAACCTTGTCTATCCATCAGAATACACAATATATGTATTGTCTAAAATATGATTTTTTTTCTATAAACATGCTAAACAACAATGTCTTACTTCCCGGAACCTCTTGTTTTTGCTGCCCCAAATCTCATTCTATTTGCTACCTAAGATCTCAATTTTTTGCTGCCCAAAATCTCGTTCTTTTCGCTGCCCAAACAGCAGCAAACACTGCCCAAATATCCATTTTTGTTGCCAAATTCTTAGTGGTATAGATGGATTTAGTGTATACTTAGGAAAGCATGGAAGGCTAGTCATAAGGGTAAAACGGTTTTTTTATATACTTACAGAAAGTTAACAGAATAGTGTAGAGGGATTTTCCTAAAAGACATTATCAAGTAGCATGTAGGGAAGATAAGCTCTTTATTAGTGGTATAGATAGATATATTAGAAGTGTCACATAAAGGATTCTCTCCAAATTAATGGACGCAGACTTGCTACGTCAGTATCCTACAACTGACAATTGCATGCTTCATTCTCTTTAGAGATTGATCTAAGAATTCTTAGGGACCTTTATAATTTAATCTTTATTTTTTTGGTGACTATACATGCATCCGATCGATATGAGACGTCTAGTTGTACCTATCTCTGTCTAATGATCTCTCGGAGAGAAGATTGACTGCGAAACATACGAATTGTCTGATGAGAACTAAAAAGAAATATATATATATTTGGAATTGAGGAAAAAAAGGTGGAATGCCAATCTGGAGACAGTAGTTGGTGGTTATCATGCTACAAACATGAAATTTCAGCTAGCTTGTCTAGACTGAACATTATCGAGAAACAAAAGCCGGGCTAGACTGAAAGTACAGTATGCGTACATATATGAGTGCAGATTCCTCTATTTTCCACTGTAAGATCGTATTTGAAGAATTTTATATTTAATGTCTTTATACTTTTTATAATAAATCAATTTATATTTAACTTGTATTAGTCCGTCTCTACAAGCTTTTTTTTATTTGTGTGTAGAAAGAGCCACATACCCCTACCATATTGTATTACTTACACTAAAGAATACTAGTCAATCTTTTTTCTTTTCCGCACATAGAGAAATAAAGAAGTCATTACAATTGCCAAAAATGATTAAATGATTAAGTGATAGTCAAATTCAGACCATATTAGCCATGTCTTAAATACAACTCTATTGTACAATTAACTTTATTAAAATATGAAATAAAGATGTGATGATAAAATTACATGAATCTTAAAGCATAAATTGACACTGCATTTAAAGGTGGTATAACCCGCCGAGAATAGCAATATATTTCCCGTTGTCATGGGCAGTGTCGATATTTTCATCAAACTAATGAAATCATTAAACACAAATCGAATGCCACTACAAACAGGTGCACTAGAGGATATGCAAATCTTCATGTGCTAATTTTAGCAGTGGCAAATTAATCCTCTGCTCGATCGGTTCCCTTCACCTCTTAATCATTTTTCTGGAACTCTTTTTTTGTATTAATCATCTCAAAAGAAAAACCATATCGATCTAACCAGGCCAGGTTATTTCTGTTTATAGATTAGATTCACCACTAAAATGAGTTAAATTCGGATCGTGTCTGTCATCAATGATGAGGCGATCGATCATGAGATGCAGTTCTCTAGTGATAGCAGGTACGACGTGGCTTTCTCCTAATCAACCTTGTATATAAGCACTACACGCAAAGATTGTTAATTCCAGCTAGCTAATCGATGACACGCACTGTCAGTTAAAGGTGGATCAGCGCCTGAGGAATTAGGGGACCATATGCATCTGATTAGTTCTCAGCAGCTAGATTAATGTTGTCCGTCACTAGCTATATATCTAGCTACTGCGCCAGTGTGGCAAGGATCCAGCCACTTCCTCAAATAGAATATGCATATAATACAAGTGCTTAACTATGAAGTTACGGGTAGTAATTTGAAACAAGTAACAGATTAAACAAATATACATGATATAATCGAGAGAGAGAGAGAGTGTGTGTGTGTGTGTGTGTTTGTGTGTGTCAGTGTGTGCGTGTGAGCGTTGGAGAGAAAAATGCAAAGCAATGGACGCTGCAATGACTAGAGTTTGCATGCGGAAGTGCCGATTAGGCCCATTTATAGCTTCATGCTATTTCAATTCTTGGGCCTACCGAGTCTAGCCAGGATCCAGCCCAATGCCCCTTTTGCCACACATAAGCAAATACTAAGGAGCAGCTTTTTCTTAATCTATTTTTGAAACTAGGATCAACTCGTTTTGTTTCACTAGCAACGGCGCACATTTCCCTATCTACAATATGTATTATATGAAATATATACTCACATATATAGAAAACTATTCAGAAAAAAAGACTATGCATTTAAACATATGTTAAAATATAAGCGTTAAATTTTTCTAAATAAAGAAATAGCACGTTAAAAAAATAACATGAAAATATACGCAAATTTAAATTAAAAAGTAATTAGGAGACGATAAGTACATGAGTGATTAAATCAGAGTCTAATCTTTATTCATAACTATTGGATGGAAAACATAAAAATAAATTAAAAATTTTGGACGGTTGAGATTGAAATATCAGGTTGTAACTTGTACTTTTTATATTAATATAGATATAGATTTAAAAAAAAATCCGAAATTCTGATAATCGCAGTATTTCGCCATCAGCCCATCACCACTTTCGTCTCACCTTTCGGTACGGCGAGACAGAGTATCCAACTTGTTGAGATGACGATTTCTGCGGTCCAACAACTGTAGCTTGATTGGACGGCTGAAATCGAATGGGAAAAGGCAAAAGGAATTTTAGGAGGAGATATATAGTAGAGATGGAAATCACATGTTGGCATCGATCATGATGTTGAGCCGGAGCTTGACCATTTTGCATGCAGTCGCTACCGTTCATGACGAGGCATCCATCCATCAGCAGTGACGACCTGATAAATACGCCTTTTTTCTCTAATCGGATTGGACGGCGCGTTTGTTCTACTCTGCTTCCTTCCATCTATCCGTGGGTAATGAACTCTTTTCAAAAGGTAAGCCTTTATTATCTTTTTGTTTATGCATTAGGATTTTTATAAAGTCATAACGTGAGCTGACTATTTATCCAATCATGTAAGATAATTGTTAATATAGAAGAGAAAGGAGGAGAAATAGAAAGAATAAAGAGTCAATTCTATAAAAAAAATTAAAGTTAACTTAATTATTTTTGTACACCCACTGTTTGTGAAGAATCAGCTTAAGATACTACTTATTGTATAAGTTATTTTTAACGTTGATTTTAAATAACGTAGATAGATCATCCATATAGATGATACTTAAAAAAAAATACGCAGCTAACATGTTCAACTATTACAAAATCTGTAACCCATAAGATAATATGGATTGAGATAGGGATGGACGAGTAATAATCTCTCTTCCTAATTCCTGAAGTGTGAACTCGTTGAAATTAACGACGATCGAGTGCTGGTGATTGGCACATGCAATGTGGAATGGCTGGAAGGCAGGAACAATGATAATAAAAAGAATAATTTAGCGGGTGATAGCAGTACGTTTACAGAGGGGAGGGGGAGGGGAGATGAACCTGATCAGTCTACTCCGATCCTACCTGCATAATTTTAGCTAGCCTACATTGAATTGCCTGCTACTAGGCGTATGCTGGTCTCCTGCATGCCAATATGCCATGTCGACTCCAGTTTTTATATTTTCTTTTCTTTTCTTTTTGGGGGATTATTTTGGCACAAAATCGTCAACATTCTTTGCACAAAATCCTCGCTCGTCGTTTAATTCCTTTCCTTGCACAAAAATCATTCTTGGAATCTAAACCAACCTTGTCGATAAGACAAGGAAGCTTTTTATTACACGCTTGTGCACACCCATCCTCTCTTTCTTCCTCCTCTCGCCATCCTTGTGGGTGAGCTCGCTGCCCCACCTGCACTCCTCCATGCCGTTCGCCCTAACATTTAGCAGAGGTTGTCGTCGACACTAACGTCCTCCGCTGGCCGGCTCCCCGTCTTTGCTGGTGGTGGGCGGTCCATAAACAGGTGAGCTCCGATCTCGATCGCCTGTCACTGCAGAAGTGGAGCATCGAAGCAGAAGCAGCGGAATAAAAAGGGATGAAGATCCAACCAATCGGTGGCTGAGAGGCCCTTGGTCTTTGGTCCCTCCAACATTTTTGCAGTTAGCTGTATATGATTAGCAGCGACATTAAAGTATTTGAGTGATCAGCGTGCCGTGCAAAAAAGATAAAGAAAAAGATAACAGGAGGATCGGCATTAAGCGTAGCGCATAATTAAATTGTAGGTAGCTGTCACAGAGGATCCGGAAAGGGAGTGAGGCTGTCTAGGTTCTCTTCACCTGATTTGGGGGTGGGTCCCGCCGCAGCTAAAGCCAAAGCCGTGTCTAGCTATAGCTGCTCCACTCCCCTCTTCCCATTCCGGCACCATCAGCGCAACAATGTCCCCATGAAAAACCAGCTCAGCGTGACCAAAACCACCGATGACTACTAAAAGGCGGCGGCGAAGTTGCGTGCTGGTGGATTTACCAGGGAAACATAGCTCCCCGGAGACGGAGATGACGACACAGTGTTGCTTTCGACGCCATGGAATATTTATATTTCTCTCGAAAGCTCGTGGAAAGTGGTGCTGCAAAAAAGAGCCGGTCACTTGCATCCTACTCCACCTCAGCTCGGCTCACTGACACACGGCCCACCTTTCGTCACCGACAAGTGGGGTCAGCCGTAGCTGGGGCCACATGCCAGGGAAATACGCAGCGACACGGCCTGACCTGAGCTGAGATACAAGTATATATGCTTGGGTCTTCGCGAGAGACGAAAAGAACGAATTTTTTCAGCTCGGTTTCTTGTGCAGCTGCAGTGATAGATAGTAGGAGTAGTAGTAGATATGAAAGCCGCATTAATTAATTAACTTATAAGTCGCAAACCACGTGCAATCCCCCCACCCGATGATGCTTCCTCTTTCCTCTCCCACTTGCTGCTGATGCCTTCTTTCTTGGGTTTCTTCCACGACTAGCCAATGCATCCCTTCCTCTCCTTCTACCAACCATCACTGGTGGATCCCTCTCATGGCGGCCCAGTGACCTCTGCTTCTTCTTCAGGTAGGCAGGCGCAGGGCCTCTCCGATGGATCCACCCATCGGTTCCTTCCTGGATTTGTTTGGTTTTTCCCCCCACGGACTAATCGAGGCGCTTTGCTGCTTGCTCAATTGGCTCCCACAGCAGGATTGGATGGTGCGTGCTCTCTTCTGCGGAATTCGATCACTGTTCCACGCAAGAACAGCCCTTGAACTTGAGGTACTTCATATCCATGATTTGCCTTGATGTCTTGTCTGTGGCTTCCAAAACTGTCGGATTCGCTCCGATTCTCTCTTGTTTAAGCGTTGCAGTGGTACAGAGATCGCCTAGTTAGTCTGATTCAGCTCTTGTTAGTGTAGGACAAGTGTCCAGTTCGGGACCAATCCACAGATTCCTCATCTTGTCCCCCCTGTCCCTTGATTGAATCTTGGGAGTAGAGTAATCCACACGCGGTTTAGTTTAGGTTCAGAAACTGAAATGGTTTGGCTGTTCTAATTCCTTCTGCTTTGCACATACAGATGATGCGGAATTGGTGATGCTCCGGATGCCGCCAAGTTTGGATCTTTTTCTATTGGTCAGAGAAGCCGCCGTTTCGGACTAGCCAAATTAATCTTGCTTTTCCACTTGGACGCTTGCCTGCAATGCTGCCAAGATTATAGATTTCGCTAATCTTGATCTCTGATCACATGGTATGGTCTCGAATTTTGCGTTCTTACTCGGCAACTTGGGCCAATTTGCAGGCTGTTTCTGACAAAAAAGAGCGCATCCATTTGCTTGGTTGCATTGGCGCAGCTGTACCGGTGCTGGATGGTGCCTCCAAGATTCAGATGCAAAGGTCACTATTCCCTCGCTACCACCATGCGCCGGCTCCTGCCCCTGCTCCTTGCCTTCGCGCCCGCCGCCGCCGGAGACGTGGGGTACCCGAACTGCAACTGCGACGGTGGCGGCGGCGGCGGCGGCGGCTTCTGGAGCGTGGAGAACATCTTCAAGTGGCAGAAGGTGAGCGACCTGCTCATCGCGGCGGCCTACTTCTCCATCCCCCTGGAGATCCTCTACTTCGTCGCCGGCCTCCGGCACCTGCTCCCGTTCCGGTGGGTGCTGGTCCAGTTCGGCGCTTTCATCGTGCTGTGCGGCCTCACCCACCTGCTCACGGCCTTCACCTACGAGCCCCACCCGTTCATGGTGGTGCTGCTCCTCACCACCGCCAAGTTCCTCACGGCGCTGGTCTCCTTCCTCACCGCCATCACCCTGCTCACGCTCATCCCGCAGCTGCTCCGGGTCAAGGTGCGCGAGAGCCTGCTGTGGCTCAAGGCCCGCGAGCTCGACCGCGAGGTCGACCTCATGAAGCAGCAGGAGGAGGCGAGCTGGCACGTCCGCATGCTCACCCAGGAGATCCGCAAGTCGCTCGACCGCCACACCGTGCTCTACACCACGCTCATCGAGCTCTCCAGGGTGCTCGACCTCAAGAACTGCGCCGTCTGGATGCCCACCGAGGACAAGGCCGCAATGCACCTCACTCACGAGCTCCGCCGGGGCGGCAGCGACGGCCTCGTCGTTGGGGTGGACGACGCGGATGTTGTCGAGGTCAGGATGAGCGATGGTGTCAAGCTGCTCGGCCCGGACTCGATCCTTGGGTCCGCAAGCAGCGGAGGCAAGGAGGACACCGGCACGGTGGCGGCGATACGGGTGCCGATGCTCAAGGTGTCGAATTTTAAGGGTGGCACGCCGGAGGTGATCCAGACGAGCTATGCCGTGCTGGTGCTTGTACCTCCCAGCGACAAGAATTGGGGGCCTCACGAGCTGGAGATCGTCAAGGTGGTCGCTGACCAGGTGGCTGTTGCGCTCTCGCACGCGTCGTTGCTGGAGGAGTCGCAGGCGATGCGTGATAGGCTGGCCGAGCAGAACCGCGAGCTGCTGCAGGCGAGGCGGGACACGCTCATGGCGAATGAGGCCAGGGACGCGTTCCAGCGCGTCATGGGCCAAGGAATGCGTCGGCCGATCCACTCGATCCTCGGCCTCGTGTCCGTGGTGCAAGAGGATAACCTGACGCCCGAGCAGAAGCTCGTCGTCGACACGATGGCGCGGACGGCCACTGTTGTCTCGACGCTCATCAACGACGTGATGGAGATGTCCGCCATCAACCGGGAGCGCTTCCCCCTGGAGACACGGCCGTTCCACCTGCACTCGATGATTAGGGATGCCGCCTGCGTCGCGAGATGCCTCTGTGACTTTAGGGGGTTCGGCTTCATGGTGCATGTCGAAAACACATTGCCGAACCTTGTTATTGGCGATGAGCGGAGGATCTTTCATGTCATCCTGCATATGGTTGGCAATCTGATTGGTCGGATTGACTCAGGGCATGTCACGTTCCGGGTGCGTGCCGACGATGAGGTAATGGAGGACAGCCTTGGCCAGAGGTGGGATCCATGGAGGCCAAGCTACTCCAGTGGATACTCGTCGGTGAAGTTTGTTATCGGGGTAAAGAGCCAACAGGGTGCTGACTCGAGCTCATCCACGGCACAATTCTTACGGAAGCCAAGTGGTGAGGGGTTTGATCTCAGGCTTAGCTTCAGCATGTGCAGAAAGCTTGTACAGGTATTGTCAAAATTGTCGATTTTGATAAGCTCATTCAAATTCAGTTCAATTGGGAGCATACAAGTAATTGTTGTCTTGTTCTTAATTTGATAATACTTCAGATGATGCAAGGGAACATATGGGCAGTTCTTGACGGCCAAGGACTCCCAGAGAGCATGACCCTGGTCCTGAGATTCCAGCTGCAACCACCTCTCACATCATCAAGTACGGGAGGATCATTCGAGCGGCAATACACATCCCCGTCATGCCAAATAACAGGCCTGAAAATTCTGCTGATCGACGATGATGACATCAACATGGTTGTTGCTCGGAAGCTCTTGGAGAAGATCGGCTGCGTGGTTTCCTCACTCCCCTCGGGATCAGGGTTCCTGAACTCTGTCAGCCAATCTGCTGCTGCCTTCCAGGTTGTCATGGTGAACCTTGAAATGACGAGGGTAAACGCCTTCGATGTCGCTGCGAGGGTCAGGCAGTACCGGAGCGGCCGCTGGCCTTTCGTGATGGCCATGACATCTGAGCAAAACGCATGGGAGAAGTGCGCGCAGTCTGGGATCAACGGCATCCTCAGGAAGCCGGTTGTTCTGCAGGAAATAAAAGAAGAGCTCATACGGATTCTTCAGAGCACGTGATATTTGCGGTTGCAGGTTGTTTCCTTTCTTGTGAAGAGCTCTGAAATGGTGAAAACTGCCATTGCTGTGACTGACATACATACAAGCCTGACCGTCTGCCATTGCGGAAGGAAGAGACTGGGAAGTCTTTGATCAAAAAGGCCTGCGCCGACAACACATTGGCCATTGAGGATTTTCAGTGTGCCATTCTGCAGTGTTGCTGGCGACCTCCATCTCCTTCCTCCGTGAGTAGCTCAATGGCAACGGCATTGTGCCATATACCAGTAGATGAGAGGTACACCTGAGAAAGGAATCTGATACTTCGATTCTTCATAGAAATCTACAAGATATGTAATGATCAGTTGGTGGCAATAAAATTTTTGCGGCAGCAGGCTATTGGAAATGCAAGTTTTGCATCTGATTGACCTGGCTGTATTGAGGTAGTGGGAACTGAAAGGCTGGTTTGTCTGATAGAAGATGAGATATTCAGAATTGTATTTAGGAAGTGAAGAAGAATGGCCCAGTGGAGGAAGCATAAGTTTCCTTTATTATTGGATTGTAGGTATGACGTAACAAAAGATGCTGTATTCAGTCATGATTAATGAGAATGAATAGAACAAGTATGTGTTTCTTTTCTTTTTTAGTGCTAACAAACAGGTGGTTTCTGATTCGGTTCGGTGGTTCTATTCAGAAACTGTATTTAAGCACAAATGTTTAGATACAAAAGATGTTGCATTCAGACATATTTAATTGTGTGTATTAGGATTAGAATTGCTGGTAGCAGATGGTTTCAGGTGTGGTTGCTGGCAGCAAGCATGCATGCAATGGGAATTGGAATTAGGTGAGATGGTTGACCTGAGAACAGTAGAGGCTGACATTGATCTCGAGTTAGGAATCGGGAGAACGTGGTCGATCACGTGCGAGGCTGATGAGATCGAGGTGATAAAAAAAGGAGATTAGGCAAAGCACGAGGGCCGCATAATCCGATCGAGCTCACATGACTATATATCAGATACGCTTCTTCCTCGAGACACAAGGATTGGCTTTCTCTGTAATTTATGGGCCGATTTTAGCCTAACGCCTGATTTGCTTACTACTAACCGGGCCACTGGTTTCTGGGTACCCATTCACCGTGACCTCCGAGAATTCTTGTTACCGGACGAAAATTTCGGTTTTATCAAACTAGCACCCGCTGCAATTACACGGAAATGTTTTTCCTTTTTAAGAAAAGAGATGTATTAATCAGCATGAATAATAACAGGCTCAGTTTCTACCGGACAGCTGCTAATCCGGCAGGCCGTCCGGTCATTAAGTTTGTCTAAAATAGCAAGCTTATGACTGACGCTATTCTGGTCCCTAGAAATCTTTTGAAGTTTTACATCTCTTTCCCCATACATTATAGCTTGTAGCTCTTGGATTCGATGAGCGAAGATGGAACAGTCCACACTGGATAGAGCTAACAGGGTAATAACCTCCGCACAATCAGATTCCACCAAGATTGGGAGGCTCGTCCATTGAAGCGCTAGGGCAATACCTTCACTACACGCCGCCAGCTCTGCATCAAGAGCGCTCATGCACCGTTTCAGCGACCGGCAAGCCGCAAACAGAACCGTACCCATGTGGTCTCGCAGCACCATTCCGGTCCCAGCCTTATGACTTTCCATGTTGAAAGCCCCATCAACGTTTAACTTTGTCCATCCCATCGGTGGCGTATCCAGCTGAGCCGCTCCACTTGAGAATAATCTGCATGCATACGAGAAGTTGTTGAGCGAGACAGGTAATTAATCACTTGCTTACCTTTAACTGGGTCCACTTCGAGGTGTTGCGGTATCGCTAGAAGAGTGTCCATATAGCTTAAGGAGAAACCGTTTCGACACATCAACCGGCGTAGCAGGCTTCCCATGAGTGATCTCATTATGGACAAACCATATACGCCAAATAAGCATTAACATCCACATGTGTTGGTCATCACTGAGGTGTGGCAGCATTGTCAGAAGCCAATCTTCGCCCTGCACTTTGAGGATGGTCTCATTGGGCAAATCCCAATCAGAATGCATTGCTTGCCACAACAAACGCGCATGAGCACATTTTATCAAAGCATGATACAAGTCTTCGTTTTCCTGTCCACAAATTCTGCACATACCGGCAACCTCCATACCCTGCTGCATTTTGTTCACCTGAGTGGCAATAGAATCATTAGCAACCTTCCAAGCAAAGATACGTACCTTAGGAGGAACCGGACATTTCCATATAAGGGCCCAAACCGGGTGTGAGCCATCCGGCCGAACGCTAGATTCACCAGCTCCCTGGCTCCTAATCCTCTCAGCCATAGCAAGTTTATAAGCACTCCGGACTGAGAATAAGCCTTGCTTGTCAGGATGCCATGCAATGAAATCTAGAGCATTGCGGCGTGAGGGAATAATGCCGCATATCGCCTCAACATCAGTAGGAACAAAGACCTATTGGAGAAGCTCATAATTCCAAGTGCCATCCGGGGTTAGCAAATCAGCGACCCATTTTAGGCGACACCACCGATATATTGAGATTGGTCTTAGCAGCAGATCACGAGGGATCCACGGGTCTCGCCAAATACGCACCGCCGTACCATTACCTATACGCCAAATGACACCTTTCTTAAGGAGCTTCAGACAGTATTCAATTGCATGCCATGTAGCCGAGCCAGTTCCTGTAAAAACAGTATCCAAGAGATTGCCATTAGGAAAGTATTTAGCTTTGAGTACCTGAGCGCACAAGCTTGATGGTTGCTGTATCAGTCTCCATGCCTGTCGAGCAAGAAGCGCTTGATTAAAAAGTCTCATATCACGAAATCCAAGGCCGCCCTGCATTTTAGGCCTCAACAAAGTGTCCCAAGCAATCCAGTGTGTGCGTCTTTTACCATTTTCTGCACCCCACCAAAAGTTTCGGATCATCCGCGTCAAGTCGTCACAAAAGCTAACCGGTAACTTAAAAACTCCCATAACATAAGCCAGGAGCGCTTGCGCCACTGCTTTAATTAGGACCTCCTTCCCGCCCTGTGACAAATGAGACTTCCCCCATGCCATCAGACGCTTAGCTTAGACTGAAGATTCTGGAATTTACCCTTCGACATACGACCTTCAGGCGTCGGAAGCCCTAGGCATTTCGCCTCAAAGGACGACTGGACCACCTGCAATACTCGCTTAACTTCTTCCTGTACTCCCGGATCGCAAGAAGCATTGAACAAATAGAGCACTTCTGGGGATTAACCATCTGGCCGGTACTAGTCATGGAGAATAGCACGAATTCGCGCAGCCTGATCAGGTTTCGCTTGGAAGAAAAGGAGAATATCATCAGCAAAAAGCAGGTGTGAATTACCTGGGGCTCGGCGACTGACTCGTAATGGTGTAATCCGCCCAGCCTGCACATCTTGTTTCAACAAAGCTGACAAACCATCAGCCATGAACAAAAAAAAAGGGGATAATGGATCACCTTGGCGTAGGCCGCGAGACGGAGTGAAGGTCTCCAGTAACGACCCATTAAATTTAACAGAGTACTGAACCGTTGTCACACACGTCATTATCCAGTTTACCCACTGGTCCGCAAATCCTAATTTTTTCATGACCTCCCTTAGGAAGTCCCAATCCACCCTATCATAGGCTTTAGATAAATCCAGCTTGTATGCACAAAAAGTATTATCAGTAGCCTGAGACTGCTCAATAAAATGAAAGCACTCAAAGGCCACTAACGCATTATCTGTAATAAGCCTCCCAGGCACAAACGCGCTTTGATTACAAGAGATAATATCGCCCAGGATCGGTTGGAGGCGGTTCACCAAGCACTTAGCCACGATTTTGTACAAAACTGTGCAAAGACTAATAGGCTGGAAATATTTCAGGTCAGAAGGATTAGGAATTTTTGGAATAAGCGTAATAGCAGTACTATTCACATCCGAAGGCATGTTATTAGAAAGGAAGAAATTACGTACTGCCCCAATTACCTCCTGTTTCATCACATCCCAATTCCGCTTGTAGAAGCGAGCTGGAAAGCCGTCAGGTCCTGGAGCTTTTAACGGCCCAATCTGAAAAAGCGCGTCCGAGATTTCCTCATCAGTAAACTCCTTGCAGAGTTGAGAATTCATCGCATCAGAGACCTGCGCTTCAAACAAGCCCACAACCGTAGAAGTATTAATGGAGGGGTCTTTGGCAAACATCTCTTTAAACAAAGCAGTGGCCATATTGCCGAGTGCTATGTTATCTGTAATCCAAGCAACCGACTGATCCTTTAGTTTCGTAATTTGATTCTTCTTTGCTCTCCAAACTGCACGACTATGAAAGAACCGGTTATTGTGATCCCCTTCACGAAGCCAATTGATACGCGAGCGCTGCATCCACATCAATTCTTCCCGATATAATAATTCATTCAAATGATCCGTGGCATTACGAATATCCTGATGCTCAGCTCCCGCATGCAAGAGCTGCTCAAGCCGATTTCTTGCTTTAGATAACTCGTGAGCCACATTACCAAATCTTGTTTTACTCCAGGACTGCAGCACCTACATTGTTTGGTCAAGCCCAGATTTAACAGCAGCCAAGTCATACTTATCCCCTGCCTCTATCCAAGCCATGTGAATCACTTCCGACAATTCAGCAGCACGCTCCCAACACACCTCGTACTGCTGACATCGACGCTTAGTCTGACCCGGCTGCAAGCGGTCCAAGCTTAGCACAATAGGACGGTTATCTGAACATGGGGAAACCAGATGTGTAACTGATGCATTAGTGAAAATATCCCGCCAGCTATCATCAGCCACAGCTCTGTCCAAACGGACTTTAACGTTATAGATTCCACGATGCTTATTATCATAAGTGAATGGGACCTTGGCAAACCAATATCGCGCAGATCACATAAAGCAATGCCTCACGAAAAGCAGCCATTTGACGTTCAGATCTTGGTGTATTAGACAAATGCTCATGCTACCATAGCGCTTCATTAAAATCCCCCAACACCATCCATGGCAAATTAGAGCAAGCCTTTAGAGAACTGAGAAGCGACCACATATGATGCCTGCGATCCGTACGGGGTTCACCATACACACAAGTAAGGCGCCACATAGGGTCCTCCGGAGATAAGCGCACATACACATCAATATATCTTTCATTCATGGATTGAACCTCAAAATACAAACTGTCATCCCAAAAGAGAGCTAGACCTCCACTAAAGCCCTCACAACTAACACCCACAAAACCATTCAAACCAAAATGACGTTTAAGATGACACATTTTCTCAACTGGCTGACGAGTTTCACATAAAAAATGATTCGGGGACGTTTTCCTTGCGTCATGGCAAGGAGATCACGAACTGTCCGAGGGTTCCCGATCCCTCGGCAGTTCTAGCTTAGGCAATCCATTACTCCTGACGGGGCGCCTCAATCGGCCCCGTCAGTTTACCAGCAGCCCCCTGGGTTGGTTGCTTCCATGTGTACAGTCTGCGCCTCGCTTCCCGTTTGTCCCTTACTTCCTGTAACTCACACACGTCCCTTCTTAGACACTCCTCCACGGCCATCATCTGTATACAAGACCAAAGCGCCAGGGTTAGGCTCCACCGCATCAGCCCTGTCCTGCTGTTCAGCAGTGCGTTTGCCAAGAACCAAAACATCACCAGACATGAATGACGTTCCTTGTGACTCCAAATCAGAGCCTAAGTCCCGCAGCGCATCAATCATATCTGAGCTATGCATAGCACCCGAACCTGAGCAATCCCGCGATCCAGGAACACTTGAAACTCCTGCTAATTGTTTACTCTCCACCCGTCCCGGGCGAGCTACAATGCTCCTCCTTCTAGCAGCAGTAACCTCCCATGTTTGTTTTAGCAGTTTGATCAAGCTGCCACAGTTAGCCACATCTGGTGCCTAGACCACCTTCGCTGGAATGAGGGCATTGCAATGTTTGCTCGAAAGGCTCGCGCCGTTGTGCTGCCCGTCTGAGACATGAACCTCCTGTACCTTCGAGGCAAGCTCCTCATCAACCTCCTGAATTCCACGACCCTCCTCCCCAGTGTCCACATTGCGGGAGTCTGCTTGTTCTGAAAGATTTGCAGCATTCTCCATGGATGCATCGCTCTGCCGCTGATGAGAAGACATTGATTTCGTAGAACCCACAGGGCCTCCAAACAAGTTCCTTCGTGCCGCTGTTGTTGCTGCTGGTACAAGCCCCTCCTGACGTTCATAACTTCTAAACGGCGAGCATCGCAGCTTATTGTCAAGTTTGCGGGATGGTTCCTTCCTGCGCTTGCGACTACGCTCATCCTCATCATGACCCATTGTGGCGTACCCGGTTTTGAGGCCGGATAAACCCTTGTGGTTACTGTACTAGTCCCATGGTCAGTGGCTAGTACACACAAGCACTTGATAACATAACCGCACGATACATTGTTTATTACACAAATAGCCATAATTGGTCTTTATTTAATACAAAGCAGGCCTATTGGCTGAATTCAAACTGCAGCGGAAATAAACACGCGGTAGATAACCCATCAGTATGCCAAACCACAGGCAACTGACTGGGGGTTGAAACCCTATGCCTCGAAATCACTGTCGCTATCTCTGGACTGGTACTCCTCCTCGTCTTCTGGCCACATCAACAAGCCAGGTGAGTACATTGAATGTACTCGCAAGCTTTCCACAGGGGAAACTTTGGCACGGACATAGATGCATGCAAGGGTATTTCAAGAAATGGCTCTAGCCTAGGTTTCATATTGTGTGAGAAAGTAAGTTTGCATTTGTAATAGGTAAATAGATTGTAAAAGCCATTTTCGTAAATTGATTCGGAGCGTCGAGACACGTACCTGGTTTTGTCATCTTTCCCGCTACAACGGGAAGATCATATCTGCGCTTTCCACTACAACGGAAGCGTCTTGTTATCACCCGCTTCAACGGGGAGTCATATGCTCATCCGCTACAACAGAGATATAGTGATTTCGCTATAGCGGAGAATCCTAGGGTTTGCCCGCTTCAACGAGGAAATCCCTCCTTCACTCCCTCCGCTACAACGGGGAACTTTCATGTCACCCTGCGAACTCGGCAGATCGCGTCCTTAAACCCATAACTCATTTTTGGTTTTGACAACCAATATACTTTAGTGTGGCCCAACCAAGTTCATCCATGACCGTGGACACGGCTATTTGAATAGTTTTGACCCTCTGCAGAGGTGGTACGGCTTTACCCACACGATGTAGGTCACCCTGGGTACACTTTGCAACGTATACTGACAGGGCTATTACAACGAGACTCTTCACCGGAGCAAACCTAGCCATGAACCCGCCAGAAGGACATGTCCCAAACCTAGCTTGAGTCAGTATCATCGCTACAAGGAGGTTGGTGTTCCAATTTTGTGGTGAACAATTCATCCCTTTCCCGTGGAAACTTTTCTCTACAGAGGCTACAACCTCATCTGCACACTTCTCCCTGCCTACGGGTTCATGCTATTCTCAGACCGGGTACTAGATCAAGTCCTTCCCATAAAGGACATGTGGACGTACGGTAAGACTTGGCCAAACGGCACTTAAACTCGGTCCTTAGGTGATCCAAGAGGGACTTCACACCACACCCGTAAACGGGTAGCGAGAACCACGCCGGGCATTACCTCGCATTTAACAAGCTTCCTGCTTTCCCCTTCATTTCCGACCTGGATCAAAATCTGCTCCATTTTTGTTTTGGTTTCACAATAACACTTTGCGATAAAATGTCCCAACCCATGGATATACTACCTTCATACACCCCCGGACACGACGGTCCGTTTTCAAATTGTCACCACATGAAATATGGGGTATTTCATTCCCTTTTTGAAAACCTATTTTTCTACTACGGGGCTAAGCATACATACATACTCTACCCTAGATTTCTGGTAACTCTCCGGAATACGTAGTCCTTAGGGTGACAAAGTGTTCTGGGTCGGACTAGGGTTTGTTAGGTTATAACTACCCTACATAAAATAACGGTTGTAAAACATAGCATGCATGTTTCGTAAACAAAGTATCATTTCGTAAACTTGGGATTCAACATGATCAAAGGTGGAGAGCTTGCCTGGCAATTCTTGGTCTTGACCCAGACTCGGGGATGCTTCTGGTTCCTCCTGAAGAACGTACCTCACACCGTCAACTACACGTTCGAAAACAACGCCAATAAGAATCCAAACGCGACAAAGAACCAAGGAGGGCAACTCAGCGCAGAACATATGCCATGTTTTTGAGGTACAGGAATGATTCGGGGGAGAAAAAGGTTGGGGGTCTTTATATTTTATGCACTTGGAGATTATCGGGATTAGGGTTTTAAGTCTATAACTTTCTTTGCTTGGACCCTAGTTCTAATATGGTGGAGGAAGTGTCCAGGGACTTGGTGGTTGAAAAGGTTCGGGAGAAATATTTTGATGAGGTTCAACATGTTTGGGTACTATTTAAAACGTATATATGCATGAAATTGATATTAGGGTTTCTAGGGTTCACTTATACCCTCCTCAACTTTTGATTCAAGCAACCTATACATATATAGGTGTCCCTATTCTAAGGTTCAGAAGATTCAAGCTTTAACATGTTAGAAATTATTGGAATGGATCATAAGTGCAAAAGAAGTTTCAAGAGATGTTTGAATTTAAATAAGATATTTGAATCTACTCTCTCTTCAGTAAAGAAAATTTGAATTTTTGAAATTCTATTTAAACCAAAAGATGGGAAATATTTTTGAGAGCAACTTTTATTTTGAGGGTTTTTTGAGAACTGGTCAGCTTGAGGCCGAACCGGCCGAACTGAAGTAGAAACCGGTTCTGGAAAACCAGAAACCAGTGGTTTTATTGAATAATACGCTTTCCTCACAGATAGAAATATGCTTTCTAAGCGGGCAGGCGGGAAAGGAAGCAGGGCGCCATCACTTAGTCTGACTCCGGGTGATGACGTCGAAGACGTAAGGTGGAATTCCGCCTTCACTGCGTCCGACAGCGGGGGCTTGGTCGGGGCTTGGGTCCGCTTGGTAGCGGCAGGGGGTGACTTACCCCTTCGGGTATGAATTCCCGAGGCTAACCCGCTTGGTCGGGAGATCCCCAACGGCTTTGAACCAAGCAAGTCGGCAGCGGTGCTCGGTCCGGAAGGCTACCGGCTGCGGAGTCGGTCGGAGCTGAGATTGAAGATCGGTGAGGGCGTGCAAGATAGAGGTGTGGAGCAAATCCGCTGGCCTTAGGGATGTTGAAGATGCTCGATTTGGTTCAAGGCGAGGACGAGCTGATGCTAGGGTGTTTGAAGGCAAGGGAAAGATTTGAAG
Source organism: Stipa capillata (assembly GCA_019208055.1). Lineage (NCBI taxonomy): Eukaryota > Viridiplantae > Streptophyta > Magnoliopsida > Poales > Poaceae > Stipa > Stipa capillata. The sequence goes on along the minus strand of JAGXJF010000106.1, from coordinate 979,700 downwards.
GGAGACTTGGTGACCGGCAGTGTCTGAGAGAGGAGGAGGGAGCTCGGGTGGCAGTTGAGGAACTCGGGCATGCTTAAGTAGGGCATGGCGAGGCCACCGATGGGGCAGCCGCTGGGGCACTCGAGCGTGGCGATGGGATATTTCCAGAGGCCAGCGAGTGGGGTTCCGAGGTGGCGGAGAGGGCAAGCAAAACGGTGGTGCCTGGCAACAAGCTCCAGCAGCCAGAGATGGGGTAAAGCACGTCGATGTCGTGTCGTGCTGCCGGTGTGCGCACAGAGCGCGTCCAGGGCGCGGTCGGCATGTATCTGGATCGGCTTGCGCGTGCACGCGAGTGTTTGGGCATGTCAGGGATGCACCGCTGAGTCCATGGCGTAGAGACAACCCCAAGGAGAGAGTAGGGAAGAGTTGACCTGGAGTTGTGCGGAGTTTGGTTGCCCAAGGTGCTTGCCAATGTCAGCATGAATTGACGTTGGGGTTGAATACTGTGGATTGGGAACGTTCACTGAGAAAAGAGGAGTGGGGCAGGGTTCTTTACTGAAGTAGAGACTCTGGTATGAGTTTGGGGTAAAGGAGAGGAAAGGTGAGCTTGATTTCATGGTAAAAAGGAGAATGAGACAAGGTGTTCGACAGTGGTTTAGCCAAAATTTGAACTGGACATACTCATGTTTTTACATAATTGAGTCTCTGGTACTGAGATGAGCATTGTGGGATTTTATAGAATTTTTCTAAGCTCCATTTACATGGGTTGTAGTTCAAAGCAAAATTTTGACCTAGTTTCAAATTTGAATGCAATCCAAGATTTTTGAACTGGACCTCCAATTATTATTTCATATTTGGGTGACAAATACTTTTAGAAATTTTATGAAATTTTTCCAGAATTTTTGGGTGGAAGAAAACACATGCGATAAAGGTTTTAGGGTTTCTGCCTGATGGATGACTTATTAAGAAATGGGGTGGCAGGTTTGGTTTTTGGGTTTCAGATGACGGCACGGTGGAGGTAGGGTATGGGGGAGGTTAGGGTTCATACTTGGAGGGTCGGGAGCAAAGATGGGTGAGTTGCCGCTTAGGGTTTGGATTAGGGAGGTGCCGTGCGTATATGGTGCGTGTGTTTCAATTTTAGGGGTTATGCACATGCGATGATGAAAGCAGTTTAGATGTTTTCATGAAATGTCATGCGTTGATAAAAAACTGAAATCCCAAGTATGCATGCAGCATGACTGAAGACATATACGCATATATGCATATACGTGTATTAGGGTTTAGGTTTTCGAAAATTTGGGTTATTGAAAATCAGGGTGTGACACCCAAGCCGCAGTGGAAACAAAAGAACGGGACAAGCTCATACTTTAAAATAGAACTTCGAACCTCCTGTTTTCCATGTCGGCAAACTCGAATATCCATCGTAGGCTGCAGTGCCCTCTCCACTGGCCAGTTAATTCGAACACGAAGGAACCGATGGCGCGTTCTTCCATTGTTCGCCACGTCGACCTCCTGAACTATCCCAAACATGCCACCCAAAGTATGGCCAAAATGCTCTGTTTGCATGTCTAACGGTAGATCATATATGCGCACCCACAGCGGCACCGTGTCAAGTGGGAGCTCTGAAAGTCTCCCTTCGCATCGAAGGAGATGACGAACACATTGTCTTCAACCTTCGAATACGACATCTCTGCTCGCAGCTGCCAGGCCCACTTTAATTCAGCAAACATGATGCCTGCAACTGCTGAACGAGTTGAGTAATAGCGTCCTAGCACTGTCCATCTGCCAGCCTCCTCTGTTTCTTCCTCTTCAAGCTCATAATCCAGAATCCCATCTGCAGTCAACACAACTTCTTCTCCCTCCAAGAAAGCTTCTGGGCCCCTATGGTGTCCCATAACTTTGCCTTCCGGCGTCAAGAGTTTAGAACGTATTTCCTCCGCTCCCAGCTCCGGCGCTTCCACCGCCATCTCCAGCATCCTCGGCTCCGACGACACCAACGACCGAACAGCCGTGATTCCGCCCGGCGGCTTCGGGTGGGTAGTCGCCTCACCGGCAACCCCATGTTCACCCCCACCGCCGACGAGATCAAGCAGCTGCGAAGTCGTCGTCATCGTGCAGGCGCCCGGATCAAAGACCGCGTATGCAGACTGCTCTAATTGTTTGAGATTATTCTTCTGTCGGCCTGATGCATCTCGTCCAAAACGTCTCCTTATATAGATCGGGAGGCCCCCAAGCATACTGAGATCAAACTGATCACGAACTCCGGTTTCCCAGCACCCACCAATCGTAATGAACTCCAATAGCATCATCGAATCGGGGTAGAACTCCCTCCCATCACACAAACCATAGAAGCAACACGTCGCTGGATTGCCCCGGCCACCAATCGACGGATTGGAGTAGAACTCCATCCTACCACACAAGCCAAAGAAGCGGTGCGCCGCCAGGTCGTCCTGGCCGCCACCAAACCCTAATTTGCTTACATGGAAATATTTTTAATTATCTTAACTTTTTTACATGTACGCGTGATATTAGATCAGTACGAGAAATAAAAATTCAGATCACGAGTCGACCCACTAGTCATTATACTGAGCCTTCTATTTAGGTACAGTTATGATAATCTATCGAATGTGGTCTGTTTAGGTACAATTATGATGATCTATCAGTTGTGTTTAGTACAGTTATGAATATCTATCGGTTGCGATCTGTTTATCGGATGAGATCTATTTAGACACAATTATGACTCGGTTGTGATCTATTTAGGTATAGTTATGAAGATCTATAGGTTGTGATCGGTTGCGATCTGTTTATCGGATGAGATCTGTTTAGATACAATTATGATGATCTCTCGGTTGTGATCTATTTAGGTACAGTTATGAAGATCTATAGGTTGTGATCTGTTTAGGTGCAGTTATGAAGATCTATCGGTTGTGATCTATTTATGTGCAGTTATGAAGATCTATCGGTTGTGATCTCTTTAGGTACAATTATGAAGGTCTATCGATTGTGATCTGTTTAGGTGCAGTTATGAAGATCTATCAGTTTTGATCTATTAAGTACAGTTATGAAAATCTATCGGTTGTGGTCCACCAATAATAAAAGGGTCCACCAGATTAACAATCAGATATATTTTTTATGTGAATTTCTAGAATCTCTCTATTTTTTATATTGTATTCTACTTTTAGTATATAGCAGATTTCATGCAAATGTGGATAAATTTAGCAAATTTTAAATTTTGATATTTAAATTTTATTTTTTTGGACAGTAAAATCTCGGTTACCGGCGGTTACCGATTCTATCGGCCCCACTAGTATTTTTTCGCAAATGGGTAGCCATAACCTTGTCAAGCCCTACTTTCGTATGTCCTCATGACTCCTAACATCTTAACCTTTTTGTCATAGTCTGGTAGTGTGAAACCCTAATTTTTAGGTCTAGTTAGAAAAAATATGGCGTGGAGGTGGACTAACTCATGTTGCTGAGTTAACCGATTTATGTCGTATCGCGTTACGGACTAGTACTAGATGGGTGGTTGTCTTGCGCATTCATTGCATAAATGTAATCCATTGCAGTCATTCCATACACATACATATGAATATATTGGAAATTGGAATTAAAATAAAATAAAATGGAATTACAATATATACATTGTTTGAATATATAGTAAAAAAGGAAAAAAGAAATAAAGAAAGATAACCATTACTGTAGTTACAACTGATGATTACATAATTGTTACAGGAATAAATAAAGGAAGCGAAAAGAAAGAAAAATTACATGAATGAAATTATATCTACATCAATATCTAAAGCTAAAGCTTCAAGTGTCGAGGTATAAAAGACCGAGTGCGGGGAGGCAACCTTTGGAATGTTTGTGGTATTTGGGGTCGTCGAGTATATAACCCTCGAGACCATTGGGATTGAGCAAATTATTGTAGGAGGCAACAAATTCTAAAAAGATGTTTTGGATATAATTTTTTTCTGATGATTAGCATCCTCGTTAGCTAGTTGTAGAGAAAGTAATAAATGTTCTTCCAGTCTACATAAATTGAAATATATAGATAAAGAATATCATTTAGTGACTAGATAGTATTAAGCTAGGAACAAGATCCATAAACACAAGCACACAACATATGTCAATGCTTGAAATGTCAATGATCATTTATCAGTTCACAAGAAGGCAACAATAATTCCTTTTAGCAAATATAGCATACTATATCATCTCAGAATGGTCAGCAAAGTCAAGTGAGACATCTATTCTTATTGATAAGGCATCAGAATAGAGAGTAGGCCGGGTGAGAGTAAGATCATGATCTTATTAGAGAAAAGGTATTAGAGATCATCCTTAACCCAAGTAGGGTCCAAATTCAAGCCCATTTCACAATCATCGGTGCTCTTCTAAGAGCCAAAAATGCTAAAGTAAAACATGTAGTAACAAAATTATATCCTTAGGGCCAAGCATTAGTCACAACAAGTCACTCAAGAAATTGATAAGCATATTAGAATCGGGCATGAAAACATATACAGCGAAGTGACCCGACAAGCCACAAGCAACCACTATAGATTCATCATCACAGCCGCTAGTAAAGAAAGAAGAACCCTAGAATCAAAAGGTGTAGAAGAAATGAAGGGAAAAGGGGAAGCTTACCTAAGCCAGCACACCGTTTTGGTTACCGTGGCGACCAAATCCACCGCCGTCCGGCGGCAGCAACCATGAACGGAGCAGAGCAGTGACCGACAATGAGGAAGCCGAGAAGGGGTGGTGTAGTGTGGCGTACCTGGTTTTAAGGCCAGATAATCTCTTGTGTTTACTGTACCGGTCCCATGATCAGTAGCCGGTACACACAAGTTAACCTGTATATCATTGTCATACACACATATATCAGTAAATAACGCGTAGTTTGACCATTCAGGTCTAAGTCTGATACCTGTAGCCCAACGGCTATAAACTTGCAGCGGGAAATCAAGCGGTGATGAGGCCCATCAATATGCCATACCCGACAGGCAACTGACTGGGGTTACGCTCTAGCTTTCGCGAACAAAGTCGTATCCTCAGTGTTGACGTCTCTTTCGTCTGGCCAAATCAACAAGCCAGGTGAGTACATTGAATGTACTCACAAGTATCCCATAGGAAGAGTATAATGGAACATAATTCTTGCAAGGTTTGTTCAATAAAAAGGCTCTACCCTAAGTTGAAGATTGTGTGAAAAAGTAAGTTTTTATTTGAAATACAATGGTAATAGATTCAAAAGCATTTCTGAAAGCAAGCCCGTCTCTGACGGGTCAATATCTGGTGCTAGAAATTTCATTCTGACAAACATCAACTAGAGGCTGATAACCCGTGTATCGCCTCAAGCCATCCTTAAAGCCCACCCGTGCTGCCACCTCACAACACGGGCTAGGTTTCACTTCTGCAGTTCCTCACTACCAGCCTGTAGCTCAAACTGCACACTGTGGACATATCATGCCCACGTCCTTATTCCCATTCCCAGATTTCGTAACCAAAACGTAGTCTAACCAGTGTGTGGCCTTTCCAAGTTGTGTCCATTACCGAGGACGCGGCTATTCGAATAGATTTTAACACTCTGCAAAGATTGTACGGCTTTACCCACAAGATGTAAGTCCCCCTTACCACTGAACGTTAACGGATACACTTCACGAGGTGTATTGGCAGGGCTATTACATCAAGACCTTTCACCCTTTTTGTATCAAAGCTGGACCCGCTAGATAAGATCTACCCAATCTTCGCTTGTGCTCGGTGATGCCCGACCCCATAACTCGAAGTGGACTTATCTCTGTGTCGAACCTCTCTCTACGTAATCATGTGGAGGTCCTCTAGGGATGCCAATCTACCTCGCACTCTCTTCGACTGCCCATGGGTGTAGGCACTAATACTTGACAGGGTATTTAGTCAAGTCCTTCCCATAAAGGACATGTGGACGTACGGGGTGAACTTGGTGGAGCGGCACTTAGGCTCGGTCCTTAACTGATTCGAGCAAGACTGCATATCATCACCTCATAGCCATGTCACTACATGCTACAACCATTTCTCTAATCTCCGCTTACTATTCTCACCCGAATCAAAATCGTCCTCCATTTTATTTGGGGTTTTGGCAAACCATATTTTCAAACAGTCACCTCGGAAGGAGGGTTTTAATCCCATAAGCAAAGGGGTTTCGCATGAATCGAATAAAATTAAGTTTTTCTCTATAGCAGGTCTAAGCATGGCTAATGCCTATACTCTTAATATTTTGCTAGTCGTGCGATGACCGGCTAATTATTACTAGGGTTACAAGGATCAGATTCTCCGACCTATGTCATATGCAACTATTGGGTATATCTAGGTCTAGTACAAAATATTATTGATATACACATAGCATGCAGAGTTGCAAACAAAATATTTAAATTTTGGCATATATGAGATTCAACATGTTCAAGGTGGGAATGCTTGCCTGGCTAGTCTTGGTCCTGATCTTGAGATGGAGGCGTCCTCGGATCTTCCTTGCGAACATACGTCACTCCGTCAACTACACGGTAAAAGCGTCGAATAAACGACCATGCATGGAAGATCCAAGTAAAACCCGAGAAATCATGATGTGCTTATGAAATGATGTTGGCTTGAGGAGATTCTAGCGTGGTGTTGTCGAGTTAGGAGAACACTTGTTGGTATTAGTTTGTAGCGTTTTGGGGATGCTTTGGTTTACTTCATGATTAATGTATAGAAGGCACTAGACATGGTTAGAAATGCTAGGTCTATACTGATGAGATGCTGGGCATCGTTTAGATTCCTTAGTTAGGCTTTAAATCACATGAAATGATAATACCTTCTTGAAGCTTACTTAAGTCTGTTGACCCCTATTTGAGAAGTTATTGGTAATTCTTAGTTCTTTGGGTTATTGAGGTTCTATAGTACTTCAAAATATTCCATTCTCATACTTTGGATATTCTGGAATTTTAGTCTAGACATTCGAAACCCTTTTTCAAGTTAATGAAATAGGACCACGTCATCTTAATCTCTTTGCTACACAATGACCTAATCCTTCAAGACTTCAAGCTTACGGATAATTCATGATGGAGCCCGAGGTGATATATATTTGTGGAACTTGAGCTAGCCATGGGTCCATAAGGTTTGGGGCTCTAGGTTGGAGGAAAAGAGATGGGATCCGAGCAACCGATATACCGCATGAAATGAAGATCCTCTTGAATAAAGGGAACGCACCTAAAATAATAATTTTTTTATTGACTTATGGAGTACTACAGAAGTTTTAAAATGTGTGGAGCTTGCCAAACATTGTATTAGAGTGCATTGGAACCAACATTTATAGCATATATATTGCTAGAAAAGAAAAGAATACCCTAAATCTAATCTTTACTATTTTAATTCAAAAACTTTTAAAATTTGGAAATCTCTTTAAATGAAAAAGTTCCTTCAGAACCGGAAAAAGTTTGGAGAAAACCGGTCTAAAAGGTGTCGGACCGGTTGAACCGAGAGAAAAAGCAGTTTTGGAATCAGTACCGGGAGGTTTATTTTAGCTTTATGCTTTCTTCACATAGAAAAAATGCGCTTTCTAAGTGGGGAGACGGAACGACAGTGGGCACTTCCACTTAACCCATCTAGGCCTGGCCACTGGTTATGACCGGTGGGCACTGGCTGTCGGATTGAGGGTGTCACATCCCGATTTTCAAAATCCGCATTACCGGCATAACATCGCATGGAGTCATGACATTATTAGCCATGCATGAAGTCAGTATACGCATCCCCGCCACACACGCACCGTCCCTGTCTAAAACCCTAACACAGAAGAACCCTTAACACAACACACGCGCCTTATACGCTAACACACCTATGGTACCTTACCACCAATTGGTCCCAAGCCAAGATAGAGAGTTTATCTCGACTTCCCATATCCCTGTCCCACTTGCCGCGCTTAGAAACCCTAACCCTAGCTCCCGACCATTTCCTTATATTTAAAATTCTAATTCCTCTGAAACCCTAACCGCGGAACCAAACACTCTCGACTTCCCAAAAATTCTGAGATAAAGTGAGGAACACCCTAACAAAACACCTAACTCGATTATAACATAAAATACCAATGCCCAGTACAAAAATATCTACAGACAAAAATAAATACACTTTAGAACAGACGGGAGGATTGCACTGCAACCCCAAGAAATGTACTTCCAAAAATTCCGGTAAAATTCCACAAGGAATCCTCAACTCACCAGAGGCTCAAAAGTATAAAAACATGGGAAAGTTATATTCAAAATCTGGACTGATCTATGTCGAACACCTACGCTGAAATTCTTTCCGCGCATGAGATCAAGAGAAAACCCTAACTAAAAGTTACCAAATATTTTGTGCAGCCTATCCTCGAACTCCCCAACGTTCCTACTCTCTTAAATCCCCCATGGCAGCTCACGTCCACTCACCACCAGTTGAAGGCAAGGCCATGTCAAGTCTTGGCATCAATGGCTGGCACTGCATAGGATACCATTCAGTGCCAAACTTTGCAGAGGCCTTGTACACGTGCATAGGAGTCCTTGTGACATGGTTGCACGTGGCGGAACTCACCAGGACATCGATGGACGTCTCATGCCACTCCAGCTTGCGCTCTGCCATACCACCGTGTGCTTGAACAGCTCCAGCCCACGCCGAACACCGACTTGCCGCGCAACCCGTCGTCCAGGCTACCGTCCGAGCAACCAACTGGAGCCACGCCACCCCACGCGCCTCCCCATGAGCACTGCCGTGACCTATGCCTCTCCGCACCGTCGAGTCACCGGGCTTGTAGCAGAATTGCGGCAAAGCCACGTCAACCGTCGTCTTGACCCATGCCGCTCGCCGTTGAGCTATAGCGCGCGAGTCCCGGCTGTCCTCGCCTCCTCACCGGCCCAACCCTGCCATCAATTACCTACTGAGCCGTCGCGTCGCCGGAGGATAGCAACAGTGGCGTCAGCACTGCCGCTCTTCCCGCCTCCCGCCTATAAAAAGGCATGCCGAGCTGCTCCCTCATCTCAGCAACGGCAGCTCAACTCCCGTTAGCCCAAGCCCCAAAGCATTCCCTAACCTCTCCCGGTTTTTTCCCTAGCTCCCTCTGCTCTTCTCGGCTCCACACCACCCAAGCAGCTCGGACCGTCCCGAGCTCTCTAGTCAGGTGCACCGAGCCCCGACGGCCCGCTCCCTCCTCGAGTCCTTCCCCTCTCCGAGTTGCAGCCCCGCCGCCGGTAGCCCCCTTGCTCGAAGCGCCGCCGCCACCATGTCTTGAGCAGCCAAGGAAGTCTGACCGAGCCATCAGGTAGTAGCCAATGACCGAGCTGTGCGGGAGCAGTTGAGTCGCTGACGCGTGGGCCCAGATAAGAAAGCAGTCCACCACCGAGTAAGAAAGGCACCCCACAAAATTCCCGTCTCCACCAACTAGGAAGCGTAAAACGCACTCAGAACAGAAAGCGTAATCTATTGGAAACCGATTTTTGGTCCAGAACCGGTCATCAATTGATTCAACCAGTTTAGACCCTTCCCGGCTGATTTTTCATCATCTAAAACCGGTTCTGAGATTCTTAGAAATATTCCAAGCTTTTCATTCACAAGAATTTTCAAAATTCAAACTATCTTGTATTCAAACAGTAGAGGTTTACATTAGAGTTAGTATTATTTTCTTTATGTTAATATATGCAGTGTATGTATTCCTTTCGGAACAGCACCAAACCAAGTTTTCCATTCCCCCAGTACGCCCAAATACCTATAGCGCACAAAGGTCCAGTAGGGTAAGTGTTTAAGAAGTTACAACCCTAAAGGCGTGGGTCTTCTAAAGGCTAGAACACTGTCATTTCATGTGACCTATACGCATATACCCAATGTCTAGGGAAATCTTTGGGCTTGTAGATTAAGCTCTAAGACCTCGTAACCTTACCACTAGGTTAAGCCCCTATATACTCATCCTACTTTCCGTCCCGAGTTGCCCTTGAATTTATCAACTCCTCGGATGGGATGATCACCTATCCTTCAAAACCCCAAACCCTAACTCGACCGAACCCTTTATCACCTAACTTTAACAACATCATTTCTTTTGAGCATGCATCGGTTTGTTGGAGTTGTTTTATCTGCTTGCTTCTTATTCGACGTTCCTTCCGACGTGTAGTTGAAGGAGCGAGGTGCGTACGCGAAGAAAATCTGGGATCGTCCCCACGACAGGAACAAGAGCAGGAACTGCCAGGCAAGCAAATCCCCACCTTGATCATGTTGAATCCTATAGTCGCGAAGTATATTTATTTTGTTTGTGAAAGTACATGCTATGTGATATCACCAATATTTTATGTAGGAGTAGTTATACCCAGTAGTTGCAATGGCTTAGGTCCGTAAATCCTATCCTTGTAGCCCTAGTATTAATTGTTGTTCATTGTACGATCAGCAAATTAATTAGGATTATAGGCGATAGCCCCACTTAGTCCTGCTTAGAAAGAAAACCCGTTTTTGATCGTCTACCGCATACCCTTTCTGTTATGGAATAAATCCCTCGGTCTGGCAAGTGCCACCCGAGGTGAGGTTTTGAAAATGTTGCTATTGCTTTCGAAACCCTAAAGGGAAGTGGAGGATGATTTTGATTCGGGTGAGAAATGTAAGGGTGTTATGGGAGATGATGGAGTAGTGGGAAGCTACATGGTTGACGGGGATGAAATGAGGTCTTGCTCGAATCACATAAGGACCGAACCTAAGTGCCGCTGAACCAGTTCCACACCGTATGTCCATAGGGCCTTTATGGGAAGGACTGGGTGTATTAACCCGGCAAGTATTAGAGTCTGGATCCGCGGGCAGTAGGGAGAGTGTGCTAGGTAGATTGGTATCTCTAGAAGGATCTCTGCACGGTACGTGGGTAGAGGTTTGGCACAGAGATGAGTCCACTCCGGGTTGTGGTGTCAGGCTGCCTGGGCACAAACGGAGTTGGGTAGATCTTATCTAGCGGGTCCAGCTTTGATATGGAAGCGGGTGAAAGCCTCGTTGTAATAACCCTGCTGGCACACCTCGTGAAGTGTGCTCATCGGGCCCTGGCAACAAGGGGGACTTACATCTTGTGGGTAAAGCCGTACAACCTCTGCAGAGTGTTTAAAACTATTCGAATAGCCTTGTCCTCGGTTATGGACACGAACTGGTGAGGCCACACCCTGGTTAGACTGAGTTTTGATTGTGAAAACATGGGCAATGGGATTAAGGACGTGGGCATGATGTGTCCACAGTGTGCAATTGAGGCCACGCTGCGGTGGCAAGAAATTGCAGGAGAAAGAAATCCAGCCGTACTGGCCGAATGGTGTAAGACCATACGGGCTGGTGATGTAGTACCTAGTTACCAGATAGATGGAGCTGTCGGCCAATGGATGGAGCTATCCAAGGATAGATGGAGCCCTCGAATGACAGTTGGAGCTATCGGTAATAGGAAGAGAGTCAAGTAGCGATGGCTACTCCGTGAGATGAGACAAGATGATATTTTACAGTGCCGTGAATTTCAAAATGCCTTTAAATCTACTATTTGTATTTAAATTGAAAACTTACCTTTTCGCACAACATGCAACCTAGGCTAGAGCTACTTCTTTGAATCCTACTTTGCATGGAATATTGCCGTACTAATCTCCTATGGGAATTTGCTTGCGAGTACATTCCATGTACTCACCTGGCTTGTTGATTTGGCCAGAAGAAGAAGAAATCCTCTCCGACGACGACGACAGTGACTACGAGGGCTAGGGCGTTCTCCCTAGTCAGTTGCCTGTTGGGTTGGCACATTGATGGGCTTTATCTACGTTTTACTATCTTCCGCTGTTGTTTAATTTTAGCCACCCGGCTGTGTTGTGTAAGAAGGAACTTAATGGCCTTTTCTTGTAATAAACCGTTATGGTATGACAATGCTATCAAGTTGTTTGTGTGTACTGGCTACTGATCATGGGACCAGTACAGTAATCACAGGAGTGTATCCGGCTATAAAACCGGGTACGCCACAGCTTGGTATCAGAGCCATACTAACTACAGGAAACCCTAGCTAGCATGGCCGTTAGACAAAACTTAGGATATAAACTATTTTCCAAGAATAAAATAAGCTGCCTAGGCATGAATTCTGGTTTTCTCACCCCTTCTAATGCCCCTCTCATCCTGGCAAAACTTCTGAACATCTGAACTTACCCCAATCTTGGTTTTAAAATTTCGCAGATGGCAATCGAGAAATTCAAAGAGACTTGTGCTGCCACTACTGCTGGATTTCCTCGACTCCTTCGAGAAGTAATAGAACACTGCGGAGGCATGGCCGTACCAGAATATCACATATTCCAGGAAAATATTTCAGAGACGATAACCGAGTATTGGGCCAGAGTTTTCATATTTGGGACAAGGCGAGAGGACAACCAGACCTACAACTTTATGGGACCCCGAAGCTGGTCCCACATTCAGGCCGTCCACCTGGCAGCCTACAAGGCACTGATCCACCTTCGCCACGAGATCACCGAAATGGATGATTTCAGAGCCACCAAGTATTATCCCCAGTACCCAATCAGAGAGAATGTCCGATGGTATACTGCACCTGACAGTGAAGATGACCCAGCCGTAGTAAGGCTGACACACTACGTAGAAGCCCAAGACTCCATGGTCCATGAATTGCTCGTCGAAATGGAAAAAGTCAGTGATGAGCTACAATGTGTGTAAGAACTTCTGAAGCAGGTAACTACCCAGCAGTAGAGTGTTAACACCAGTGCAGCACTCCCAGAGCCTCGCAACGTACATGTTGTGGGTGAAAGCTCGCAGCCACCCCGGCCCAAGCGACACCGTGCAAATTCTGGAGTTTATGCAGGACCGTTTATTCCAATGGTAGGAACCTCCCAGGCCATACCCCTCATACCGGAACCCACACTGTATTATGGCCTGATGTCTCACATAGCCCCTGGGGAGGAAGAAGACCCTGAAGAAGTGATACCCGCAGAAGATAATGGTGAAGATGATGTTCAGATCCTGTATTAGGCTGTAGGGCTCGTGTTTGCTTAACATCACGAGCTAGTGAAAATAAGTAGACGCTCCTATGTACTCGTATGATGCACTGAACCCTTATGTATGCTGTGTGGGGTACGACACACCAGTAGGTGTGTTATGTGCCCACACTACTACCTTAAATAAAATGGTATGTTGTTGGTAAAATGATTTCAAGTCTACACTTCATCCCGCGAATCCCTCTTACCTGTCTTTCAAAACGCGAATCCAGGGTACGGCATGACACCTCGGTCATACTCCATTTATGATGGTAGGAAGTCGTCATATCTTGGAGAAAACCTGTCTTCCTTACGATAGAAGCCACCTCTCCCAGTCCTATAAATACCTCAAATACTCTCTTCTCTCATCTCCGCGCTCTCGACCAGCCAGAAGCAACCAACCCTAGTTCTTACCCCTTTTCTTCAACCAACTCCCCACAAGAAAAATGCCACGCGGTGTACCCTACAATGAAACCACAGCAGCCGAGCTTGCAGGATTTGTGGATATCCTTTGGACTGTAGCCCAGATAGCCCTTGGAGCCACCCAGAGACCAGAATACGATGTCTACCAGGAGGAGGCCACCAACACCAATGTGTACTGGGCCGATGTACACATTTACCAAGCCGGCGGCAATGACGCCGCAACCTTCCACATTGCAGGGCGATCTATGCCCAGTCCCGACCTGGCAATCCAGATGGCCACACGGGAAGCTATTTCCCATCTTCGCCATATGATTCCCAGTATGAACCATCGAGCCTTCCGATTCTACCCCAGCCGAGCCTTGGGAGAAGATGCCACCTTTGCCAGCACCCAGATGGAGCAAGATGTGGCAGTAGTTCACCTCACCCGATACCTCCTTGCCCAAGATGAAGTCTTCACCCAGCTCGCTGACGCCCTTGTCATTTATGATCGGGATATATTTGTGGGTAGCATTAGGTTGAGATGTAGATGCGTATGTAAATACATGACGGCTGAATAGACGGCATCAGGGCCGAGGGTAGAGAAGTGCTGTAGGGCATTTTTGGTTTTAGAGATACGTAGGGCAGTACGAATTAATCAAGCGTGAACATAAAGAAATGACTTAGGTCACATGGTCGAGTTGGGGTTTGGCATGCCCGCATACCTAAGAATATAGTATATATGTGCACGCACTCATGATAGGACGTAGCGAAGTAGATGGTAGAAGGTCATGGCATATAGGAGAGGTTTGTGCCATATATATGCTTAAATTTTAAAGGATACTGCATGATAGACGAGCATACGCACATACACATATGGGTACATGCATGTGGGGAATTGCAGGTGTGCATATATGAATACGCAAGGAGCCTGATAAGCAATAGGTAGGCAACGGTTGCCTTGCGTCGAGGGATGCTAGGCGGATTTGGTGAAAAGCTAGACGTGATGGAGGTTTGAACACATGTGTCAAGAAGGGGAAGAGATCACACGGTGGTTGTACCAGACGATGGCAAGGTTGCTAAGAGATGACGTGGTTTTTGATTAGGTTTATTTAAGAGAATACTATCATTAGTGCTAAAAAGTTTTTGTTGGCCCTAATTTTCAGGTTTCAGAAAATCAGGGTGTGACATGCGGGCTACTATCGGAGACAGACACTAGGGCGTCCAGTGTTGCAGGCGCCCACCGAGGCCGAGCTTGACATCACTGATGCCAGTGAAGTCTTGAGCCCGAACTAGGGTTTGTGGTGATGGCGACGTTCCAGTCGGAGATGCCGTGGAGGAGGATGGAACCGGCGTTAGCAAGCAAGAGGACCCCGGTAGTAATCTTATCGGCGTCAATTACGACAACAATGGGGAGGATTGGCCGACGGCATGGTCGAGAGAAGCCGAGCGGTGGGGACAAAAGAAGGAGGCATATAAGTAGGAGCAAGGGGAGAAGGAAGTGAGAAAGAAAGAGAGGTGCGGTGATGCCATTAGCAGTGTTGGAAAGAGGCGAGTCCGGCGGCGTTAGGCGACATCGGCACCGACACATGGGAGCCCCAGAGAGAGAAAGACAGAGGAAAGAAAGGGAATTGATTGTGGGTGAGTGAGAAAGTGAGAGAGAAGGCTAGGGTTTGGAGATGTCGGGTGTCACATCCTGGTTTTCCGAAACCCGAAAATTAGGGCTAACAAAAACTTTCGGTGTTAATAATAATAGTAGGCAAACTTAATTAAAACCCTACCAATTCTCTCGTAATCACACCACCACCCAGACATAACCACCGCGTGATCTCTTTCTCCTCTCGCCGTGGGTGGTTCAAACCTTACTATATCTACCTCTTCACCGGTTCAATCTTACGGCCCTCGACGAAAAGAAACCTTTGATTACTTTTTCGCCCTACCGGTGTGCTTGCATGCCCGTACCTGCAAGTCTCTGCACGCGTATACCTATTTCTGCACATGCGCAAGTTCACCTAGCACACGAGCACCTCTATGTACGTGCCTATCTCTACCTATGTGGACACACATGGATAGATATCTCCCTCGGTGCCCTCGTTGTCTCCGCCATCAGCTCTAAGCGTATATACGTACATGTACGCGGATGACAATTCTCGGACCCTACCCGTCGTGAACTTCCAAGTTCATTATGTTCCCGTTGCAGCCCCATATATATATATATATATCAAAATTTCCAGGGTATATGGACACATGCACGCCGTGACCTGATCCGTTTATTTCCAAACAAAATATAGCGCCCAAGACCCTGATTCCTCCTTGGTCTCTTTTCATCCAGTGAAGCATTTAGGACCATATCTGTGATTCCATATCCGTGTGTATATACTTAAAACGTACGGTATACATTAAAATCCTAGTTCCACCGCCCCATCGTTTTCCAGCATCTCTTTCCATAAAAATTCCACGTCCCTGGCGGTAATATCTTTCCTTTGTAAAGTGATATTTGGATCTCCGGTTCAAGAGTTTTTAATAACCCAAATACAAGTTGAGCTACTTTCAAAATCAAGCCAGTGCTAGAATTTTAAGCTTTCAAAGATTCCCACGATCTGTGTGGGACATCTTACCTATAGGTTGAACTCATTTTAATCATAAAACTCCATTGTACATAGTGATCTTCCTTGGAAAGAAATCCACTAGAGGTCAAAAGAAATATCCCTGCTGGTTTCCTGTTCTTCTCTGTTGTACAGCCAACCTTATCTTCGCTAGAAGTTCTAACTCGTGCCTTCCTCTTAATCATAATCTCTTACATAATTTTCCCTCCGTAAAAATCAATGTTTCAATGGGCATATCCCTACCATTTTGCTGTGTTCTACTACCGTGCTTTTCCTGGCCATTGCTAAAGCCACCTACAAGCTACCAACCGACACGCCCATGTCTCCTTTCCATGTGGCCCGGACCCCACGCGGCAGCCCCTCTCTTCTTCTTCCCCCTCTATCCCTCCACCCATGCCTGCACTGCTCACTATGAACACGTTGCTCTACCCTCCTGCCACGCCATGACTCCCATTGTTGATCACTACATAACTCGGCTGGATTCTCTCCGTAGCTTGCGTCGCCATGGCAGCCCAGCCTTATGCGATCTCTCTTTTTCCTCCTCACGCGCATCATCTTCTCTGCCCCTTCTCTTTCCCCAAGCATCCGAGCAGCCTTGCTAGTTCCCAACTTTCTCTCCCGGAGCACACTCTCCCCTTCTCCCTCAAACCAAGCTACTCCAAGCCGTCCCTAAGCTCCCTTTTCCTCTGCCACTCCCGATGCCGAGCTTCTCCCTGCCTCTCTGCCTCGAGCAACCAAGCGGCCGAGCTTGTTGAACAAGCTCCCAAGTCTTCTCCAGCACGAACTCCTTCCTCCCCACCACTCCCCGCGAGAGTTGCCACCGCACCAGGCCTCCTCCGCAACCAGCGCCACCGGCAAGGGAGCTCCGGATCATCGGCCAGATCCGCGCCGCCGCTACCAACGAGACCTACCACCACCAGTTTTTCCCACCATGGCCGCCGGCACAGACCTAGCCCCGCTTCACACCGACTGTGAGGTGCGCCACCGCCCTCTCTTCCCGATAGGATGGGTCCCTAACGCTGCCACCCGACACCGGCTACAGGCCGGCCACCGTTCCGCGCCACCTTCCTGCGCCCTCTCTTCAACCGTACCGGGCTAAGGGATGCCGCCTGCTTAACCCGAGCTCTTGAGCTGCTTGCCAGCGGAATCTGCCCCATCCTACTCGCCGCTGGCCACCATGTTGGCTCCTACCGAGGTCATCGCTCCGGGCGCCGCTAGCTACCGCCATCGACCGCTGGCCAAACGCCCCTCCTCTCAGAAGGTCCAGCCGCCGGTTGCTAGGGTGCTCTGTCCCGAGCGGCAAAGTCCTCGGGACCGATTGCTAGCTAGGCCGCTTTCCTCCTTAAGTTGGTAAGTGATCGATGGGTGGGCCGAGCCCTGCTGGACCCACTGCCAAAGCAAGATGAAGCGCCCCTTAAGGTTTTCGTTTCCTTCACTGGTAAGGCGTAAATCCAATTGGAGGAAAACGTAAAACCTCCTAAAACCGGTTCCTTCTTTTATTTAAACCATAGCTGATGGCCCAGCCGGTTCGCCGCCTGCCTGGCCGGTTTTTGAGGAAGACTCTCTGGTTTTAAGCTCTTAAAAACATTTAGGAACTTGTGATTTAAACAAAATTTCAATCCTTTAACCATTTAACCCAAAACAAAGTTGAGTAGACGTAGGGCCGTTAAAACCATTCTTCCTATGTGGCGTATATGCTGCATACAACTAGTCTAGAGCACCAAAGTAGTTACTTCTATATGTACATATTATACTACCAGGTGTACTAAGATCTAATGGCACAAAACAAGCTAAAGACCGAGCCATTCTAAAAAAAAATTAGGAACACGGACTTCTTTCATATCAATGAAACACCGATTCATGTTATATGTCAGATTGCTCGGAATCTTTTTCTCTTCTCTTTAAAACCGAAGTCCAGCACTTAAGAAAGAAAGAAATAAAAAAATAGTTAATAGGAAGATGAAAACCTAAAGTTGTTCACCCTAATGCGAAGGAAGTCCGAGAAACCATAGCCGCCGCAGGGTCTATAGGTGAATGCTCTTGCAATGTTAACCTAAACTGACCTTTAGCTTTCAAGAACCTCCACCGATCAGTAGGTAACCAATCATACCGTATTCGTATGACATGAGGCAGATTGTTCATTCAGTGTTATTTTGGTTCTTCCTCGCATCATTGATTATTCGGTGTTTTCCGACGTGTAGATTCCAACATTACGACAGATCACGCAAAGGTTCGCAGACGATTTTAACATCAAGTTTGAGATCGAGAACCGGCCAATATTGCCAGGCAAGCTTTTTTTCTTTGATCATGTTGAACCCCATGTTTGCGAAATATTTATTTTGTCTGCAAAACATGCATGCTATATGTTAGAAATGATATTTATGTAGTCGTAGACATGACCGATGTGGTAGAAACCCTAGGCCAACCCAGTTTCCTTGTCACCCTAAGGACTATTCTGAGGAAAATATCAGAAAACCTAGAGGTAGTATATACCTATATATTGCTTAGCACCGCCGTAGAACAAAACTAGGTTTTCGCAAAAAGAAAGGATTCTCGGTAATCTCAAAAGAGAATGACTTGGGGATGTCACGGTATAATTCACGGGTTGGGATGTTTTCGAAACAAAAAGCAAAATGGAGATGATTTGGATCCGGGTTAGAAATGAAGGGTGGAAGTAGGAAGGAATTCTATATGCAAGCTAAGTCCTAGCGTGGCACTCGTGGTCCGTGTGACGGACGAGGTGTGAAGTCTTTCTTGGATCATTTAAGGACCGAACCTACCGTGCCGCTAAACCAGGTTCACCCCCGTACGTCCACATGTCCTTTATGGGAAGGACTTGACCTATTACCCGGTATGGTGCTAGTGTGTGAACCCGTATGCAGTTTGTAGAGTGCAGAAGAGGTGTCGTCCTCTGTAGAGGGAGCTTCCCGAGCCAAGGGGTTGCTTCCGCCACAAAGCTGGAACAACCCTCTACTAAAAGCG
Source organism: Stipa capillata (assembly GCA_019208055.1). Lineage (NCBI taxonomy): Eukaryota > Viridiplantae > Streptophyta > Magnoliopsida > Poales > Poaceae > Stipa > Stipa capillata. The sequence goes on along the minus strand of JAGXJF010000106.1, from coordinate 960,745 downwards.
AGCAGGCTGAAATAACTAGAGTTGGTTAAGTCCATCTGGCAGGTTCATCGCTAGGGTTATCCCGGTGAAACGTCTCGTTGTACTAGCCCTGTCAGTATACGTTGCAAAGTGTACCCAGGGTGACTTACATCTTGTGGGTAAAGCCGTACAACCTCTGCAGAGTGTTAAAAATATATTCGAATAGCCGCGTCCTCGGTCATGGACACAATCTGGTAAAGCCACACAAGTGGTTAATCAATGTTTTTGAAAAAGGGGACATGGGTTTAAGGATGCATCTGGCTTGATGAGCATGCAGAGTGAGTTGTGAGTGCCCCGTGTAATGCGATTACACGGGAGGAGTGGTTATGAGTGGGACGCCATTCACCCAAGACATAAGAATGGCTATCTGAGGAGGAAGGTGGTATTATTGGACGTCGTTCTACCCAATGGTAGGAACGGCTATCTATTGAAAGTAAATGGCCGCTCCCGTGGCGGACGGCCAAATTTTGTAGAAATGATATTATGATTAATTGATATGACTCGGCAGGGCCGAGGTTGTTTTTGAAAATATGATTTTACCATCTATTTAACTAATTCAGATGAAAACTTTCTTTTCCGCACAACATGAGACATAGGTTAGAGCCTTCTCTTGATACAACCGTGCATGCATATATCTGTTATCCTCCCTAAAGGAGAGCTTGTGAGTACATTCAATGTACTCACCTGGCTTGTTGAATTGGCCAGACGAAGAAGACGACGGTTCGAAGACAAAGAAAGCGTACGTGAGAACTAGGGCGTAACCCCAGTCAGATGCCTGTCGGGTATGGCATATCGATGGGCCACATCACCGATTGATTTCCGCTGCAAGATTTTAGCCATTGAGCTACAGGTACAATACCTTCGGCTTGGACGGCCTTTATATGACTAATACTCTGATATGTGCGTGTATGACAATGATATACATTTTGACTTGTGTGTATCGGCTACTGATCCAGAGACCGGTACAGTAAACACAAGGGTCTATCCGGCCTTAAAACCGGGTACGCCACATCGGGCGGGCTGGATGGGCTGGCTGAGGGAGGTCGGCGATCCCAAAGGAGCCAATCAGGATTGCGCCAAAAGGCCCTAACTGATTAGAAAAAATCGACCAAGCCTGCTAGAGCCTAGAGGAGTAACAGGCCAGCTGAAATTAAGTTAATTCTTTTTCTTTCTCTTTGTAAAAGAGATAAAAATCAAAAAATTTAAAATTTTAATTTAATTTTGTTGGTCGTTCACTTAAGTCAAAATATTTTATTTTATTTTTTAAAAGGAGAGGAAGAGTAAAAATAAATATTTAAATTACAAATTTTCAATTAAACCTTTAGATTAAATACTCAAGTGACCTAAAATATGATGAATAATAATATTGGCCTTCAAATAAAATAAAATAAGGATTAATTAAATAATATTTATGTAATATTTCATGAGAACTTTACAAATATTTAAAAGCTTTTTTATTCATTTAATAATTACAAATCATTCAAAAAACATTCAAGAAAATTGTGTATATCAATTCTTTCATTTTATAATGTATTTTCTCATGCATGCATGATCATGACATTTGCATTGATGTTGAATTTTTCTAGAATTAGTCCTTATGAGACTTCATTTCATTCTAGAAGCTGAAGTCAGCGTGTAGACTTGTTGAACTGCACTACTTATCCGTTACCAGGCAAATCCAGTTTCTTGTTCATATCCGTTGAGAATGATTTACAAAATTTCCTTCAACAACTTTCATAAAATGAAAACCAATTTTCTAAAGTTAATCAATTAAGGTACTGACCACCAGTTTTTGGGCGTGATAACGAGTGGAGATAAAACCCTGGAAAGGTGTTGAGAAGCACATGGAAAACGGGTTTCATCACATGGATTTTGATATAAGGTTAAATAACTAATGATCAGTTGTGCTTGAGCACCGTAGCGACCGCGCCTACCACATACCCTATATGAGCAGGGCTGAGCTAAAGTATCATTGTCCTATATCATACTCGCCTGGGAAGGCAATGCCTCCGTACTTAGATCTAGAGTATCAACTACTAGGAAGGTATTCTTTGCCGTTGATGCTAGCTACGGTACGCTGGATCTGTAGATTCAGCGTGAGATGGGTATTCCAGGCTTGTTGTCCTTTACTACGACCCGCGGTATGACATAGCAATGGCAAAAAGGCTTTGTGATCTAATAATCTGATTGTGAATGCGACGGCATGAACATCATGATCATTGGTCGTTTGTGGGTAAGTTGCGCACCTTTGCAGAGTACAATAAACTATGACAATGTCACTCAATGTTCTTGGTTAATACTGCGAACACGGCAAGAAAGAAATCCATTGAGGATTCTAGCAGCCTATGAGACGAGATCATAGCTCCCTTAAATAATAATTTTACTCTTTTTCTTGTAAAATTGTATTGTTTTGGATAACACCGCTATTCTCAGTTGAGATAGTGCATCAAACATATTTTTGCTATTTATGGACTTGTTGAGTATCTTATGTACTTATCCCTATATTATAACCTCCTTGCTTAGATTGTGAGGCAACAGCGGATCAAGAAATATTCTACGTCGAGGTCGAAGAAGAAATCCCCGAGGAGCAGGCATCGACAAAACAAGACGAGGGATCGATTATTACTTTGATTACCGTGACGAAAACACAGAAGAGTAGAAGTATAGGATATGCGAGACGAGTAATATAGTATAAATATTTTGCTATACCAATTAGAAATGATTTTAAATTTCTCATACTTTTGGGAATTAGTTTGTACAACTCTGTCTTGACATTTGAGTTTGTAATATAAGTTTGTAATGATGGATCGCTGCAATGGTTCTGTTATACTACTTTGAGTGGTATATTTTGAACGAGATGATACTTTATCTGTAAGATTTTAAAAACTAGCATACTGCTCGTATAAGTAGTATGTGAATCGCTACATATAGAATTTGCGTAACTAGTGGCGACCAAATTGATCACCAAAATTTACAGCACCCATCCAAACATAATACATGGTACTAAAACCACGAATGAAGGTGGAGTGGTCGATGGCGTAACTGCAGGTGTATACATAGCGATCATAGGCCTTCGCCCAAGGCGACCTTTACCCATTACCCACAGGAAGCGAATAGTGTAGCTCTTGGATTAGCTAAAGAGATGAGATCTGTAACGACATCTGTTTAGCTGGACGATCCACCTAAAATTTATTTTTACCGCTTTTAGTGGAGGGTGTAACATTGCTTTAAATTAATACGGGCTGGGGATGTGTTTCAAGAAAAGTAATACATGGTATATACTAGGGAATAAAAATGTTTATGGATCATCATTCGTGACATTATAATGCACGGATATTCCAATGCAAAGAACAAATCAAGTAGGTTCAACGACTCTTGCAAAGAATTAGTATAAGACGTGGAATGTTTGAAACTAACTGTACTATATATCTTAGTCATCCACGTGTATGTCTCAATGAGATTGCATATCCCCCGCATTTGTCAGTATCAGGATGTCATCTTGGTTGAACTGTTACTAGCTAGCCATGCCAGCATACTCTATACAAACGCTGTGTCTCTAATTGAATTTAATTTTCTCTTTGAATCAGTTCCAAACTTTCGATAGGGAAAAAATGTACTCAAACCACCAAATGGTGTATCTATCATCTGAACGAAATCATGAAAATGGCATGAGATCAAACTCACACAATCACACTATCAAAACGACTTGAGACTAACCTGTGTAAAAAACGCTTCATTTAGTAATCCCAAATATATGAGCCTTAATTGGCAACATGCATAATAGTGTATGCCTATTTAACCCATCAGTGCAACATATGTACTACTAATTAATCATATCACTGTTCTTCAAAAGATCACAGTGATCATACATTTATGGTCTAAGTAACTGAGGGTAGCTATGGATGCACTTGTAGTCGTAAACCTGTTGATGATGAAGATGTTGAGCAGTGAGCACAAAGTAAAAATTCCTGATGGTATGTTCATCATAACCTTAAAAACACATTTTTGCCTGGAATTCTTCTTCACCATTGAAATGGTGAAGTATATAGAGAGAGGTAGAGTAATGGATCATACAAGTAAGTGGCACATATATACAACAAGATTATTCACTGACCCGCAGCACCAAGTCTCAGCTCCAAATCCAACGCCTCCTCCCCCTCTTCGCCATGATCATCGTCATTGCCATCCTTGGCGTCTCGCCGATCTCTGGCGCCGCCTTCTTCGCCACGACTGGCAGCGCCGTCATGTCCGAACAGCCGCAGCTCCTGCGGCGCCCGTTCGGCGTGGAGCAAGAAGCTCTCGCCGGCGCCGCTCGCCGGATGAGCCTGGCCGTACCCGTCGAAGAGCGTCGTCGTCGTCTCGAGGCTGCAGGCGCCCCTCGCCGCCGCGACGGCCGTCGGCGTGATCGACGCCGCCCTCCCCCGGTCCTTCCGGTGCACGTTCATGTGGCCGCCGAGCGCCTGCGCCGTTGGGAACCCCCTCTTGCAGAACGTGCAGTTGTACGGCTGTCTTGTCCCCTCGTCGTCGTCGTCCCCGCCGCCGCCATCGTCGTGGAGGAGGCGCTTGTCGTCATCACCGCTCGACGTTCTCCTTCCAAACTCGTCCTTGGTGCCCTGACCTAGCTCCATGCATGAAATCGATCGAGCTAGGCTACAGCGCTAGAGCTAGGGTTTATATGCTTTAGGCTATAATTTCAAGCTAGTGTTGTTGAGATGCAAATGTTAATTGCTGTGATCAAGGCTATACCTATAGTAGGATAGAGAAATGCAATTAAGTGTATATTAATTGACACTACTGTATGGTGATGTGTGTTTTGCTCTTGTTAAGTGCTTCTTTTTCATCACTCTGCCGGCCTGGACACTTGTTTTTTTTTGTCAAGTTATTGTTGGCTGGCTTAATTCTAAGCCTGCAGCCTGCCGGACTGACTAATTCTACCTTCTAGTTAAGGTGGCTGACTGCAGGGTAGGTGATCCTGATTTGTAAGCTTGTGCTTGGAAAATTAAAGAGATTTTCATTGCGTGACTTATTCAACATAAAACGAGATCGAGGCGAAAGAGATAACTTTTATTGAATTACTCAGGGTTTAATTACATCACGATCGATCAAGAACCAGGTCGATCAGGTGTTCGATACAATTTGGAAAATTAATTAGGTAGCCAGACATTGCGGTTTTCGTTGGCGTATACCAATCCGATCTAGCTCGTGTGCAACTGTGTAGGGAAGTTTGCATGGGATGGGTTTGAGCTTTGCACGCTACCGGGCCTGCCAAATAAGGCAAGGTTATTTGGCCCATAGGACACTACCTCAGAAAACACATCTCGTGTACAGTCTTCACTGACGGGCAAAATATACCTGTCAGTGGTACAGATCACCACTGACGGACGAACCGGTACCCGTTAGTGATTATTTCAATAGATGGTCCAATTTCAGAAGAAAAAAGAATTACTGACGGGTTAGAAACATTGCCCGTCAGTAGAGTATATTATACCACTGACGGGCACGTATTATAGCCCGTCGGTGAATCTGTAGGCCAAATCACTGACAGGCCCAAATTTGGGCCCGTCAGTGATTTTTTGGCCCAACTACATAAGCTGTCTCCCCTACAAACCCTAACTTCTTACTCCCACAGCAGCCGCACCCCGCCTCTCTCTCTCCGCACCCGCACCCCGCCTACTCTCGATCCGGCCGCTTTCCTCTCCGCCAGACTCACCGTTGCGCGCGTCCGCGACGCTCCGCGCGGCGTTGGCGCGCCCGGTCTCCATCAGCCTGCCGGCGTCGCCGACCGGGTTCGACGGCGCCAGGGTGGAAGCGGAGTTCCCGCGGCACGCCGCCATCGCCGACGCCTCGCGCATGCTGCCGCTCCCGCCGCGGCCCGCGGCGATGATGCCCGTCGCGTTCGAGCTGCCCGAGGTGGTGTTCCGCTCCCAGCAGATCCCCGCCGCAGCCGGACGGGGAGCCCGAGGAGGAAGATGGCGCGGCGACAAGCGGCCGCCCCTACTCGTCCTCCATGCCCAGGGTCTAGCGCTTCTTCGCCGCCTCCGGCCACCCCCACGGCGCCGCGCGCTCCATCTCCCGCCTCCGCGCCGCTGCAGGTACGTAACCCCGCCTCCGCCCCTCCTCTCTCTCTCTCTCTCTCTCTCTCTCTCTCTCGCGCGCGCGCGCGCTTGTTGGGTTTTTTTGGTTGATTGGTTGGTTCCGGCGGGCTCGGTCGGTCCGTGTGTCGCCTCCGGTGGCTTCCCAGTTTGCTTAGATCTGGTTTCCTATTCGGGAATTTCGATTTCCTCGTCTCTCTGTGCAGTGGTGGAGCTTGGGCCAAAGTAAACTGGGGGCACCATTGATTGGTAGGTGAATTAGATGGTCATTTTGAAGCGCAATTAGCAACTCAGCTCGCATTCTAAGAATTGTTCCATGCTGGCCTCAACATAGCTGCGCCACTATGTGCGTGTGTCTGTGTGGCATGGGGGCTAGGCTTGTTTGTTTGCGACCGGACAGGGTGTGAGCAATGGTAGAATCCTATCTTTTTTGGCTATGTACCTGCCTTGCGGGCAATGCTATTTTCGTCTGAATTATAGGCACAATTTGTTCCAAAGTGCTTTCTGTTCTCGCCTAGGCTGGGATAGTATGATGAACAAATTGAGTGGATGCTTATTTCGTGTGATCTAGGCTATTGCATTTTTGGCTCAAGCTGTATGCTCTACTCGATCTCGTGTGATTGTCGTGCTTGGATAGGCCTATGCTTTTGTGTCCCAAAAGTGCTTTGAAATTTGATACACTATTCGCAATTTGTGGTCTTTACCTGAGGTTAAAGTGTACTAATGTTGCTGTGTCTTTTACGTGCTGCTACAGTCAATCTGATTTGCTCTCCTTTGTTTGATTTGATTTGCTCTCCTTTGATTTGATTTGCTCTCCCTTGATTTGATTTGGCTGGAAGTGAGCTCGCCGATCGCGAGGTGGATCGGGAGGGAGGCCCTGGACCCCGATGACACCGTGGTCAAGACACCCCTCGTCGACCGGCGTCGTGCTCATGCTCATCGGCGATGCGTGGCACCCCATGACACCCAACCTCGGCCAGGGTGCATGCTGCGCGCTCGAGGACGCGGTCGTCCTAGAGCCATCCGCGAGGCGCTGCACGGGTACGAGAGGGAGAGGTGGTCGCGCGTGTTCCCGCTGACGGCGCGCGCTGGGCTCGTCGGCGCGCTCGTGCAGTGGGGGAATCCAGCGGTGTGCGCGGCGCGGGATGGTGTGGTGGGGAGATCCCTGGGGGCTGCCTTTTTTTTTGGTTTTTAGCATATCTCCACTGACGGGCGCGACCGCCCATCAGTGGATTTTTTATCTCCATTGACGGGAGCTTGCTGACGGGCGCAAAACCTGTCAGTGAAGACGGTTTTGCGCCCGTCAGCGGAAGTGTTTGGTGAGGTAGTGGGAGCGTGTCACACCCCGATTTTCCGAAACCCAGAATTTAGGGCTAACAAAAACTTTTTCGTTAATAATGTCAACCGAAAATACACCCAACTAAAACTTTAGTTCAAATCACGATGAAGCTAAATTCCAAACACAAGAAAACCCTTGCCCTTGTTCCCTATCGATCTCCGTTTGCCAAAACCCTAACTCCTCGAACTTTCGTCCGACAACGCGGACAATTCCGTTCAACCCCTAACTCCAGGAGTGGTTACCTACTCTTGCCTTCCCGCCTCAACAGCAACTTCTTCCTTTTATTCTAATATCGTTGTCACCACATATACGCAAAAACTCTCAAGTGTAGATGTGCATATATACCCTGGGTTCTATTTCGAATTTCCTTGAGCAGTAGCGAAATCCAAAACCCTAGAACTCTTGTCTCGACAAATCGACTAAACCAACCAGTAAGGTCCAAACTCCGGATAATCGACCCACATGCCCTGACCTCTCCTTACTCTCACAATATGTATATACCATTCTCCCTCAAACCCTACATCAGAACACACACCAAATCCGGGCATGAACCCTATCGCAACGTACATACCCTTTACGCCCATACATCCACGGCACCCCGCCACCGAGTAGTTTCAAACCAAGGCAAAAGGATTTCCGAATTAACCCATGTCCCCTCCACCCCTTTGCCACGCTCTAGAACCCTAACCCAGCTATCGATTCCCTATTCGTATTTAAAATTCGACTTCCGCAAAACAGTAACCGCAAAACCTAGCACTCCTCGGTTTTCCCAAAAATCTCGTGATAAATTGTGGAATTCCCCTAACAACACTCTTAACTCAAATATAACGTAAAATATCGATGCCCAGTTCAAAAGTACCCGAATAGGAAATTAATAAACCCTAGGACAAAAATGTACGTTGAACCGCAACCCCTATAAATATATTTCAGAAAATTCTGGTGTAATTCCACAATGATCCCCACGTATCCAGAAGTCCAATTATATAAACCCCTGGGCATGTCACGTTCAAAAATACGAAATGGCTAGCATCGAACACCTTTGCTCAAAACCCCTTCACGCATGAAACCATGATCAAATCCCAAGGGGCAGGGCTCAAACATCTAGCAAAGATCCTTTACTGCTCACTCAACCTATTCGCTACCATGACTCAAGCCGACAGCATTGGACTTTGGACCTACCCTGTTGAACTCCACCCTTGGCAGGTCATGTCACTTAAGGACAGCTCACCCATTGCACCAGTTGCGGTGCCTAACTTCCCTATTCCCATGGACATGTCTCCACGAGTAGCAGTGACATGCCCTAACACTCCCCGATCTCACCAGCGCGCACCATGGCATGCCATGTCGCTCGGGCATGCGCTGGCCGCGCCCTGGCACTCCCCCGTGCGCATACACAGCTCCTCCCCACGCTGCCCGCCGTCGAATGCGTCGTCCACCTAGCTGCATAGCTCCACGCGCCCCTTGCCAGCTATTCCCAGCTCAGTGCCACCGCAGAGCTTCCCCGAGCTGTTCCGTCGCCGGGCCTGTAGCCCAACAGTGGCTGGCGCGCCGCACGACGACTTGCCGCATGACCCGTCGTCCAGACCACCATTGGAGCAACCGCTGGTGCCGCGCCACCTCGCGCGCGCGCCCCCATGAGCTCTGCTAGGTCCTGTGCCTCCCCGCACCATCACGTCGCCGGAATGAAGACAAACAGTGGCCGCGCCAGATGACCCGAGCTCCGCCGGCTATAAAAGGGCAGCCAGAGCACCTCCGTTCCCCATCCGAAGCCTTCGCTCGCCGCCCTCCAGCTCAGGTTCTCCCCAAGTCGCAGCCACAAGCTCTTCCCCTCGCACCCGAGCCCTGCCACTCGCTCCTGCCACGGCAACTTCCCCCTCGCCGCCGGCCAAGCTCCCAACGGCCCTCAACCGAGCAACACCAGCACCCGGATCTGCCGTCGCCGGAGCCATGCTCCTCGCCGCCGCCTGGTCCGCCGAGCCCACTCGAGCACCGCCCCGCATCAGGACCCACCGCCGTCGCCTCGAGCTCCCCGAGCAGCTCCCCTTCCCCGCCGCTGCCCCGAGCCTCCCTCGTCGCCGCCCGGTCGCCGTGAGCCCGTGAACCTTGCTCCTCTGCTCGCCGACCGCCCAAGCCGCCACGGCCACCAAGTGCGCCGCGCGCCTCCTCTGCTAGGCCCTGCTGCCGCCCGAGCTCTTAAACCACCGCATCTGCTCCTCTCCAGCGCCGCCCGACCACCGCCTCCTGGAGCCTCGCCCTCCGTCCGCCGGACCAGCCCCGACCACGCGTCGCCCCGCCTGAGACTCGCCGCCGACCTACCTCCACCCGCGCAGCGCCCGCTGGACTGCGCCGCCAGCCCAAGCCTTTCCGGTGAGCAGCCCCCTCCATCCCATTGCTCCGGCTGAGCCCCAAATCCCCATCCTCCTCCACCTGCCGCCGCCGGCGCCTATCCTCCTCCCCTATTCCTTCCTTTTCCTTCGGTAGCAATTTTTCCTCTCTGCTCTGCTACTCAGTGTAGTTAACCAAGCTCCTTAAGTAAGCCAGGACCGGTTACTGTTAGTGAGCCACTTAAGCATTAAGACAGTTAGTTAGTTATTAGTTCATTAGTTAGCTGTTTTAGTTAGTTAGTAGTTAGCTAGCTAGCTAGTTAATTAATTAGTTAATGAGATAATTAGCTAGTTAGTTAATTAGTTAGTTAATTAGTTGATTAGTTAGTTAGTTAGCTAGCTAGTTAGATTAGTTAATTAATTAGCTGGTCAGTTAGCTCGCTAGTTGGTTAGTTAGCTAGTGTAGTTAGTTCACTGACTAGCTAGGCAATCGCTGCTAAAATAATAACCAATAATGTTTCGACCCATTTAGTAGCCAGTTAGTTAATTGAGGTCAGTTGTGTAAACGGCAAGTAGTTGCAAGTGATATCTAATGATTAAGGCTAAGAAATATTTCGCGTACAAGTAACGGTTACGCTGTCCGGATAATGTTTAACCCATGTGCTAACGCTAGGAATAATTAAACAGGCCAGTGCGTACACTGTTGAAATAGAGGATATGTGGATCGCAGTGTGTTGCCATTAGAAGCATATTTGAGGACTGTGATCATTGGCTAGCAATAGGGTCCAGATCTTTTACATCGGTAACCACAGTGTGTGGTAGCTAATAGGCTAAGAGCTAATTAACGAGTGACAATTACCAACTCATAAGTGAACTGAGCAATTCCTTGATCGTTTGGTCCTACCTGAGCTCAATGGCAATTAGGCTGACAAAGAAGCAGTGTGGCGACTAAGGTTCATTTGTAATCAATTGATGCATTAGTGAGTCAACTGTAATCAACCTACCTAACTACTTCGGGTATGTAACGTTAAGTCAAATAACTGATGTCACGATCTACTAGGTATTATTGATAATTATAGTTAAAAGCAAAACAGTGGTGAGAAGAGACGAGTTAGTTAAAACTAGTCCTTGGTTAGCAAACTCAAACACGGCCGAAACCCTAGAGCTATTATATGCACAATCGCATGCTCACCAAAAACCCTGAACCCTAGTCGACAAGAACTCACCAAAAACCCTAACGACAGGTGTATGCGAAAATCTTCCGAAAACCCTGAAACCCGATGCGACAGAAACACAAGGAATTTTATATAACCTGAAGCAACCGATTCTTCTATTCTAAAAGCCCTGCCGCCACGGCAGCTATTTCTTCTATCGCGGCAAGCTATTGTCGCAGCTCCCTTGCCCCGCCGTGACAACCTCTTTCTCTACCGTGGCAGCGCCGCGACAGCCCCTCTTCCGCCGCGGCAACTGCCGTTGTCACCTTCCTCTGCCACGGCAAGCCTCTATCGTCGCCGCATTGTTCCTACCGCAGAAAAACCTTGTCGCCGCTACCTAATTCCTGCCGTGCCAAGCCATCGCCGCTTGCCACCTTGCTCCTGCCGCGGCAGCGAGCCATCTCCGCGCCCTTTATTTCTTGTAGCCCTTAGAACCAAACAGTTGTCAAGAGCGTTATGATTTCATGTGCTGAAGTTTCTGATTCAATGTTATTTGGTTCTTCTTTGCATCGTTGATTTATTCGCCGTTCTTTTCGACGTGTAGATACAACGTTAGGAATTATCGCGCGAAGGAACTCGGACAACTGCCGGATCGAATTCAGGACCGAGCCCCGGACAACATTGCCAGGCAAGCATTCCCACCTTGATCATGTTGAATCCCATATGTGTGAAATCATAATTATATTGTTTGCAAACTCTGCATGCTATGTGGTTATTAACGATATTTTATGTAGGAATAGTTATTCCCATTAGTTGCATGATGATTAGGTCTGAGTATCCGACCCTTGTAACCCTAGGTATAATAGTCGGTTGTCCCGCGACCGACAAAAGTATTAAGGCTATAGGCATTAGCCGCGCGTAGACCTGCTGTAGTCAAAAATAAGTTTTTCGCGATTTATAAAACCCCATTCGGGATATGGGAAATAAAACCCTCGGATAGCGTGTGTTATCCGGGGTGGTGTTTAAAAGAATGTTTGTCAAAACCTTGAATGAAAAATTGGAGATGATTTGGATTCGGGCGAGAATGCTAAGGGCAGCCTGGGGCTGTAGAGAAATTGGTAATGGCACGTTCGTCCGGGACGATCGTGGGTTGAGGAATGGAGTCTCGCTCGAATCAATTAAGGACCGAGCCTAAGTGCCGCTAAACCGGTTCCTCACCGTACGTCCACATGTCCTTTATGGGAAGGACTTGGCTTAGTACCCCGGCAAGTATTAGGGTTTGGACCCGTGGGAAGTAGGGAGTTTGTGCTAGGTGTTTAAAGTCCTAGAGATCCACCTACGCCGGGCGGGAGGTGTTGATGCGACACAAAGGTGGGGAGTCCCATTTTTGGTCCGGGACGCAGAAGTGGGTCAACCACCTAGCGGGTCCAACTCTGGTATGGAAGCGAGCGAAGGTCTCGTTGTAATAACCCTGGCAGTATACGTTGCAAAGTACTCCCAGGGTGACCTACATCTTGTGGGTAAAGCCGTACAACCTCTGCAGAGTGTTAAAAACTATTCGAATAGCCGCGTCCTCGGTCATGGACATGAACTGGCAAGGCCACACACTGGTTAGACTAAGTTTTGTTTGCGAAAGCGGGGAAAAGGGATTAAGGACGTGGGCATGATGTGTCCACAGTGTGCAATTTATGTTACAGGCTGGTAGCAAGGAATTGCAGGAGGAGAGGCTAGCCGTACTGTCCGGGACAGTATGGGCTGAGCATGGAGTCAAGCGGGAGCTAGCCATGTTATCCGGGATAACAGGGGCTGAGCACCGTTCAAAGGACGCTAGCTGCACTATCCGGGATAGTGTAGGCCGAGCAGTGAATCGAGACACTAGTCATACTGCCCGGGGTAGTATGGACTGAGTTATCTCGAGATTGAGAAAATGAGGTAGCCGGGTCTACCTCAAGAACAGTTTTGTTATTTTGATTCACTCTGATTTATGAAACTGCTTTGAAATCTACCCTTACCGTATTTGAATTATAAACTTACATTTCCGCACAATCAGCAACTTAGGTTAGAGCTATTCCTTGATTAAACCCCTGCATGAAATATTGTCGTATAATCTCTCCTGTGGGAATAGCTTGCGAGTACATTCAATGTACTCACCTGGCTTGTTGATTTGGCCAGACGAAGAAGACGTCAGTTCCGAAGAAGCAATCACGATCGCGAAAGCTAGGGCGTAACCCCAGTCAGTTGCCTGTCGGGTATGGCTTACTGATGGGCCGCAACTCCGCTGGATTTCCGCTGCAAGTTTATAGCCGTTGGGCTACAGGTATCAGATTATCGACCTTAACGGTCTATTTAATTATTTACGCATGTATGACAATGATATACAGGTTAACTCGTGTCTATCGGCTACTGATCCAGGGACCGGTACAGTGATCACGAGGGAGTTCCCGGCATCAAAACCGGGGGCGCCACAGAGCGCGTGGACTAGCAGTTCTATAGGGAATGCTTTAGGCCCCTTCTAGACGGCTTCGGCTTGTACATAAGCCGATTTGAGCTTAATGATGTGCGGAAGCTCCAGTGTGGAAAAGCCTGATAAGCTCTTAATCCCTTCTAGACGGTTTCTGATATTTGAGCTTATGAGCTGTAATAAACAGTGAAAAGTCTATAGTACCCATAAACTTATTTATTTGCTATTTAGATGGTAATTCTTCACTTATATGTTAATACTTGATATACGTTGAAGTATAATCACATATGAAAATTTTATAAAACACAAATAGCAATATTTTCAATCCTACACGAGAACATCAACAGCAATACACATTGCATACACACATGCACATGAAATTATCAAAAAAAAATTCATAATCCATACTCACGTATTCTACTCATATCCATCTTTATAATTAAATGAGAAATACCATCTAACAAGTGTTTATCCATCTCTCGAATTAAATGAAAAATTGCCATCTAACAAGTGCTCTACTACCAACGAATCCTTGACGGCTACTACAACAAATGAAGATTGAGAATGTGAAAACGCTTTAGTATCTACGACCACAATCCGCAATGCAATTAGTTGAATAGAAATTGTGATATTTATACATTCAATTCTAACAAGATGATTGCAACAGGTAAACAGATCATCAATAGCCAACAATTCCTACACTGCATACACACATGCACATGAAATTATCAAAAAGTTTCATAATCCATGCATACTAGAGGAGAAGCAGATAAGAGAAATGCTTACAATGTGAACAATAAGACTTCGGAATATATCTGAAGTGTAACATCCCCAAATTTTAACCATGTTAGTGTGCATCATAGCATGTGCATAATTAAAAAGAAAATTTTTGAAGTTGAGAAATTTTTAGTTTGAGATCGTTTGAATTGGAGCAAATATGAAAAGAAAACAAAAAAACAAAAAAATTAAAAAAATCTAAACCCCTCCCGGATGGGCCCTCTCAGGGCCCATTTCCTTCCCCCTGGCCTGCCTCGGCCCGCCTTCTCCCCCCTCACCCCGCTGCCCCGCCCGCCTGGGCCTCCTCCCCTCTCGTCCCGGCCCGCTTTCGCTGCTCCCGGCCTGCCTTCCTCGGCCCACCCCGCCACTCGGCCTGCTCCCCCTTCTCCCTTATCTCCTCCCCGTCCTCATCCCCGCCGCCGCCGCCCGGGGCTACCACCAAGCTGCTTGCCGTGGCAAGCAGCCGGGCCACCCCATCGCCACCTCCTGCTCCGAGCCCCGCGCCGCTCTCCTCCTTATCCCTCCCAACCGCCTCTCCTTCTCTCTCCCTTCCCGCGCCTCTCTCTCCCGGGCTCCTCCCCGCCGCCTCGGTAGCCACCTCTGCTCCGCTGCCCGCCTCGACCGCCCCCGCCCCACTTCGCAGAAGCCCCCGGCCGTGCCTCGTCGCCGCTCACCCCGGCCACCGCCTCGTCCCCATCGCCTCCGGCCCCACCCCGCCGCCCAAGCCGCCCCACCTCCGCCTCGGTGCCGCTTTACCCGCCCCCGGTGCCGCCCGCCTCGGCCGTCGCCTTCTCCCCCCTCGCCCCCGTCCCGAGCCACCGCCGCTGTGCTCCTCCGCCGCTCCACTCGCTTCCCGTCGCCACGCCGCCGCTCCCCGCCGCCTCCTGGTAAGCTCCGCCGCCGCTCGCCTCGCCGCTGTCGCCCTCCCCCGGACCTCGCCGCCAGCGGCGCCGCACAGGGCAAGCCACCGGTCAGGCCGAGCCACGCGGCCAGATCCCGACCGGGTTTGTTTAGGGCATTAATAGCCCATTAATGTGTCACTAAGACACATTAAGTGCTAATGATTGGACATTAATTGCTAAACTATGATCAATACGGTAATTAATGCTAATGATTAATGTTCGGGCATCATTAATGCTAATGATTAGTAATTAGTGTTAATTCGACACATTAAATGCTAATGATTGGTCATTAATGCTAATCTGACACATTAATGACCGTAATTAACGGCTAAGCAGTGTAATAAATGAACTCATTTCAGTTCTCTCAATGACATGTGGGACCCACCCGATAGATTATAAATAAAAAGAATTTAAAATAGAAATATACGACAAGTGGGCCCCACCTGTCATTGACTCAGTCAACTTTGACCAAAGTTGACCATGGGGCCCACATGTCAGTCTCTGAGGCTAGAAAATACTTGAGTAATAAAATATTTAATATTTAATATTATTTTTATTTACTGAGAAAAATACAAAAAGGGTATTTAAATTGATTAAATCTTAGAAAATTCATAGAAAATCCATTTTTAATCAAAAAAATGCAAATAATATATCAAAATGTTTAGAAAAATGAGACCAACTCAAATATGTCATTTTCATACATGTTTGCATGCTAGGAAAAATATATATGGCTAAAAAACTCAAATTAGGGTTTCCCCGGTTAGCCGGAAGTCGTCGGATCGCGATATCTCGAGCGTCTGGACTCCGATTAAATTGATTTCACTTGCATTAGTCTTCATTTTGAATCCTCTATGCCATGGCATGTATTTCATATCATGTTGATGTTCATCATTGTGATATTTATTATTACGCCTCCTTTTTTTCGGTGTTTTCATTCTTCCCGATAGAGCCGGAAGATCTTGAAGCCTATAATTCTGAACAGGAACAAGGCTTAATAGCCAAACCGCAAGGCAAGCAACCCTTTGAACATTTTACGATCATCCTACTATTTGCAAGTTATTAGTTGTTTCCAAAACCCTATCGCATGCGTTTAACTTATATTTTATGTTAAGTGCTTGCTTTATTCCTTGCATAACTTACTTTGTCGCTCAATCAACATCACACCCCCTCCCAACCTATTTAGAGTAGTATAGTTATTGCTTCTAAGTTACTTATATAGTTAATATTGCTTAGACATGCTTAGTCATGTAAAAGTCGTAATTCCTTAGATGGCAGACAAATTACAACACTCTAGATGGGTTAAGTGGTAGGTGGGTGTTCACCGGGAAGTAATTAATGATCATGATTAGGCTTAGACGTGAGGCCATGGCTGGGAACATGGTGGGTTGTCTCATTTTTTCCACAAGGACCGGTTCCCGGTGTCCTTTTGAACCAAGATTTGCGTACTTCTACACGGGTGGCATAATGGGCCACCCACGACTGAATAATTTGTCTAGACTTAAGCTATGAGCTGCATAGTTTTGCCGTTTTCATCGTTGGGTGAGTGAAAAATGATGTGATGTGGTGTCTCAATATAGGTGTAAGGGTTACACACGGTCCGGGACCGGCGATGTATCACCTGTTACAACTTTTGGGACCGTGTCGGGGTACTGGCCGGACTGGTGTACACGGATTAGCCCATTAGGGTGGCTCATACTTAAGTCAAAAACATGGTAAAGATCGTGTTCAATCACACTCTGCTAACACACCTCGTGAAGTGTGTCTTTAGATTAAGAGTCGATTGATATATGTAGGTAAAGATGTACACCCCTGCAGGGTTTGAACTATTCAAATAGCCATGTCCACTGTTATGGACAACTTGGTGAGAATCCGCATCGAATTAGACAACTACAACATTACTTTAAAACATGCCAACTCTAAGGTTGAGGTGTTAGCAATTGCTTCCTCCCTGGTGGTTGAGGCAAAATCGAGGGTTTAAGTGTTCGCTGGTCTGCAATAGAGTTCATCGTGAAGATTCGACTCATCCCCTTTTAAAAGTAATCTAGTAGCCGAATTTCATCATACTTAAAGAGTATTGTCAAATGGATAATCAGCTTTCCACAAAATAGTCCACAATTACCCTCTTATTGAAACCCCTTGCATCTATTACTAATTTCCCTCGTAAGTCTTGCGGAGTACAATTTTTATACTCACCTTGCAGTTATTGATAATTTTTGTGTAGAGGAAGTCATCCCCTCAACGGGTGGTTTCTATATAGAGATCGACACCCACGACGACTAGTCGCTGGAAATCCCAGGCAGTGGTCCTGCCCAAGGTTTCGGCAGCTTGGTTTGTTCTGCTGCCATCTTTTGGCCTTACCCTTTTGGCGTCTTAGCCATGTTTAATCTTCCTCTGTGTAATCAACTCTGTGTGCGAATTATGTTGTTAAGTTTTAAAGAACAACTAGTATTATTACAGTTTCAGTCGTAGAGTTGCTGTTGTGATACTTGTTTGTTCTCACCTGCCTCATGTGCCTTGCGTGTATGTTACTGAAGCACATGGTGCGGGTAGGGTTTCAGAGTCTATATCATAGAATTGTTAGGTTCAATCACCCCTGTGAAGTGACTCTTTCACTAGGATTTTTGGAACTATATCATCCTACTCCAGTCGAGCATTAATTTACCGGGACAAGTTTCAGATTGATGTTCCAGCTCAGTGAGAAAAGAGTGAGGAGATCATCACACCCTACTTAATCTGTGCATTAGTTTGCCGGAGCAAGTTCGGGGTTGACGTCTCGGGCTATTCGAAGCCATATCACTCCACTCCTCTTGGAATTGATATCCAAGGGTTGAGGTCGGGGTTGACGTTTCGACTTAGCGGGTGATTTCACTTAAGATTCTCTATTATGGATTTTGGGTCCCGACATGAAGGTAAGGTTCCAACAGTAGATTTTGAATTAGCAGCAGAGGAATCAAATTCCTTGTGCCCTGAATCTTTCTTCTTAGTTATTAATTTCTTAGGAAAATTTTTCATCCAGTTCAACACCTAACTCCTTTGTGTTGTAGAAAGTTTGCATGAACATGAACATGAACTATTACAAAAATGTTTAGCACTCTCACATGAACTAAGCATCTGGATTGGAAGCAATCCTTATAAAAAAAAGAATGCAGTGTATATGCTAGAACTAGGCGGGAGGAGAGGGATCGGGGGAGGGCATCAGTGTTGGTGTTGGGGAGGCGTTGGCGTCGTTGTCGCTGGTGGAGAGGCCGTCGGCGTCGGCGTCCGTGTCTAGTCGGGGGAGGGCGCCGCAGGTGAGCTGGAGGGCGCCTCGGAGATCTGGGCTCGGGCCGGCGGGGAGGAGGGGAGCACGGGCTCTGGCCGGCGGGGGAGGAGGCGAGGAAGGGCTTCCAGCCGGTGGGGAGAGGGTGCTTGGCCGGCGGGGAGGAGGGGCGCAGATCCGGTCACAACACGACGAGGAGGGGAGGCGGGTGATGATGACATAGCACCCGAGTATCGTCAAGAAGGACAATACCGGCCCTCTGGACATAGGGTGGGCCGAGCCGACTACTCGGAGTCTGACTTCTACACGGGGGCGCCTCATCGACTTGGAGTACAAGATAGGGATAAACACTTACCCGGCAATCCCGGATTCTATTGTAACTAATTAGGAAACCAATCTGTAAACCGATCCAGACTCTTGTAACCCTATCCCGGTCATCTATATAAGGCCGGGTAGGGATCCTCCGATAGGTACGTTTTGATAAGTTCCCGTACTTTCCTACACATATAGCCTGAGCAACCTAGAGATCTATTTTCGAGGTCTTGCGGCACTCGGGATACAAGCAATATCATCCACCAAACACAGGACGTAGGGTATTACCTCTCCGTGAGGGCCTGAACCTGTCTAAGCTTTATCTCCCGTGTGCACCCATCTAGATCTGTTGTGCGTACGCTACCCTGCATTCATTATTGCCAGATTACAACACCAACAGTTGGCGCGCCAGGTAGGGGGCTATGCGCATAGATCCATCCATACAGATCCAGATGGGTTTCTTCAATGGTAACAGCGACTTCGTTCCAGGCAGCATCATTAGATTTGCTTCCCTGGATGTTGTCCCTGATCCAGGCCAGCTTTTCCGATTCAGAAAGCTGGACTTCGTCGCCGACAAAATCGGCAAGCTTCACCTCTGCGACTCAGCTTCCCACCGATCAATGGAGGCTTCTTCAATATCTTCACTCGGACTCGCCCCTGAGTCTACGCCTTTGGCTCCTCTCACCAAGGACGAGGTTACGCCAAAGTCGGATCTGCTATTCAAACATGGATTCCCACCCGTCGAGCAGGGATCCCGACTGGTTGGTGCAATTGAGTCTCTCCTATCTGTCCTTGAGTATAACTCGGACGACTTCAAGAGCTCGGCTAGCCACCACCCTTCTCGGGAGGTCTTCATGGCTAACCCGGACGTACCGGTCAACAACAACGACCAGCTCGTCCCCATCGAAGAACAGACTCCTGAGTAGTTAGTGGCCACTCGGCTCCGCCTTCTTGCCAAGCAGGAGGAACTGGCCGAATAGCTAACGAGCCAACGCGGAGAAAGAGAACGCAATGAGGACATGCGAGATCGTGGACGCCAGGTCCACAATGCACTCCGCATGCGTGAAAGGGACGGCGTCCCGATATTTTCGCTTCCTAGTCACAACATCGTCACTGCCTCGGTGGCGGCACGTGCCATCAATATCCCTAAAGGCACCCCGGGCCACGACGAACTCCGGCGGCTCCGGATCCTAGTGGAGGAAGCAGCCCTCCAGCAGGCCGAGATTTCTGAGAACCGTGCAGGTTCCTCGGCAAGTGCTAGGAGCCGGCGTGTTTCCCCTCCAGGGAACCCACAAGCCGCAAAGGGTCGTCTCGCCGACCCCGAACATCATCACCCCGCCGGATCAGTTCATAGCCAACTCGGACCGAATCGTGATGCACGGGGGACTATTGTTGCAAGAAACCGTGCTCGTCAAGGTGCAGACAACAACGCTCACCCTGCCGGGTCGACACGTAACCAACTCGGGCCAGACCGCGATGCGCGGAACACCCTCGATGCCAGACGCGATGCTCGTCAAGACATAGGGAAGGACAACCGCAGCGGTCACTACGGTGATAGTAGCGACCGCAGCGCTACAAGCCGACGCAGCTCTCCAGCTCTTTCCGGCATGGCCTATGTAGGCCCTAAGGCGTTCGGATCTCGCATCCGCGACGTCGTCTTCCCGTCGTGATTTCGGGTCACCGGAATCGACAAATACACGGGTGAAACTCGGCCAGACATCTGGCTGGCCGATTACCACATGGCGTGCAGGACCAATGGTGGCAACGACTATGTTGCAATTCACTACCTGCCTCTGTTTCTAGCCGACTCAGCTCGAGCCTGGCTTACCAGCCTGCCTCAGGGTTGCATCTAGTCGTGGACCGACCTTGAGACCGTCTTCGTGAACAACTTCCAGGGCACCTACAACAGGCCCGGGAACGCGTGGGATCTCCACAGTTGTACCCAAGAGGAGGGCAAAATTCTCAGAGAGTACATCCAACGCTTCTCCAAGAAGAAGCGCTCTCTGTTAGAGATTCGAGAAGGTGATGTCATCACTGCCTTCTCCAAAGGTGTTCGTAGCACCGACCTCATCCACAAGATCGCGCGTAAGAACCCTCAAACTATGCGCGAAACTCTTCGACATCGCCAACAACTTCACCACTGGCGAAGAAGCTATCCGTAGTGCGACCAAGGACGATAAGGGAAAGGGCAAGGCTGCCGAGTCTCCCAGAAGGGACGCTCATCCCGAGTCATCCAGGAAGAAACATCAGAAGCACAAGGGCGGAGACCTCATTGCCGCAACTGAGCGCACCCCGCAGCGTCGTCCTCAGCGCGGCAACTTGACTTTTGAGGAGATGATGAGTCAGCCGTGTCACTTCCATTGGCCAAAATCCAATCACGTCACACACGACTGCAATCTCTTGAAAAACCTGAACAAGCCTTTAGTCCCCAACCGGAACAAAAAAGATCCTCCTCCGGAGGAAGGCAACGAGTTCCCAAAGGAGACTGCATGTCTCATGATCTTCGGTGGTCCCAACGGCTACGAGTCCAAATAGCACCAGAAGATCACGAACCGCGAAGTCAACGCAACCGAGCCGGCTGTACCTTAGTACCTCTGGTGGTCCGAGTCCATAATTTCCTTTGGACGCTCGGACCCACCCTGACAACATACCTCACCCTGGTAGGTTTCCCTTGGTGGTAGACCCAATCATCAGTGGCGTTCGCCTCACCAAGGTTCTCATGGATGGAGGGACTGGTCTGAACATCCTCTACATCAAGACTTTGGACGACATGAAGATTCCCCGGTCGAAAATCAAGCCCACCAGTGTACCCTTCCACGGGGTCGTCCTTGGCAAGATGGCAAGTCCACTCAGGCAAATTAGTTTGCCCGTCACTTTCGGCACTCCTGACAATTTCCAGACCGAGACCCTCACCTTCGAGGTCATCGATTTCTCGGGCTCGTATCACGCCATCCTGGGACGTCCCTGCTATGCCAAATTCATGGTTGTTCCCAGCTATGTCTACTTGAAGCTCAAAATGCCGGGTCCCCGCGGGATAATAACCGTGCAAAGCAGCTTGCAGCACGCTTACACATGTGACCTGGAAAACTGTAACCTTGCCGCGGCCCAAATCGTTGCAGCCGAGCTTGACAACCTCAAGTCGGCCGTGATCGAGGAGGCACCCCCGACTAAAAAAGCTTCATCAGCGACATCGTTCCAGTCGGCGAAGGACACCAAGACAATCCAGCTCGATCCGAAAGACCCCTCCAAGACGACGTAGATCGGGACTGCGCTCAGCGACAAATAGGAAAACACGCTCGTCAGCTTCCTTCATGATAACAGGGACATCTTTGCATGGTCATCTTCGGACATGCCAGGGGTCCTGAGGGAGGCTGCCGAGCACTCCTTGAACGTCCGGCTAGACGCCAAACCAGTCAAGCAACGCCTGCACAGTTTCACTGAGGATAGGCGTAGAGCAATAGGAGAGGAGATAGCCAAGCTTCTAGCAGCTGGCTTTATTAAAGAAGTGTATCATCCCGACTGGTTAGCGAACCCAGTTCTTGTTCGCAAAAAGAATGGAAAGTGGAGGATGTGTGTTGATTACACAAGTCTCAACAAAGCATGTCCCAAAGAGCCTTTCACATTGCCTCGCATCGACCAGGTGATCGATTCCACGGCCGATTGTGAAATTCTATGTTTTCTCGACGCCTCCTCGGGCTACCACTAGATCAAGATGAAGGAGGAGGACGAGATCAAGACATCGTTCATCACTCCATTCGGTGCTTTCTGCTACGTCTCCATGCCTTTTGGGCTCAAGAACGCCGGCGCCACGTACCAACGCTGCATGCAGCGCTGCCTTCTGGAACAGATCGGCAGGAACGTACAAGCCTACGTCGATGATGTGGTGGTCAACTCCGAGAAGAAAGAAGATCTCCTAACCGACTTAGGAGAAACATTCTCCAACCTTAGGCGATTCGGCATGAAGCTCAACCCAGAAAAGTGCGTATTCAGAGTACCTTCAGGAAAGCTACTCGGTTTCATCGTTTCCGAATGAGGAATCGAGTTTAACCCGGAGAAGATCGATGCCATCATCAAAATGAGGCCACCAAAAAGCCTCAAGGATGTTCAACGGCTCACCGGGTGCATGGCGGCCCTCAGCCGATTCATCTCCCGACTCAAAAAGGCCCTACCCCTCTACAAGCTCCTCAAGAAGTCGAATAACTTCACATGGACGTCTGAGGCTCAAGACACCCTCAATGGATTGAAAAAACACCTGACTACGCCACAGGTACTGGTTTTCCCAATGCCCAATGAACCGCTGCTCCTTTACATCGCAGCGACTACCCAGGTGGCCAGCACCGTATTGGTCGTCGAACGCTCCGAGCCAGGTCACATCCAGAAGGTTCAGGGCCCGGTCTACTTCATCAGTGAAGTACTTTCGAGTCCAAGGCGCGATACCCACAAATATAGAAGATAATCTACACGGTGTTCATCACATCTCGGAAGCTAGTCCACTACTTCCAAGGACACCCGATAACGGTGGTTAGCTCCTTCCCGATCGCAGACGTCATCAACAACCGCGACGCCACAGGGAGGATCGCTAAATGGGCAATGAAACTAATGGCATTCAGTACAGTTTACGCCTCGCGCACGGCTATCAAGTCCCAAGCTCTCGCCGACTTCATGGCTGAGTGGACAGAAGTCCAATCCCCAGCCTCTGCCATTGACCTCGAACATTGGATACTCTACTTCGACGGCTCCCTGACTTTAGAGCGCGGGAGCCGGCGTCGTGCTCATTTCTCCGAAAGGAGAATGCTTCAAGTACGTGCTGCAAATCCATTTCCCGACGTCCAACAATGTCGCCGAATATGAAGCCTTACTACACGGCCTTCGCATCGCGACCTCACTCGAGATCAGCCGGCTCCTCGCCCGCAGAGACTCCGAACTAGTAGTCCGGCAGGTCATGAAGGATTGGTCATGCAGAGACCCAACTATGGAAGCCTACTGCCAAGAGGTGTGTAAGCTGGAAGCCAAGTTCGATGGCCTCGAAATAACGCACATTCTCCGCCGAGACAACGAAGCTGCAGACGCACTCGCCAAGCTGGGGTCCAGTTGGGATGTCGTCCCGACTGGAGTTTTCCTCCAAGAGTTGCATGCCCCCTCTATCAAAGCGGAGTCGGCGCCCGAGACCACCGAACCACATCCTGAAGAACCTGATAATATTCAACAAGCATCCCACGAGGTTCTGGTTATCGTTCCCGACTGGACAACGCCCTTCCTCGACTACCTCTTACGGGACACTCTCCCGCCGGATCCAACCGAGGCACGGCGCCTTACCAGGTGAGCCAAGGCGTACGTTGTAGTCGAAGACAAACTTTACAAGAAGAGCATCTCCGGAATCCTCCAGTGATGCATACCTCAGGACAAAGGAAAGCAACTACTGCACGATATTCACTCGAGAGTTTGTGGGCATCACGCGGCACCAAAATCGTTAGTCGGTAAAGCTTTCCGACAGGGTTTCTACTGGCCGACTGCCGTCTCTGATGCCGAGCACATTGTGCGCACTTGCGAGGGATGCCAATACTTCGCCCGGCAGACACACTTGCCGGCTCAGGTGCTCCAACCCATCCCGATCACCTAGCCCTTTGCTGTTTGGGGTTTGAATATGGTCGGTCCCCTCAAGAAGGCTCCCAGGGGCTACACGCATCTCTTTGTCGCCCTCGACAAATTTACCAAGTGGATTGAAGCCAAACCGGTCGCCACGACCACTATAGAACGGGCCGTCGAGTTCTTCCGGGATATCGTCTACCGATTCGGTGTCCCCAACAGCATCATCACTGACAATGGCACTCAGTTCGCCGGCGGCGCTTTCATCCAATTCTGCGATGACTACAACATTGGCCTAGTTTCATCGCGGTCGCACACCCACGCATCAACGGGCAGGTTGAGCGGTCCAATGGCCTGATTATGCAAGGCATCAAACCTCGGATCTTCCAGCGCTTGAAGAAGTTCACGGGTAAATGGGAAGCCGAGTTACCCTCGGTGCTTTGGAGTCTGCGGACCACGCCCAACCAATCAACCGGATACACACCTTTCTTCATGGTTTATGGAGCCGAGGCCGTGCTCCCGACTGACTTGGACCACGGGTCTCCGCGCATCCGCGCTTACACTGAGGCCGAGTCAGACGAAGCAAGAAAAGATGTTGTTGATCAGCTTGAAGAAGCACACGAGGTTGCGTTCCTTCGGTCGGCTAAGTACCAGCAGGGCCTACGACGCTACCACAGTTGGCATGTACGCGGCCGCTCGTTCAACGTTGGCGACTTGGTTCTACGCCGAGTCCAGTCCAACAAAGACAAGCACAAGTTCTCACCACCATAGGAGGGTCCGTACGTGGTCACTGAAGTGTTACGCCCGGAGGCTTATCGACTGAAGGACAACGACGGCAACGTCATCACCAACGCATAGAACATCGAACAGCTACGTCGTTTCTATGCTTAATATTTTATACTTCGATTTTTTCAGACATATGAATAAATATTTTCTCGCTCCACTTGAAACAATTTCTGGAGTTCCCGACTGGCCCACTATGCATGCTCACGGCCACACATAGCGGACACTCGGTGGTTACACACTCTGGGTGCGCATCCGCGTACTCGGGCCTCTCTCTTTTTCCATAAACTATTTTAGTACTGTGTAAACAAGCATGGCGTCAACCCTCTGTCTTCGACCGCCGGTCTACGCCACAACCTTGCGCTACATGGGACATAGCCCACGGTTACTCCTACGCAAAAGGGGCTACGACGAGTCGACAAGGGCACACACAAAAAACTAACTTTACATAGGAAAGAATTATTAACGAAAATGACACACACAAGCTTTAAAACAAGCTTACCTAAAGAAGCATAAATAAAATTGCTCTCGGGTTTCCCGAGCATCTGACATTCAGTTCAAGCAAAGTTATTTACATGCTCCTACTTCTATTCATTGGCTCGGTTGGTTAGGTTCTCCGCGGCGGGAAGGATTTCCTCGATTAGCGCCGGGACTTCATCGTCGGGGACGTCAACGGCAAGCCCATCCTGGATCTCCTTCATACCAATCGCTGGGTAGTGGGACTTCGCCACGAGGAGCACGAACTCTACCCCGGCTCGGTAGTGCTCACGCGTCAGCTCCTTGACTCAGTTCGGCGCCCGTCGAAGGCGTTCCGCAACTGCATCCGCACGGTCCGGCACCGGGTCGTCCTCCCATAGGGCGTTGCAGGTTAGTCGATCGGCCACCTGCAGGGATTCCACCTCCTCGGCGATCTTCCTGGTGCACACTTGGAACCCTGTGGAGTTGGAATAGAAGCATTAGCAAAGTACCCGACAGGTCCCGGATGAGCAGATCCAAGTCGGACACTCACCAGCGGTGAAATCCACAGCTCTCTTGTTTGGCGCTTCAACGGCCTCCAGGGCTCACCTCATGCTGCCGTCGAGGACGGCCGTCTCCTTCTCGAGCTCCCCGACGCGCGCCTTTTCTGCGCCGAGTTCCTCCTCAAGTTTAGAGGCCTTCTCCTCAGCAAGGGCAAGCCGCCCCAGGCGAGCCTTCACCGCTTCAAGCTCCTCCCTGAGCTTGACGGACTCGTCTTCAGCAGCTTCGGAGGGCATCAGAAAATCAGCAGCAGCAAAGACACGGCAAGCTAAAGAAGCATGGGATCGCTACCTTGAGCCCGGGCAGCTTCCTGGGAGACGCCTTTCTTTAGGGACTCCACTTCGGCTTCTCGCGCACGCACCTACTCCTGCGCCGAGTGAAGGCTCCCCTTCAAATTGTCCAACTCGGCCTTTCGTTGGCCGAGTCGCTCGAAGGCGGGGAGACGCTCTTGGAGAAATTTGGTCTTCTCCACAGATCGCCTGGTCAAGCTCTGCAAAAGACAACAGCAAAGATTAGCTACCCGGAAAAGTTATCAAAACCCTCTACTCGGTTCCCCAAACCAAGCAGAGGCTCAGGGGCTACACCCTCTAGGTGCACTGATCGTGCCCCCAGAGTGAAAACCCTGCAAAATCATCTAGATCCTCCACTCGGTTCCTTGAACCAAGCGGAGGCTCGGGGGCTACACCCTCTGGGTGCACTGTTCGTGCCCCTAGAGAGGAACCTAAAGAAAGGAAGGAAGCTCCCGCTCGACCAAAATAGTCGGGCGAAGACAAAAAAGAAATATAATGATAAAGTCACATACCTGCACGAGTGGATTGATCCAGCCGTTGACTAGGTTGGCGCTCTCCCGGATGCCCTTCAGCAGCGCCGAAAGCCTTTCTCTGAGCTCGATGGTAGCATCCAGGAGCTTCTCCCACTCCTCCGCTTCCCGGACGTCATCGACCTCCTGCAGGATGACGACCGGTTTGGAGGGGTCCGTCTCCCGAACCCGGAGTGGCTGGAGGGCTAGCTAGAGCCCCGACAGAGGAGGCGGCGCACGCTCCACCTCTATCTCCTCTTGCGGCAGAACCAGGTTCCCTCGGTGGTCTTGTGGGGACACTCCAGCCTGACTCGGACCCGCTAGCTCCGCTGCGGCAGGGGTCCACGCTCCAGCGCTGGACTTGGCCGTCCCAGAAGCGGGCAGCAAAGGCGGCAGATTCGACATCACATCCTCCGGCGGCGGAATCGGCATAGCATCTTACGGCGGCGGAGCTGGCGGCGTACCCTCCGGCTCGGAGGAAGATGGCGGCGCAGGAGCCTCTGCGGCTTTTGGAGGAGATGAGGATCGGGCCCCAGGCGCCGACCCACTCCCATCTTGATCAGGTCCTCGGAAACCTGGCTTACTCTTCGAGAGATCCACTGGCTTCCGTGGACTGCGAAGCATCCAAGCTATTAATACCTCCTACAATCAAAAGCGGGAAGGAGACATTCAGTTAGTCACTTACTTGGCGGACCGGAGGAGGTAAGTGCGCCTTTTCGGCTTTGGCATACCGGTCGTCGGGGCCGGCTGCGCCACGGGGCTGCTCTGTCCCCTGAAGGCAGCGTCAGCTGTCCTCTTCTCCCTCCGACTGGGGGGAACTTCATCCCCGGCCGCCTGAGGAACCCCTTCAGGGACGGCGGCCGGCGCCACCAAGTTAGGACGGGCGGGCGAGCCGCCCTGTCCCCCCAGGGTGGCCTCAGAGGACGGCCTCCGTCTCCTGTGCATGATGAGCGGAGCGTCGTCCTCCTCCTCCTCCTCTTCAACCGGAACTAGCACACTCGGCAGAGGAGCGCTCGGTGCTGCCACAACGGGCATTTTTCCCTTTGACAGCCCTGCTCCGGAGGAGGATGTGCCAGCCGTTCCCTGCGGTGGTGGCCCACTGCTGGGGATGTCGACATACTGGGGCTGGTTCCATATCTCCTTCTCTGGAAGGGGAGCTGGGGAACTGAACCCGAACAGATCCTGCAAAGTTGGGGAGTACAAACGCAATCCAAATAAGAATTCGGCCAAAACTCAAATCGCAAATAACAAAGTCGGGAGAGTGGTCGCTCACCCGGCTCGGCGGGTTGGCACGACTGAAGGGCGGCGGCCGCCTAGAGATGTCCAGGTCGGTCCCCTGGGCCATCAGCTTTCTGACCCGACGTCGCACTTCGTCCTCTGAGAGCTCGTCGGCTGCCTCCCGAGTCGCGTCTTGGCCATCGATGTATTTATACATCGGATGCACCCTTAGTTTCGCCGGCTGGATTCGGCGACGGATGAAGGTGGAGACAACGACGATTCCGGAGACGCCGGCCTTGAGCGCCTCGGAGAGAGCCCCCATGAGTACCATGACCCCGGGCTGCTCCCGATCCAGCGGCAGACCGGTTTCTCCACTCGGATGTTTCGGGAATTTTACCCTGCAATCTCTGAGATCTGGAAACTTCCAGATTCAGTGGAACGTCCGGGCATTAGGCTCCGCCACTCGGGACCGAAGCGCCACAGCCTGTTTTCTGGTTCTGACGTGAATTTTGAGAGCATTTCCCCAGAGGGACACTAGCTGGACCCAAACCACTCGGGAACCAGATGCCACTCAGCAATTCGCTCGGGATTCATGGTATGTCCCCCGCTGGGCTATCAGCCGGTCTCCATCCGCTGGAAATGACTGGATACCACCAGAACTTACCTGTTATTAACTCTCCGCCATGATATTCCTGCCCTACAGGTGAATATTACTCGGCTTATTATCTCAACTCTACAGGAGTTCTATGAGTCCCTCACAATCTTCCTGCAGACCATAATAGGGCGCGCTCAGGCGGATGCTACTCAGGAAAAAGGCAAAAGCACTCGGCTTGGACGTTACAACGACAAGTTGTAGCCAGATCGTGAAGGACTCGGGGGCTACTGACGATGACATAACACCCGGGTATCGTCAAGAAGGACAATACCGGCCCTCTGGACATAGGGTGGGCCGGGCCGACTATTCGGAGTCTGACTTCTACACGAGGACGCCTCATCGACTTGGAGTACAAGATAGGGATAAACACTTACCCAGCAATCCCGGATTCTGTTGTAACTAATTAGGAAACCAATCTGTAAACCGATCCAGACTCTTGTAACCCTATCCCGGTCATCTATATAAGGCCGGGTAGGGATCCTCCGATGGGTACGTTTTGATAAGTTCCCGTACTTTCCTACACATATAGCCTGAGCAACCTAGAGATCTATTCTCGAGGTCTTGCAGCACTCGGGATACAAGCAATATCATCCACCAAACACAGGACGTAGGGTATTACCTCTCTGTGAGGGCCTGAATCTGTCTAAATTTTGCCTCCCATGTGCACCCATCTAGATCTGCTGTGCGTACGCTGCCTCGCATTCATTATTGCCAGATTACAACACCGACAGCGGGCCTTTGGGCCGACGAGAGGGGGCGCAAGACGCGAGCGGGGAGGAGGAACGGCCGGACGCCGGAGGAGGGGAGCGCAGATCTGGGCGGAGAGGAGCCGGAGGAGCTGGTTGCGGGGAGGGGAGGGGAGCGCGGATCTGGGCGGGGAGGAGTCGGCGGTAGGGAGGGGCTTCGGCGCCGGCGTGGAGGAGGGGAGGAGGGGAGGAGGGGCTTCGGTCCGGCGGGGGCGCGGGAGTCACCGGCGGCGCTCCGCCGGCGAGGGCTCTCGGGTGGGTTGAGGAGGATTGGGGGAGAGAGGGGGCGGGGGAGGTGGGGAGGAGCCCAGGGTGCGGGTGCGGGTGAGGGTTTTTTTCTTATATAGTCAATGACAGTGGCGGGTAAATAACACGAAGTATTGAAGAAGAGATGATCATTTGATGAAAATTTAGCTAGAAGAAGCTTGGGAAGCCTCAAAAACGAGGCTTCCCTCCACCAACAGGAAAAACAAAGGTTTATGATTTAAGTTTAATCTAAGTTTTTCCTTCTAGACAGCTTATAGCTTCCTTGGGCCATAAGCCAGCCCATAAGCTGTCTAAACGAAGGCCTTAGTTTAATCCTAACCTTTTGCGGGACTTGTTTTCGTTGTATGGAAATAACTCAGAAAATACTATTTTTATCTACATTTTTTATGTTATATATATGTAGAAATACAATGTTGTCATACCATAACTTCTATGTTTCCACGGTAGTCCGATCAGTTATAGACTATGATTGGACTACCAATGCTTAGTTCTTTTTAATTTTATTTATCTCCTTCACCATTGCCTTTGCGCTTTCTCAAAAGAAAGATATCTACAATGTAGTGCAATGTGAAAGAAACAAATTTAGTGTAAATATAGTTGCTATTCTAGTCATCCATCGACCATCGTTGTCTTTTTTGTACAGGACATAGAACATATATTTTGCACAAAATTACACAAGTGCACCTTCAGGATTTCTTTAAAAGAAATTGCAAATGCACGTTTCGATTATTAATTTTTGGTGTACTAAACTCGGTTTTGGAGGATCCCTATCCCCGGCCTGACCGGAATCAGGCCTCCCACACAAGCAGCATCACTCACTGTTGCTTGCTTGGTCCATGGCTAATTGGCCCAATTAATTGATCGAGTGGAGAAGTAATTTTAGCTAGTTCACCATTGCATCGCATGTTCTCAAAACTGTTTACATCAAATCGGATCAGTTAGCAGTGGATCGGTGAACGCGAGACAGACCGAATCAAATCCTGCATAGCTCGCCGTTGCCGTTGCCGGTGCTGGTGCTGGAGGAGCTCGCCCGGTCGGAGAAATCGGCGGCGTCGGCGGCCAGCATGTCCCTGTAGGTCTTCCTGGCGGCCCAGAGCGCCCTGCAGCAGTCGCCCATGCTGGGCCTGTCCTGCCTCACCGGGCCCAGGCACCGGAACGCCAGCTCCAGCACCATCTCCAGCGTCCGCGCCGCCGCGGCCGTCCGCGCCAGGCACGGATCCAGCACCTCCGCCGCGCTCCCCTCGACGAGCCTGTTCATGGCCCACCGCACCGTGAGCCGCTCCTTCATCTCCCGCTTTGTCTCGATGGGGCGGCGACCGGACGCGAGCTCCACGAGGAGGACGCCGAAGGAGTAGACGTCGCTCCGGTCCGTGAGCTGGCACGTCTTGAGGTACTCCGGATCGAGGTACCCCGCCGTGCCCTTCACCTGCGTCGACACGTGCGTGGCCGCGGGCGCCTCGCCGCCGAGCCCGCCGCCGGCGGCGCCGAGGCGCGCGAAGCCGAAGTCGGCCACCTTGGCGCGCAACGATGCGGTGAGCAGGATGTTGGAGGACTTGATGTCGCGGTGGATGATAGGGTGGTCCGAGTACATGTGCAGGTACGTCACCGCGTGCGCGACGTCGATGGCGATGTCCAGCCGCGCACCGAACTTCAAGAACAGCCCATGGCGTCCTGCCCGGCGCCGACGATGTACGTTGTTAGCTACATCGATCGATGGTAAACTGCTGATGAGAGGAAGAAAGGTTGATGCGTGGTTTTGCGTAGCTTACCGTCGAGGTGCTCCCTGAGAGTGCCGTTGGGGACGTACTCGACGACGACGATCCTCTCCTCGCCGCACTCCAAGTAGCCGTAGAAGCGGACCAGGCTCTGGTGCTCGATGCGCGCCATGATCTTCACCTCGCTCCGGAATTCCACGTCCACGTGAGGGTTCTGCGTCCGCTGCACGCACGCGGCCATGAATCCCATGTCAGAGCAGGCAGGGAGAGTTCAATTTGTGTTAGTCAAGAGGAGGCCGGCGGGGAGACGAGACCAGCTTGGCGCGCTTGACGGCGACGAGGGTACCGTCGGGGAGGAGGCCCTTGTAGACTGCGCCGAAGCCGCCCTGGCCGATCTTGAGAGCCGGGGAGAAGTTGTTGGTGGCCCTCAGGATCTCATCGATGGTGAACACCGAGCTCTGGAACTGCTGCTGGCCTGCTGCGTCCCTCCTGCTGCTGCTGTACAGCCCTCGCATGGACGGCCTCCCCGTGTAGCCGCCAAAAGCTGGAAGTGCACAAAATAAATCCTGTCAAACAAACACGAGCTCCAACTCATGCGAGGAAGTGGAGGAACCGATCACCGATCCATCGAGGAGAAGAGGCCGGGAGAAGACTTTACAAGATGGCTTCTTGACCACGTCGTCCGGTGCCGCCGCCGCTTTGATCCTGTTCTTGGAGGTGGAGGTGGGTGACGACGAGGAGAGCGGGCTGAACCTGAACCACAGGGCGATGGACCTGAAGAGGGACCTGGCCCTGCCGCCGCCGGCAGAGAGCGGCCGCGACCACGTGGGCCTCGACGGCCACTGCTCCCGCTTCTCAGACGACGACTGGTTCCTGCGGTGGTCGCGTCCGGCCATGGCCCCCGGCTACGCACCCACTCCAGTCTGACGGCAAAGACAATATATAACAGAGAAGAGAAGCGCGAACGTCTCCAAGGCCCGCCAGCTAAGCAGAGTACCGCTCCTTAGTACATGACGTGTGCCTCTGCATGTGGGGCCATAGCCATCCCTGGACCCACCTGACAGTGCAGCAGTGTGTTGAGAGCTGGACCTGGCAAACGATGGGAAGAGCGGAAGAGTTCTAACTTCTCTCCCAAAGAGTACTGCATCCGGATGTACTTTTCAAGTTTGATTAACAATATCTCTACCTAAATCTCACTGACATTCGGGTCCTAGGGCCAAATGTTATCAAGACAGAGTGGCAAATATCCAATTGCCATTCTCTGGAGTAACAAATGCCCAAATTTCCTCTCTCTAAAACATCCATACCAGGCATTTGAAAATTGTATGAGTAGATTTGTCTAAAAAATTCTATAATATCGTAGTTCTATTAAGGTATCTATAGATGCACTGTAGTACAAATTTGGTGAATAAAGTTATGTTTTTGTGGCGACAGGGTCAATGTCCTAATCTGCACTCATTTGTGGACAATTAATGTTGTTACAATTTTCTTGCAAATTTCCTTCATGAAAGAAGTGCCAATTGTGCCTTCACTATCATAACCTGACCTGTTGAAAGTTCAAACTCATGGACAAACACGCAACAATAACAATGATAAATTTATAACTTTATCAGCCATATCCGGAGAGCTCAGAAATCTTGTCAATGGAAGCATCATCAGCTAAAATACATTTCCAGCGGATCAAACTATGCCCACCCGCCACCTGTGTCAGCATGTTTCAGCCATCGCGAATCAATGAATTCTTCAGCAAGAAACATAAGATGAAAAGAATTGACAGACTTTAGAATAGGACCTGAAGCAATAGACTCCCATCAGACAAGACGCAGAGACTGATTCAACCATTTTAGAGCTGTCAAATATGTCTGTCACTTTGGAGAAATCAGGGAAAAGAACTCTGAACAGAAGAAGAATTCCCAGTGAATTCTCCTGACTAATGAAAGGGGGCAAGGATATACAGGAAGCTCGTACAGCTTCCTTTGTACAAATAAAACATAATTTAGAACCATTTTTTCTCCTGTCACCTATCTAGTGTGTGATGGTTTATACAGACACTAACTGAATCAGAAACACGGCCCAAATTCAGAAACACAAAAGAATAGAGCTAAATTTCAGTGTTTCAACTATGATATGCATATTGCAACCAAGCAGTATCCTAATCCTCCTGTTGTCATAAACAGCCAAAGCTTGACACAGAAGGTACAGAACAGAGATGACTTTCTAACACATTTCATGCCGTTTCCTTCTTTCATTATTTCCATTTTTTCTCCCAAAAATTCATTCCAATAGCACCTCCACCAGACCAGATCATATCAAGAGCAGAGTAGTTGCTGATTGTACTTCCCCATCAAAAAATACTAGCACTAAACCAACTCCAAGAGAGGATCCACCAGAGTCAACAATGCTATTCATATATCTCATCTATCAAAGTTATCTGCAACATAGTATAGGAAGCTTTCATCAACAAAAGATACCATATTTTTCTCTACAGATAACATTGCAAAAATAGAAGTAACCAAATTGGGGATTTAGAGGATTTTTCTAATAGATAATGGAAGAGAGAACTCTCCTGGCCTTTGCATCATAAGATGCACACAGCCAAAGATTTAGATGAAAATAGTGGCCTACAAAAAGTCAACAAAGATATGATCTAAAAAATGTACATAAGCTTTCCTCTTATATTGATCTTTAATTCAGTATCGTTGGTACCGCACATAAGCTTTTTCACGAAGGATTATCGTGCATAAACACCTACTAAACATACACCATTTCTATGTGGTACATCATTATTAACAATGAACATCCAGGAAATGACAACAGAGAACACGTGCATATCCTGTGATAGCAGAATGTCTCAACTGAGTTATATTGGTTTTACCGTACTAACCTGATCACAAACTGGGCAAGTCTCACTTCGCTCCATCCATTCAAGTATGCAACAGAGATGGAAATGATGCTCACATTTAGTAATAGAGCGGGGATTTTCTTCGTCATATTCTGGTGAAAGGACAAACAAAGGTCATTACAGAAATCTTATGGCCCAGCACAACATAGAACTTATATTTAGAATATCCATTGGTGCATCAGTGGAGGATAACGGAGTACCACACACAATTCACCAACCAGCGACTACAGCTACGGTCTAAGAATCTACAACAAAACACATGTTTCAACTGGAATCAAGCCATTTGCATGGTGCAAGTGCCTACTGTACATCTTATTGAGAAGTTTCATTATTTCAGACTGTATGCATCTATCAATGAGTGAACTGCTTAAAGGCATCACATATGCAGAATAATCCATATATTGATATACATGAATAAACGATGCACACAGATGCATCTAATGCAGACAAATAATCAGAGCATCAGCAATTATTTGACTGGCAGATTCTGAGTGACATATGCCTCTACCATCATTTCAGAAATATTGAATAGTTACGTTTCAGCTAAAATGGTCTCAACCAACATCCTAACCAACTTTCTCCTGATAACAAGAAATCAGCAGGCCTATAGGAAGAATAGCAAAAACTTGTGCATCGAGTTCCACAACCAACCAAAAAAGATAGTATTCAACTAATACTCAGTTCTTATCCTGACAATCTAAAGGATTAATTTCCCATGATCAAGAGAAACACAACCTTCAAGACAGATTGGGCAAACATCCTCCTCCTCAGGCTTATCTTCGGGGACACCTTTTTTCACATGACTCATATTCATCCACCTTTAAAGATTCCTGCTGATCATCTGTTTTGCTCTTAATGTCTGACTTTTCCAAATCTGCACATGAATCTGAAACTCTAAGCTTACACCACTGCCATTAGAAGTTCATTAACTATCATCGCTCATGCTCACAGCTAACCAAAAAAAATTACCAGGATTTTCTGCAACTGGCAGGCTAACATCATAAGGCAAAGGTGCAGGTGGTGCCCGATAAGTGTCAGGGGTGGATGTATCCAGATTTGTGTCAACTGCAACTATAGCAGAAGCCGGAGATGATCCGTCATAGGCTGAAGACAATGGTCCATGCTCCTCTAGGTTTTGCTGATGCTGGATAATGCAAAGCAAATAGTGTCAGCCAATTCAAGTGATTAACAACGGAAAAGTCTGAACAAACACAAGGAAAAGCTATCACCAAGTCAGATTGTTGATAAGACAATTTCGGCAACTACCAAAAAAGGAGGAGGTGGTGACCTTTTTGCAACAGGCTGTGATTAATAATTATCACATAAAAGTATACTAAAGCAAGCAGCATACTGTCTAGAGAGTCTATATTGCTGAATCATCAAGGATTGAAGACAACAAATGGGAGAAGCATTCCACTTAAGTAAGAAAATTTCTCATGTTGCATCAAAACTGCAAGGAAGGCAGTTAAACTTCTAACACTCTGTTATTGTAAGAATAACAGCAGCAAAATCTGCGGCACTCTCATATGCCAGGTCATTAAATCATTAAAGGAGTAGAACGTATTACATATAGCAACCATGATATAAATATGTGTGAACCATGGAGGCATATAATATGATTTGGTCTTCACAAAACAAATGTAGACTACATTGCAGTTAATGGCATGGACAACAACAACACTAAAAACTAACAGCAACTCAGCAGAATTTTTCGACTGGAAAAGTAAGGGAGATGGTAGATAACACCCTGACATTTACTTCATGTTCTTCGGTAATGTACAGTGGCTCACAAATCAGAGAAAACATTATGATTCAGAGAACATAATCTAAGATAACACAGAGTCTACATACATAGATATGAACTGGTGCTCTATCCGCTTCAGATCTTCTTGATGAAAAGCAACAGCAGCCACCCATGCTATCCTGAATGCAAAAGCTTAATCAAGGCTATCCTCTAGATGCTGTTTTCGTCTCTCATAGCCCTACAAAGAAATAGCAGTATATTGGTGCAAGAAAGAAAAGGAAATCATGCAGTACACTAGAAAATACTAGCATCTGGAGACAAGATGACCCAAAAAGTACAGATAGCTTAACATACAGCAATATCTTTCACTAGGCACTGAGATTATTTACAATTTTGTTATAATCGAGGTGATTTTTAGTATCTCCAAAACTGTCCTACATTTCTGGGCATAACTGAGAGTGACAATACCTTCGTACAAGTAATGTTAAACCATACATATTTCATGATTTTTCACATTTCAATTGAGTGGAAAAAGGGAGTTCTTCTTCACATCACACTCATTACTTGAGTCTTAACCTCAAAGTGCAGTTCACTTCGGCTCTTGAACAGTCATACAAAGTGTTAAATTCTGGTGCAAGTAAGTACTAAATTCTGTCTATATCAGCAGCCAAGCATCACCAGATAGCTAAATTTCGATCGAAGCTACATTAGTTCAAACGGAACACTACAGTCCTTAAATTAGTTATGCTGGCTCAATTGATCCCCCACAATTTTGGTGAAACAAGCTAAGGCTGCTAGTAGAACAACAATAAAATTCAAATCCGCAACTAACCGGATGGATCCGAGTATGACAGAGAAACAAATATGTGACTTCGATTGCTCGTAGCAAAAGAACGAACACACACACTTGTAAGTTCTAACAATCCAAGCAAGCTACACGCTATGGCTTCCGAACCAACAGAAGATGTCAAATCAGCCTTGACGCCGGCAAAGTGAGGGCTCGGGAGGCTGGAATTCGACGAGACCTGGAGAAAAAGCGCACACACATGAATAATCATCGCAGAAATCAACCAAGAACACATGTAAAAAGGTACCGCGAAGCAGCGAGCAAAATCCAACCAGAACCGCGAGATTAGCCGCTCCGGGAGCTGGATTACCGGAAGAGAAGGGACGCACGCAGGAGAGGAGAGATTGTGCGGCGGCGCTGCCTCGGGTGTCGTGAGCTCTTGGGCTTCCACCTCTTGTGCTCCTCCGCCTCTCCTCTGTGGAGGAGAGAGGGCTAGTGCTTGTCAGTTCCTGGAATTTGGAGGGGTTTTTCTATAAGAGTGGACGGCTCAGTGGAGAAGAGCACCAAAGAACATTGTCTACTCACCCGGTCAACGCTACCCTCCTCTTACTGCCAGCGGGCCAACACCATATTGGACCCACCTGTCATCCCCTTACATGGATAAATGCGGTAAGATTCCTCTTTGGACTGGTACTTTTCTTCTTCTTTTTTCTAGAGAAAATAATAAATTGAATCTTTGCATTTTTCTCTCTCTCTCTCGCTCTCCACCGTGACAGCGGCAGGATTGAGATGCCACGTGGTAGGACAGGTGGAGCTTCCCTAGTCGCTGGCGATGGGCCCCATGGATTGAAGGGAGAACACTACTTTCTTTTTTTTTGTTCTCCTTGCTTGGCAAGAGTTAGTTGGGATCGTTGGACTCGGTGATGCTAACAGTGCCAACGTGGCCTTGACTTTCCTGACTTAACAGCGATATTATGGTAGGTAAGCTGTGCTACCTGATGTAAAAAAGAAGAAAGTTTTAAGTACTTGCTCCACAAATACTAACATTTTTCTAGAACACAAGCAACTCGATTAATCAAGTTGATAGTTTTGTAATTTCTCGGTTAATGTTTTATAACTGAATTTTGCTCATGCTATAGTACACAGTTTGTTGTCTGGGCGGTGGCAGTTAGGTTGAACCCTTGACGGGATGTGTGAACATAATTTTCGATAGGACGACACCTTAATTACTCCCTAGCTTGGGGAGTGTGCGTAACGGTGACGGAGGTCGATTGGAATATTAGTTTTCTCGTGATTGGTTTCGACTGCTTCGTTAGCAGGAACAAACATGGGATAGCTCGACGAATAGGACTTGTTGCTCTAACATCTGTCGTACTCATAGCCTCTTGACTACATAAACTTTAACAAAGAATATTCAAAAGGCTGTAAGATTTTGAGAAAGCTTAAAACAAAGCATAAGGCACATATATACTTTCTCGGTTCAGAAATATAAGGTATATATATTTTTTAAATTTAACTATGATCTGCATGTTATATACTCTCTCGATTCAGAAATATAAGACACATATATTTTTAAAATTTAACTTAATTAGTTCAACTATATATGGATTATCTGATATAAAATCGATATTATTGAAAACTACATTTTAATACGAATCCAACAATATCAATTTTGTATCACGCAATTTATATATTATTAAATAAAATTTTAATTAAAAATAAATCTTAAAGAATATATATATATATTATATATCTCTTATATTTCTACATGGAGAAAGTATATATAACTAGCGGGGTTTAGTTGGGGTTGGGGCCATCGGCATTTCTGCTCTTTCTCGTGCATCCGTATCTGTGACAGTGACTTCAACAAGCTCGGCGATTCAACGACTACAGCTAAATACTAGTAATCCTAATTAATTAGGCTTGTTCCAGATTTTCCAACTAATTGAATTCACACGAGTAAAGCATTAACATGTGGAGGATTGAGGTGAGTGGGCCGGAATTCTTCCTACACACCTTGCACCAGGGAAATTCTATAGCGGGCCAGAATCCCCCTAGTAGTGGCCCGGACCTGAGTCCATATAAGTAGCATATGTACGGTAGCACACCTCCGTCGACCTCTCTCAATTTTTTTCTCCGTTGATGGACCAGTGGGTGGTCTTGCTTGACGTAGGGATTGGCTAATCGCTCCTCCACTCCCCACCACTCGCCCCTCCCACACTACCCGACCCAATTGAAAAGGGAGAGAGAGAGGGGCAATGGACAGAGAAGGATGAGATTGAGACATGACCTAATTACCTTCAGTTGTGGGTAGTCGAGGAGGAGCGCGGAGCTATTGCTGCTAGAGTAATGAGGGTAGGGATGTACATAACTGTGAGGACCGAGAAAGAGCAGTTCACCAAAGTGAAAGATGTTGAGAACAAACTGCCATGGGCAGTTGCTCGTTTGTGAGCAATCACAACAACTGCTATGGGCAGTTGCCAAATCAACACAACTGCAACAACCGTTGCTTGTAATCTCTATATAAACCACATTTGTCAATAAAGATTGCACACTTGATCTATTATGTTCTTGGCCATTACTTGTTCTTTCTATTCTCTGAATATTCAAGTTCTAACACGTCATCAGCACGCTCTACCGAGAGTTTGGCCAAGAACAGAGAGCAAAAGAAGAACCAGAGAAAGAGGTGAGAAATTCTTCTCTCTGTTCTCCAGATTTCTTCGCGTGGCCGGCCATCGCTGCCCATTTGGCGCAGCGCCACGGCGCCTTGGCGCCGGCGCTGGCCATCACCGCCGCTGCCACTGTCGTGGCCGCCGTCCGGTCGCCGCCGGCTCCACAGCGAGCCCCTAGCGCCGGCCCCTGGGTCCCTGCACCCGCGTGGCGCCGAGCCCGACACGGCCACCCCCGCGCCCGCCGGGGCTCCTCCGCTCTCGGCCCCCGCCGCGAAGCCCGGCCCTCCGCGCCGCCCGCCGGCCGCCCACGGCCGCCCGCCTTGGCCGCCCGCCTCAAGGCGCCGCCCCCACCCTCGGCCTCCGCGCCGCCCCCGGGAGGCTCCTCCTCCAAGGAGCAAGAAGACGGCCGCCGCGCCGCCCCCGTGGCCGCCCTGCGCACGGCCGCCGCTGTCGCGGGCGCCGCCGCCGCCGCCCTCTCGGTCGCCGCTGCGCCGCTCCCGGCCTGGCCCGCCTACGCCGCCTTGGCCGCCCGAGCTGGCCCCCGCGCCACCGCCCGGTTCCGCGCGCCGCCGCTCCCCTAGCGCCGCTGCGCCCCCAACCGCAGCCGCCGCTGGAGCCGCCGCCGGAGCCGCCGCGCCCGCCTTGCCCGCCGCCGGCTCCCGGGTTGGGGTGTGGGAACCCTAACCGCCCCACACCCCGCCCCCCTCCCTTTGGCCTGGCCGAGTGGGCCTTGAGTCCGGCCCACTGGCCTCCTCCCTTGCGCGCCCTCTCAGCGGGCCGAAAGGCCAAGGTGGCCCAGGCCCAGGTCGCCCCCGTGCCGCCCGGTGACCTCCGGTCAGACCGGCTATGCTGGCCGGTTTAAGCCGGCCGGCCGGTCAGACCGGCCCTCTGACCGGTTTAAACCGGACCAGGCACCGGTCAGACCGGCCCCCCCTGGCCGGCTTAAACCGGCTGCCCTGACTTTTGCCAAAAAGCCCCTGGTTTTGGGTGGTTTTGCAATTAAGTCCTTAATAGGTCTTTTAGCAGGATTTTCTTCTGTTTTAGACCCCGTACATTACTGTATTTTTCAATTTCAGTATTGTACTCCTGTTGAATACTCTGTATTCCAGATTATCGTACGATGCAATATATTTCCATGTTATTCCACATGTTGAGATTAATTGCGTCATAATTTGCAATCGAAATCTTAATTTCTTGCAAATAAACATTGATTCACCTTAAT
Source organism: Stipa capillata (assembly GCA_019208055.1). Lineage (NCBI taxonomy): Eukaryota > Viridiplantae > Streptophyta > Magnoliopsida > Poales > Poaceae > Stipa > Stipa capillata. Next base: position 919,994 of record JAGXJF010000106.1, on the reverse strand, counting down.
TAAGTCCTCTCGACTTAATACGAGCAGGAATCAATTGCAAAATTCAAAGTGTTTTCCCTCAAATCAAGTAATGACATACGGCGTTAGGTCTATGAGTGTCTACTGATTTTCATCAGATTACACTCGAGTATCTACTGATTTTAATCAGATTATACTCCCTAAGCGCCATATGACATTAGGTATACAAGTATCTACTGATTTTCCATCAGATTATACTTGAGTATCTACTGATTTATATCAGATTATACTCCCTAATGCCACGAGATCCACCCTCGACAATATGTCATACTTAGCAAATTGGAGATTCACACTAATGTTTCCAAGCCAACTTCTTGGAATTCTCATTAATTTTGCAAAGTTCTTTACAACATTAACCATGACGGTTCTTAATTTACCGAACGTAAATTAATTATCTCTGGTTTGCCCTCGTAGGTTCACAATGACCGCGCAAGAATTTGAGGCGCTCGCCCTCAATGGTCACAACTACCCTACATGGGCCATGGACATCAAGATCAGCCTTGCGTCCCGTGGGATAGTGCGTGCAATCCAAGACCCGAACATTCCTGTTCCGGATGGAGAAACACTACTGACAGAAGCACAGAAATATGCTGCTTTATACATCATAAGGCACCATATTCACCCAGATCTCAAGTATGAGTATTTACAGGAGGAATCTCCTCGTACTCTGTTTCTGGCCCTCAAAACGAGGTATGAACAGCAAAAGGCAGTTGTCCTGCCCGAAGCACTCCACGATTGGACTCATCTCCGTCTTCAGGATTTCAAATCCATCGGGGAGTACAATCACGAGGTTCATAAGATTTGTTCCAAACTACGCTTTTGCGATAAGGAACCTACCGATGCGGAGAAGATAGAAAAGACTCTATCCACTATGCTCCCCGCAGATAGGATCCTCCAGCAGCAATATCGCGCTCGCAACTACACCGTCTATTCCGACCTCATTCATATCTTACTTCAGGCTGAAAAGCATGATGAGCTACTCTCTAAGAATGGCTCTCAGCGCCCAGTTGGTGCACAACCTTTACCTGAAGTTCATATGAATATTGCGAATGGACAGCGCAAGCGCAAGCGCAGTAGAAACAAGAAGCCTAGAAACTCAGACAAGGGGTCAGGCACTGCAAAGCCCAAGTATGACAAAACTAAGCTTTGCGACAGATGTGGATGCTACACGCACCCCACTGACAAGTGCAAAACCCCAAAACATCTGGCTATTCTGTATCCACAATCCCAAGGACGCATGGCACCTCAAGGGACAAGGTTCGAAGCCAACTTCAACCTTCATCCAGACAGCGCCAATGGAGATGGCAGTTCGCTCGATGTTCCTCCCGGTCCGAGCAACGCCATGCCTCTCCATCAGCCAGAGGACCCTGCCGACACGGAGAACATGATGGTTGAGTATGCCTCAACCGACATGTTTGGAGACTTCGATTAGTCTCTCAATCTCCTTTACGATCTATTTATTTATGTCCATTTGTAATGTTGTACTAAGAACACAAGTATTGTTGTCGTCTTTACATTATATCAGCACTTATGATATAATCAGATTGTATTCTATGTATTTGCATGAGATTTTCTTACTGAAAATCCTTTTATACATAGTTCTCTACGAGGACAATCCGATGGAAGAGGTATTATGCCTTGTGGACAATGCTACCACAAACTCCATACTAAGGGAGTTAAAATATTTCCAAATCTGAAACAGATGAATTGAGATATTTTAACCATCGCTGGACGCGATACGGTAATTGTTGGCACTGGACGTGCCATATTTACCCTCCCAGGGAGTACATAAGTGACAATTGCGGATGCTTTGCTGTATCCCGACTCGTCACGTACTCTAATCAGTTATGGAGATATCCGTACAAATGGTTTTCACATTGAAAATCATGACGACAACAAAGAGGAGTATTTACTCTTTACGGATATGGCAAGCAAGTACTTAAAAAAAAATTCCTTCTCCATCGTCTGGATTGTACTACACGTACATCAAGCCCGTAGAACATGTTGCGTACAAAATAATTTTCTAGAATGTCATCACATTCCAAACTTGGCTTACTTGCCTGGGCCATCCCGACATAGGGATGAAGTGGAAAATTACTTGCAATTCCATTGGTCACAATTTGCTTGAGTCAAATTTCCTCAACCATCAGACTTCGTGTGCACATCATATGCCACAGGGAAGCTAATTTTGAGGCCCTCGCACCTCAAAATACAAGTTGAACTACTTCAGTTCACCACTTCAGTTCTTTGAACGCATTCAAGGAGACATTTGTGGTCCCATCCAACCATTTTCTGGACTTTTTAGGTATTCCATGGTTCTCATTGACACATCTACACGATAGTCACACGTGTGTCTTCTGTCCACACGGAACCATGTATTTGCCACGATAATGAGGCAAGTAATTAAACTTCAAGCCCATTATCCAGAAAGTCGAATTAAGACAATTCGCATGGACAACGCTGCAGAATTCTCCTCACGCGCTTTCAATGATTATTGCATGGCCCTGGGGATTGAAGTTCAGCACTATGTCCATATGTCCATATACAAAATGGTTTGGCTAAATCACTGATTAAGAGGATCAAACTCATTGCAAGATCTTTGTTGATGAATTGCAGCTTACCAACTTCACGTTGGAGTCATGCAGATCTACACGCTCATGACCAAACTGCATAATATTATTCCCCTCTACCTTTTGATACGTGGAAATCTACTAAGTATTTCCTATCTGCGATAATTCGGTTACACACCGATATCACCACCTCGACATACACCATTGGCCCCTCACCATGTATTTGGGATCCATGTGAGGAATAACTGTATTTTCGTCAATACCTCAAGCCCCTCACAGGGGGAGTTATTTTCATGGCTAAGTATGTTGATTCAACGAGGGATATTTCCAGGCATTAGGGGGAGATTTCAAGTACCATGAAGAATGCCAGGAAATTAGTTGGAATGTCCACGACATTTCCGCCTCACCTTCACGTACTCAAAGAGCTGAACCCACGTTCAGTATATTTGCAACTCATCGCAAATAACCTGCCAAATTCATTTACTGACTATACAGGTGTCACAAATCCTATAATCCTGCAATAATGCGCCGGAAAGAGTGGAGGTACCAACAAAACCACTCAACTCCCCGTTCAATGTAACAGGGGGAGAAGTACGGCCATACATCAGGATTCTGCTTCCCGCAAGCAACAAAGGATATCGAGGCCTCCGAATCAGTAAAAGTAAGTCAACTCCACGTTGACAAGACACCTAATGGGTAGTATACACCCGGTGGATGGGCAACCTCCACCAAACCAGTTCATAGTGCACACAATGACTGGTACATCGGAATACCCTGACTCAACCGCGTTGGGAAATCACGAACAGTCACGGAGGGTAACGATATTTCCATCAACTATATATATTCTGGAGAAACATATAACCGGTAGTCTACAATTGTCGACATACATTTCTCGACTAGATTGCAAACAACCTTTCATATGATTCAGATCCAAAGACCATGGCCATGGCAAAGTGTGAACAACACTCGGACTGAACTCAAGCAAAGGGTGCAATCCAAGCAGAAATAATCTTGCTCATTAAAAGGAAGGTATTCACATAAGCAGTACCTACACCAGTTTTCTTCCTGAAACGGAATGAGAACAACAAGGTGGTGAGACATAGAGCAAGTATTGTAGCACAAGGGTTCACGCAGAAACCCGAAAAATATTCTCTAGAGGTGGAATCTATTTCCGATACTTTATCTTAATGGCAGTACAAATCATCTATCTTTGCAGTTGATAGATGTAGTGACCGTATCTCTGTATGTGTCACTTGATTCAGACATAAAGGTTCCTCATGGAATCACAATGTTGAATCCAAACACAAAACGCAACATATATTGTGTAAAATCAAAAGTCATTACATGGCTTAATTTAGTCGGAATATATTTGGTACAACCGACTTGGTGAGTTCCTTATACAAAGGATTACTCCTACAATGATGATCGTCCACGCGTGTTCATCATGCAATCCTCTACAGGATATTGCATTATCTTAGTGTATGTTGATGATCTATACATCATTGGCAACGCACAAGATATTGACGATGCACGTGATCATCTAAAGACGGATTTTGAGATGAAGAATTTGGGCAATGCCAAGATTTTCCTTGGATCACAACTCAAGCATCTTCACTCATGTGTTGTGGTACACCAAGCTGTCTATATCCAGAAAATATTGGAGAAGTTCAATATGGACAAATCCTACCCATCTAAAACTCCCATGGTGGTTCGTTCTTTAGACGTAGAGAAAGATCCGTTCAGACCAAGGGAAGATGGGGAAGAGATATTGGGACCCGACGTTCCATATCTCAGTGCCGTTGGAGCGCTCATGTATCTTGCAAATTGCACAAGACCCGATCTTGCTTTTGCAGTGAATCTACTTGCTAGACATAGCGCAGCTCCCACCAAACGCCATTGGTCTGGAGTCAAAAATATCCTTCGATATCTCCAAGGCACAAAGGATCTCGGTCTATTCTTTCAATTCCAGAGAAATCAGGACTCCAATATGATTGGATACACAGATGCTGGCTACTTATCTGACCCCCATAATGCCAGATCACAAACCGGCTTTGTGTTCCTACATGGTGGAACTGCCATATCGTGGAAGTCTTCGAAACAGACTCTTGTGGCAACTTCTACCAATCATTCTAAAATAATTTCATTATATGAGGCATCACGCGAATGCGTGTGGCTTCGCAGAATGATAAACCACATACAGCAGTCATGTGGAATTGGTTCTATCGAATCACCTACCATTATCTACGAAGATAATGCGGCTTGTGTTGCACAAATGCAAACAGGATACATCAAGAGCAATATCACCAAGCATATTGCTCCTAAGTTGTTCTTTCCCCATGAACTTCAGAAAAGTGGGGAAATCGACATCTTGCAAGTCAAATCATGCGACAACTTAGCTGATTTGTTCACGAAGTCTCTACCAACTTCTACATTCCAAAAGTATGTTCATGAAATTGGTATGCGACGACTTCGAGATTTGCAAGAATCAGGGGGAGCGTCTTCCTGAGTTAAGTCCTGTTCAAAGCATCATATTACACTCTTTTTCCCTTTATGAGTTTACTTTACAGATTCTCATCAAGGTTTTTAATGAGGTAATATCAACATAAGAATATATGTCATATTTTCCGTTTTCCCCACCGGGGTTTTTAGGAAAGTATATACGACATATTCATTGCTCTCTAAACTCTATGAGTCTTCTCGTATTGAGTTCAACGAGACAATAATCATAATATGCTGTCGCATTTTCTCCTTATTTTCCCACTGGGTTTTACAGGAGTTTTAAACAGCATATCAAACTCTATACTCCTCATATTTTTCCCACAGGGTTTTGGAGGAGTCATATTTCTAGATAATCTTTATTGCAAGGATGAGATTGCTCAAGGGGGAGTGTTGAGAACAAACTGCCATGGGCAGTTGCTCGTTTGTGAGCAATCACAACAACTGCTATGGGCAGTTGCCAAATCAACACAACTGCAACAACCGTTGCTTGTAATCTCTATATAAACCACATTTGTCAATAAAGATTGCACACTTGATCTATTATGTTCTTGGCCATTACTTGTTCTTTCTATTCTCTGAATATTCAAGTTCTAACAAAAGAAAAATGAGGAGGGAGAAGAGCCGAAGACGGAATGGAAAAAGTTAATGGTCCGGCCCACCAGCCGAGCAGACCCACTAGGTCACACACAACATGCATAAAAATCCTAGGCGTCAGCGATTCCCGTTTCTTCCGCCAATGTACCCACTAGTTCCTTCCACCTCCAATGGCCGATCTGGTGCCAAGAAGCTGATGAAGGGAAGGCCCTGGATCAATGCTTGGTGTGTAGATTAGATTTTTTTTTCTCTACATTAGATTTGTGTGTTCTTAATAGTGACGACCTAACTGTAAAGGCGATGTTGTTGGGAATAAAGGTCTTTCGGCTCCACCCACTACAACACAATTCGGTTTTGAGGGCACTTATATGGGCTAGCAAATGTGTCTAAGTGCTAGAAAAACTATTCCATGGCACTTGGACTGTCGGAAAAGATGTGGTCAGGGGAAGGTATTCCCAGCACTTAGCCTACCGCAGCACTTTTAAGCCCCCTTCTAGACGGCTTCGGCTTGTGCATAAACCGGCTTAAGCTTAATGGTGTGGGGAAACTGCGGTGTGGGGAAGCTTGAGAAGCCCCACCTTCCCCTTCTAGACGGCTTCTGAGATTTGAGCTTATAGGCAGAGGTGGATTATGAAAAGTCTGTAGTACCCTTTGCCTTATTCGTTTGCATACAAATTTTTTACAGCATCATTAGCAATGCTAATACATGACAGTGACCTTGATTAACAAAAGGAATAGAAAGATTCATCACATTTGCACCATCCTTCACAAATTTACAGCATAACACCGATATGTATGAAAATGCCGAAAAATCGAAACAATTGATGCATCGTAGTGTTTACAAGCTGCAGAAGACCATCCTTGCACAATTGTTCAAATTGACCTACAACGACTGCATCAAGACTCTGGTACAATGACATAGAACACTAACCTTTGCAATTGTACATGATCCAATACAAAAATAAATAAATAAACTTGACTGCATTATTGCAATTCTGTTCTTGTACCATAAGTGGAATTAACACAAATCATAGCTCTCGCATCTCATTCTTCAAGCTCATGAGATAATTCAAACGTAAGTCTTCCGATGCATATATCTATACATCCGATTCTTGTCAAAACATGGTGTCTCAAAATAATTCTTCTATAAGTCTTGTTCAGTACTTACACTCAAGTTTATCATTCTATAATCATTGTCAAATGTATACCAGATACTCAAGCATATATGAATACATTAAAGTAACCAATTTTTCATGTATGATTGCGTGGATCTGATTCATCATTACACATTAGCCATCGTACTTTCATTACTGCCATCATGGTAGCTAACATCACATTATCAATCCAAATTAGGAGAAGTGCGCTCTGCTACCACGCCAGATCTTCATCTTCCTATGCAAGTTCATCATGGCTGCACTACAATATGGTCACAAAGGGATCGAACAAACTCATGTCAAAATCTCAATCAGAACAGCAACCTGATAGCTAATCAATCCATGAGGATTCTTGCCTCACACGTCCAAACAAAGAACACTAACCTTGGCGGCCGTCGGTGGTGGCCGAGTAGGGAGGCGTCAGGCGGCGGCGTCCAGCGGGTGGAGGCGGAGGCAGCATCCGTGCGCGGCGGCGGGAGGCGTATATGGGCAGCGGCGGGCCTTCGGTTCGGTGGAGGACGATAGGGAGGCAGCAGCAGCTCGGGGCGGGGCGGTGCGGTGCGATGCGGGCCGGATCCAGCAGAGGCGAGGACGGGGCTGCGACGGGGCGGTGCAGGCCGGATCTGGCAAAAGCGAGGGCGGGGTGGCTGCTGGAGGGCGAGGGCGGGGCGGCTGCGACGAGGGCGAGGGCGGGGCAGACGGGCCGGATCTGGCAGAGGCTGCTTCCGGCCGGCGGGGAGAGGCTCCTTGGCGATCGTGGATCTGGGCTGCGGCGAGGGTGAGGTGACAGCGAGGGCGAGCGTGGCAGAGGCTGCGGCGGAAGGGCTCGGGTGGCCAGGTGACGGCGGACGGTGCGTGAGGGAGGAGAAAGCGGGTGGGCAGGTGAGGGTGGCCGAGCGCGTTGAGGAAGATAGGAGTTAGGAAGAAAACGTTTCGGGGGCCTCTTAAGGGTATTTCGGCTGTAAATTTGTTCAACACCAGGGGCAAACTCAGAATGGGTTATGTTATAAGCTCGGGAAGCACCTGAGGGGCAGCTTCTAGCTACCAACACAAAATTAAAATAGCTTCTTCCCGAAGCCACGCAGCTTCTAGCCCTTCTAGACGGCTTATGGCTTCCTGGGACCATAAGCCACCCCATAAGCCGTCTAGAAGGGGGCCTTAATGTACCTTTGCTCCAAACTTTGAACGACACATATTAAATGCCTCTATAACTGAGCTAGCACAGCGCATAAAAGCACGCACGTAAATATAGCTATCTCGATACATGTATCTTCTATGGCATATGTAAGTGCCCCGAATCCTCTTTGATTTATTTTTTGAAGCATAATTAAGCATGTATTAGCTAGGCACGTCGGTCAACAGGAATGATTAAACAATATACAAAATATATAATCCGAACAAGGAAACAAAACTTCTTCATGCGTGTGTAACACACGCAAAATGCACTCCTGTTTTTAGCACAACAAAAAAATTGACTAGGCTGCAACGTGGCCTCACGATGGTGAGACCCAGGCATCGACGCCAGCGAAGAGGGGCTGGTGGCCGCAGCGCTCTGCCGGAGGACGTCGAGGGGGGGGTAGCGGGATCGAGGTCGAGGAGGAGAGCTAGGCCACGGAAAACAGCACGGTGGCGGGTTGAGATGGAGTCACAACAACAGCGATGTAGACGGGGGTCGGAGGTCCTAGCGATGAGCCTTGTGGAGCTAGATCCACCCGAGGTGGTGGTCTACCCAAGCGACGAAGACCCCAATGGGTCGGGAGGCTGCGAAGGACCAATGAGAGGCCCAGGCTATGGTGTGGGCAATGGCCGGACTGCCACCTGTGACCTGAGGGACGATGCATTGGAACCAAAGAGGGATAGATGGGGAAGGAGAGGATAGAGAGAGTAATCTATGTGAAAAGTGAAAGGATGTGGTTAAAAAGGCAAGTGGATTTTCGAGGGCCTGCTTGTTCAGTCCAGATTTTCATTTTCCCGGTAAAATTTCACAAAGTGTCATAGTAGACCAAAGCCATCATTTATTTATGCCCTTCTTGTCAAGGGTATACTAGCATACAGTAGGTGTAGTGGTAGGTTATAAGAGTAACTTCAACTGACTCCCTAAATTTCGCTTCTTATATTTTCATATATGGAGCTTCTCCAAAAGACTATGTCTCTATAAACTCTGCGAGCTCCAACCAACTCCCTAAATCTTGCTCCTTATATTCTATTTATCTATATTTTATTAATATCTTGTAACTAACATAATTATAGCACATGCATTTGATCAATATAGTAGCAAATATCAACAATTCTCCTCTCTCTCTCTCTCTCTCTCAACTCTTCTCTTAATTCTCCTATCTCTCTCTCTCAAAATTCCTCTCTTAAATTCTCCTCTCAATTCCTCTCTTAAATTCACTGGATCAATCCCCCCGGCCCCAATCAAAATCTCCCTGGTCCTCATCGTGCCCCCCAGCCTGATCCCTCCACTCTCTCTTCTCTCTCTCGGTCACTCCCCCTCTCTCTGTAAGCCACTACCAATCCGCCTCCTCCTCACCCACCGACGCCACCCTGTCCTCTCTCACTACCCTCGGCCCCCTCACCATCCTCCTACCACCGCCACTCCAGATCTGGAGGGGAAGGGAGGCGCCGAAGTTTAGCTGCGACAGCCGAGGTGGGGGGCAGCGGTAGCGTGAGGCTGCACCGCAGCAGCCCCACGCGACAGCGGCAGAGGGGGAGAGCGGTGGCAACGGGACGTGGAACACGACGGCGGTGGCGGACGGGGCTCCGCCTTCTCAAGGACCCGTTCCCCTCCAGATCTGGAGCGGCGCAGGGAGGAGGAACGTGTCGGCGGCGACAGAGGAAGGAAGCGGCAATGGTACAAGGAAAGAAGGGCGTGAGCGTGCGATAGTTGGTGGATGGCGAGCCAGTCGCGTTCACCGAATATAGCGAGGGAGAGGGAGGAGATAGCGACCCCCAAATTTTGGGGGCAGGATAGAATGGGGTCCGTGTTGTAGTCTCATCCTGGTGTGTCCATCGTGGCCAACATGGGGAGCCGGTGGTGTTTTGGTCCCGTGGATCGATAGCTTCTGATCCGTTAGACTGTTGTCCAATGCCTTGGCATGACTTGGCGATGGTGGCGGTGTTGGTGATATCAGGTTTATTTTTGTTTCTTATTGTTTAGTTTCATTCTTTCGTGGTGTTCTTCTTCTTTCCTGACGATCCAACGGCGAAACTGTGGTTCAATAACTTGCCATGTAACAGGTGTGTCTCCTGTCATAATATGTTTAGTGATCTTGTATACTCATTTATTCTGGTGGACAGCTCATACAGCTTTTTTTTAAAAGTTTGACTAATACAACTTATACATATTTAGTCTTTTGTTTTTATCAAAAGCTCGGTGGAATGATAAGATGCGAAGTGCGAAACCTTAGATGAGGACTTTAAAAAGACTTGACATAACTTTAATTCTTTTTGTTAAGGATCATTGTTGTTCGTTTAGTTCCAGGCTGTATCTCGTCAGAAAAAGATAACTTCGACATGCACTGATGCACCACAGTATGCGATCAGGGGCCATCAACCATCGTGTGCACATGCATCATGCATGGTCGCACGGAATCTTGGATCACAAATCAAAAGAAGAGACAGAAATCGCCATCTAGCTCGTACCTTGTAGCGATCGGTTGATCACATGACGCAGTTTGCACGCCTTGCCTTGCTTCAACTCTTCTCCCCTTACGTGGCAAATCTGCTGAAGTAAATCTCTCAACTGCTAAAGTAATGTACAGCTCTCTCCGACACGACGAGTCGGTTCGTCCCTTTCGTCAACCTGCGTGCATGCACTCTGAATACGGGACCGCCCGTCAGCGGCTGGTCGGCCGCGGGCGCCGACCGGCGGCCATGTGCGTCGCATGCACGGCGCGTGACGACGCGCGCGGGAACGCGCGCCGTTCCGCCCGCTCGTTCACCCCGACACAAGGCGACACTGGCTCACTGTAGCAGCACAACAAAAGCCTAGTTCGATACCTCACCTAGCTTTAGCTGCTAGCTCACAGACACCAAGAACACGCGCCACCGCCTATATAGAGGAGAATCCTCGACAATGCCGGGAGAAAGCAGTCCCTGCCTGCGAGACCGACCGATCTCGACTCGACGGCGGCGTCTAACCGAGGTGAAGCAGCTAGCTAGCTAGCCTGCACATCTCGGTTAAGTCGGAGTCCGATCAAGTCGGTCGGTCGGTCATGGAGGCCCCGCTGCTGGTGAAGAAGCCGCCGAGCGCGGTGGTGGTCGCGGGGGACGGCGACGCGGCTGAGCCGAGGAGCTACGCGCAGGCGCGGGAGGCCTTCCTCCGCGAGGCGGAGCGGCTGTGGGTCATCGCGGCGCCCATCACCTTCAACATCCTCTGCCTCTACGGCGTCAACTCCGCCACCCAGCTCTTCGCCGGCCGCCTCGGCAACCTGCAGCTCTCCGCCGCCGCCGTCGGCCTCTCCGTCGTCTCCAACTTCTCCTTCGGCTTCCTCGTACGTAATCAACGCCGCCGTCTATCACCATGGGCATGCAACTGTGTTTGCACGACCGATTGATTGATCAGCTGGTTCTGTTTGCACGCGTGCAGCTTGGCATGGGGAGCGCGCTGGAGACGCTGTGCGGGCAGGCATACGGCGCCGGCCACGTCGAGGCGCTGGGCGTGTACATGCAGCGCTCGTGGATCATCCTCGCCGTCTCCGCCGTGCTCCTCTCCCCGCTCTACGTCTTCGCCACGCCCATCCTGCGGCTGCTCGGGCAGGAGGACGCCATCGCCGACGCCGCCGGAGGGTTCACCCTGCGCATCCTCCCACAGATGTTCTCCCTCGCGCTCACCTTCCCGACGCAGAAGTTCCTCCAGGCGCAGAGCAAGGTCATGGTGCTGGCCTGGATCAGCCTCGCCGCGCTCGCCGCGCACGTCGCCATGCTCACGCTCTTCGTCAGCTACCTCGGGTGGGGCCTCGCCGGCGCGGCCGCCGCCTACGACGTCACGTCGTGGGCGATCGCCGTCGCGCAGGTGACCTACGTGGTGCGGTGGTGCGGCGATGGGCACGGGTGGGAGGGCCTGTCGTGGAAGGCGTTGGAGGGGCTCTGGTCCTTCGCCAAGCTCTCGCTCGCCTCCGCCGTCATGCTGTGCCTCGAGATCTGGTACATGATGGTCCTCGTCGTCCTCACCGGCCACCTTGACGACGCCGAGATCGCCGTCGGCTCAGTCTCCATCTGGTAAGTACTATCCATCTAGTGATCACTTCTTCACTTCAATTTTGTTGGATGGATCTTGCAGCTGCTAAATTAATCGCGTCTTAATTGTTTCAGCATGAACCTGAATGGATGGGAAGCCATGCTGTTCATCGGCCTAAACGCAGCCATCAGGTCAGAAACCAAACAAACATCACCTTCTTCATCTCAAGGTCTAGCGAGACTAACACGATTGCATCGTGCTCGCCATTTTTTGGTGCATGCAGCGTCCGGGTGTCGAACGAGCTCGGGTCGGGCCGGCCGAGGGCGGCCAAGTACGCGGTGTTCGCGGTGATCCTGCAGTCCCTGGTGATCGGCCTGGTCGCCATGGCCGTCATACTCGCGTACCGCAACAGCTTCGCCGTGCTCTTCACCAGCGACCGGGACATGCAGGCCGCCGTCGGCAAGGTCGCCTACCTCCTCGCCGTCACCATGGTCCTCAACAGTGTCCAGCCCGTCATCTCCGGGGTCGCCATCGGCGGGGGCTGGCAGGCGCTCGTGGCGTACATCAACCTCGGCTGCTACTACGCCTTTGGCCTCCCACTCGGCTTCTGCCTCGGCTACCTCCTCCACCTCGGTCCTCAGGTCCGTCCACGCGACGACATGGATCAGACATGAATGAAACAAACCTGATTTTGAGCAATTTCCATGGCTGAACTCAACATTTTTTCGACCTCTTGCAGGGTATCTGGGCCGGCATGCTGTGCGGGACTGCGCTCCAGACTCTGATCCTGCTCGGTGTCATCTGGAAGACGGACTGGGAAGTTGAAGTGAGTGCTTAGATAGACATGAACAAATCTTCACAAGTTTGTTTCGCTCGATGTGAGAAGTTTTCTGACAAATTTCTGACGAATTGCTGTTGCAGGCGGCGCAGGCAAATGAACGGATCAGCGAGTGGGCTGGCGAGAGCGGGGGCAAGCAGATTCAGGGGAATGGCAACGACAGTGGCCTCAAGGAAGCGTTCCTAGTGTGATGAAACAGCTTCCCTTTCTTCATCCGATTCATTGGAGTGTGAAATTCACCCCCGCGCTGCTGAATTCTCAGCGATTTCGATCACGGATAGGAGATTGTACCATGTATGAACAGAAATTCATCGAGTACAGAGAGCTCTTTGTTCATCCCGTCTAACGGAGAATAGCCGAATTGAATAATAAATCAGTGAGTTTTGCTATGAGCTCACGAGCCTTCCGATCATCCGTGTTCCTGAAATAAGTGTCGCATGCAAACTCAGAGCAATAATGGAAAAGTAGAAGCAAAATTTGCCACGACACATAGTTATTCTGTGACGTTTGCTCAAACGCATCGTACGATAGAAATAATCAAAACTTGTCTGGGTTTTAGTTAGATTTGGAAAGGAACGAGGAGTAGGATTAAGACTTCTAGTTCTAGTTTATTTATATCAGGTTTTACACCTATATAAAGTGGGCAGGTTATAAGGATCAAACATAAGGAAAACAAGATTTGTGAGAAGAAATGAAGAGAAACAAGGGTACATGAGGTGTCTTGGCCAAAGTATTCGTGATCGTGTATTTTGTAATTTGTTTCATGTGATCGATTCTTGGGCTAAAACCCAATAATTAGTACAAGAGCAAGGAAGATTAAAACTGCTCTTGCCCTGGGGAGAGGCGACCTCTGTTGTGCCTCGGGGCAGGCCATCATCATTGAACGGAGAAGCAGCAAGCTATCGCTGCTCAGTGTAGCAACAGAGAAGGAAAGGATGGAGGCGCATCTCACACTAAAGGATGCTGATGATGAACCAACGCTACTCTGATGGTGATGTAGCTACAACAAGGTTAAATGTCGTGTCTTAGTGTTATTTTTGTTGAGTTTGCATGAGCAAAACACTAAGATGTGACCAGTATGTATGCACATGTAAGTCGAGTCAGGATCGTCTATGTGTGTCGATGAGGATCGAGCTTAGCGTATAGTGGGACGAGGATCAGTAAAGGTGACTCTTTCCATGAGGCTGCATAAGGCTAATGGCGCATCTAGTCTGCATGTATCACGCTAGATGCGGCAACATGACTAATAGTCCGGATCATGTTTTAAGTCAAGTCGACGAGACAATAAGTTTAGATTAGGGGGAGATTGATAAAAATAATCAAAACTTGTTCGTGTCTTAGTTAGATTATGAGAGGAATTAGAAGTAGGATTAGAACTCCTAGTTCTAGTTAATTTATATCAAACTGTGCACATATGTAAAGGGGACAGGTTGTAAGGATCAAACACAAGAAAAACGAGATCTGTGAGAAGAAATAATAAAGAGAAACAATGGTATGTGAGGTGCTTTAGACAAAATATTTGTAATCGTGTATTTTACGATTTGTTTCATATGGTCCATTCTTGGACTAAAATCCAATATTCTAAATATCTTATTTGTCACGACACACTTACGCACCACATCTTAAAAAGTGATTTTTGGACCAAGCAACAGAGATAAGCTATGTAAAAGGTCATTTTCAACCCCAAGTCTCTCCTCCATCCTCCCTTCCTTCTCTTCCTGACGTGTAGGGCCTACACAGAATGCATCTTCTTCCTCCTCATTCTCACACCTCTGTGTTCTCGACTTCTTGGGGTCGAGCGTGGAGTGGGAGTTGTTCTCGCTCGCAGCTGATCGCATTCGGAAGGGAGACATGGATGCAAAACTGAGAAAGGCCATAGGAGGGGGGAGAGAGTACTGACTAAGGTAGAAGAAGACAAAGGGTAGGATTATCAATTAGAACTATTCTCGCACCCTCTTGTCATATAAATTATTTTCTAATGGACACAGTGTATTGTGGCAAATAAATCGGAAAATTACGATGATACCGAGCAAAGGCAAACACTTAACGCTATGTTATGTTTGAGCAAATATCTTAAAATAATGATGTGCCGTCGCAAATTTTGCCAAAAGTGAAACGAGATGAATATTCTCGCCACGAGCGTCCCTTGTGTTCTTGTTATCTGAACCTAATAAACTCGTGCTAAACGGCCCCGTTGTCCTGCAATTGCAGTTACAACGGAGGAGAGAAGCCAAGGCAATGGACATGTCAGTTTATGGTGGCATATGAACCGTTAGATCGCATCAGACGATCTAGCTCCTGACTTGAATATCTTTGATTCATTCATGAAATTTTTGATAAAATGCCCCATCTCACCTATCAGTGACATATGATAGGGTATTTTATCAAAGAGTAAAATAAAATGGGGCATTTTATTAAATCCCTCTTCTGAATGCAAGTGCAACGCTCAAAATATAGAGGTAGAGTTCTGAATTTTTTTGAGCGATAGAGATAAAGATCTGATTTTTGATGTAGAAATGATAAGGAGAAAGATTGATAATAACAAACGAACACAAGGATCACACCAAACACAGGGCGTCGTCCTCAACCATACGCCCTAACAGGGGCAAATACGCCAAGAACGGCAAAGCGCGCGAGCTCGGACGGACGCACGCGCGCGCGCCAGGACCTGAACACCGGCCAGCCACTACCACCACCGCCGCCATGGCCTACACCGAGCCGCTCCTTTTCACCACGTGCCACAACAGCCACAGCCCGCGCCACCACCTCCACACCGGCGCCCCCCCTGCCACCCCAAGGAACCCGCTGCCGACCCCGACGACCGGCGACCACGACGCCGACGCCGGCATGGTAGTAGCGGTGCGCGACGATGAGACCGGCGCGCTCGTCTCGGCCGCCGGCGAGGACGACGACCCGCGCGATGCTCCCGTGGTGCGTTCGGCGCGCGGTGCGCTGGCGGTGTTTGCGGAGGAGTCGCGGCGGCTGTGGGCGATCGGCGCGCCCATCGCGTTCAACATCATCTGCCTCTACGGCACCAACTCCACGACGCAGATCTTCGCGGGCCACATCGGAAACCGCGAGCTCTCCGCCGTCGCCATCGGCCTCTCCGTCGTCTCCAACTTCTCCTTCGGCTTCCTCGTGAGTTCCTCCTCCTTCTTGATGCTTCTCGATCGATCGATCGCGATCATGGCGTCGCGAATTGAGAATGCATGCATGCATGCATGTTGAACAGCTCGGCATGGGGAGCGCGCTCGAGACGCTGTGCGGGCAGGCGTTCGGGGCGGGGCAGGTGGCGATGCTGGGCGTGTACATGCAGCGGTCGTGGATCATCCTCACCGCCTCCGCCGTGCTGCTCTCGCCGCTATACGTCTTCGCGGGGCCCATCCTGCGGCTGCTCGGCCAAGAGGACGCCATCGCCGCCGCGGCCGGGGACTTCACGCTCCGCATCATCCCGCAGATGTTCGCGCTCGCCATCAACTTCCCGACGCAGAAGTTCCTGCAGGCGCAGACCAAGGTCGCGGCGCTCGCGTGGATCGGATTCGCGGCCCTGGTCGCGCACGTCGGCCTCCTGGCGCTCTTCGTGTCCGTGCTCGGGTGGGGCGTCGCCGGCGCTGCCGCGGCGTACGACGTGTCGTCGTGGTTCACCGCGCTGGCGCAGGTGGCGTACGTGGTGGGGTGGTGCAGGGAAGGGTGGACGGGCCTGTCGCGGGCGGCGTTCAAGGAGCTCTGGGCCTTCGTCAAGCTCTCGCTCGCCTCCGCCGTCATGCTCTGCCTCGAAATATGGTACATGATGGTCCTCGTCGTCCTCACCGGCCACCTCGACGACGCCGAGATCGCCGTCGACTCCATATCCATCTGGTCAGCATCATCTCTTCACTCTTCTCCTGCGCGGGTGCAACACCTCTTGATCTCACAAGAGTACTAGTTTCTTAATGATTGATTAATCCACGCAGCATGAACATAAACGGATGGGAGGGGATGCTGTTCATAGGCCTCAACGCAGCCATCAGGTATCCTATCGAGATCAACCAAACCATGATCACTAATTCTTGTTTGATGATTTGACGCAAATGCGGCCGGCATCGATGTGCAACAGCGTTCGCGTGTCGAACGAGCTGGGATCAGGGAGGCCCCGTGCTACCATGTACGCGGTGGTCGTGGTGCTGGTGCAATCGCTGGCGTTCGGGCTGATCGCGATGGTGCTGATCCTGGCGACGCGGAACCGGTTCGCGGTGATCTTCACGGGGGACAGGCACCTGCAGAAGGCCGTCGCCAACATCGCCCACCTGCTCGCCGTCACCATGGTGCTCAACAGCATCCAGCCGGTCATCTCGGGCGTCGCCGTCGGCGGCGGGTGGCAGGCCGTCGTGGCCTACATCAACCTCGGATGCTACTACGCCTTCGGCCTCCCCCTCGGCTTCATCTTCGGCTACCTCTTCAGATGGGGCGTCCGGGTAAACCAAACCAGAACCTCATATCACATCCAAATCTTCCAAGAATTCCATGATCACCATCATCACATTATCAATCACGTTGCCTGACGAATAATATCCTAATTTTGCATGGTTTCCTTTATCTTAATGCGTTTATCCATTGATTTGCAGGGCATTTGGGCGGGCATGCTGTGCGGGACAGCGTTGCAGACAGCTATCCTCATGTACATGGTCTGCAAGACCGACTGGAAAGCCGAGGTACGTAGCAACTGAACCCAGAGGCAGATTCCTACGGAAATTGAACCGTTCCCCGTGAAATCATTGCAAAACTATCGAATTTCAAACAGGCACAGATGCAGATGCAATGTGGCATGTATATGTTCTAAGCATGGTTGGTGATGTTGATTTCAGGCATCACAAGCGTTGGAGAGAGTGAGATTATGGGGTGGACAGCATGAGAAGCTTCCCACGACAGACCGGGAGGACGCTATCTAGATTCAGCAAGCCTACTACAGCTTGTAGTTTCAGTTTTTCTTTTCTTTTTCGGCTCTTGCCCTTCGGTCGCTCTCCGTGCGATAACTTAGATTAGATTGTGCTAGGCTAAGGTAGTTTGCAAGCTGATTTTTGAGACAAGGAACGGAAGCATGTTAGACGGAAGCTCTTGATCAGGATTTTTCTCCTTCCTTCGTTGGTACGAGCAGTATGTTGGATCTTGATCTTTGTAGCCACGATGTGTGATATTTTAAGAAACACTTGGTACAACGAGGAGGCAGCGTGCTTTATATGTGCCTATTGATTAAATCAAGTTTCAAAATATTTTTGATACTTTTTTTCCTGCAATATTTAGGACATGTTTGAAACTTTGGCATGAGAAACCATTTAAGGACTCACAAATGTTGTGACAAAACATAGGAATGCATCGAAATATGGATAAATACAAAAATATAACGATACTCTATGAAGTGAAGGTTGCTAACTTTTACTTCTACTCCAGCGGTGAAAGTTCAAGGAGGTGTATATCTTAGTTATCTATGAAAAAGAGATTGAGAGTTCAAATGTCTTGCACAACATTGTCGAAGAAATTTTACCTTTGGGTGGAAAAATCTAGAAACACGATGTGATAGAATCTACTGCGACAAAGGAATTAATACATGTCAGTTTGGATTTGCCACCTCTCTATAATTAGATTATGTTACATCAACAATTAATATAGATACGTGCTACCATGCACATACGTTCACTCAAGACTGTACAATGGCTTTGGTGATTGCTATTCTACCGCCCGATCATCCAAACCTCGACGGCATCAGTTTTATGGTGAGGAATTTGTAGGTTAAAAATAATAGCAGAGGATGAACGACATACCCTTTTCCCACTCGCCACTCCCAACCGAAGCCGGCTGCGTACCTCCGACCTTTACAAACTATGGATTTTCGACGGCGAGAGGCCCATTTCGGCGCGTTCGTCGGAGGGAACAGCGCACCATCTCGAGGGCACTTCTTTCGCTGGCTCCTCGTGCAAGATCACGTCCAAACCAGGGCCAACCACCGGTGCAAGAACATGGTCGCGGCAAACAAGCCCAGCCGCCCATCTATGCGGCGCCGCTGGAGACCGCGGATCACGTCATCTTCAGTTGCAGCTCTGCTCGTCGCTTCTGGGTCTCGGTCAGCGCCGCGATTCATCCGAACATGTCGATCCGCGACATCGCCAAGTCGTGGGCTCATCTGCCTCTTTCTTCCTCCTTTGTTCTTGCCTTTTTGGCATATTTGGAAACATCGAAGCAAAATTGTGTTCCGTTGGCTAAGGACTCTCCCAATGCACATGTGCTTAGATGAGGTGCTAAGTGCATGAAAGAGCTTAGTAATTAAACTCTTCAATGCATAGGTGCTCAGCTTTTTGTAGCTAAGTTTCTTTCATTTAATTGTTTAGCAACTAAACTCCTCAATGCATAGATGCCACATAAGCATTTTGCATAGGTCCGCGCGCTTAGTATCGTTTCTTCCTGAGGTCACCAAAGTGCTCTCTCTCCTCTTTAATTAATTTGCCACGTCAGTTTTTCGCCTATGTGGCATTCTTAGCATCTGTACACCGTGGAGCACTGGGAAGGGTCTAAAGCTCTTTCCTTCCCTCTCCTTTGCCAGGAAATCATGTCGGGATGACACATTCTGATTGATCAACATCTTGATGTCGATGCTTGGATCGCCTGCCTTAGAGTGCGTTTGGTTAGAGGGTTTTGGTGGGATGGGGTGGATCCATCCAGTTTTTTGAGGGAGTTTGAGGTGTTTGGTTGGATGGATAGGGTCATCCCTAAGGGAATATTCCCTCAAGATGCTGGATGAAGTGAACCGGTAAAATCTGGCGGATGGGCTCAGCCTAATTTTTTTAATCATGTTTAACGTTGTTAATTGCAGCTTTATTTGTCTAATTGCGTTTTATTTTTCCTAATCTTGCCCGGATCCCCCCGCCGGCCCTCCCGTGCTCCCTCCGCCGCCCTCCCGAGCGAGCTCCGCCCGGCCTCGCTCCGCCGCCGGCCTGAGCTCGACCTCCGCCGCCCTCCCGTGCGACCTCCGCCCCCCCGGCCGCCGCGCCCTCCGCCGGCCCTCCCGTGCGACCTCCGCCGCCTCCCGCACGACCTCGGCCGCCGCGCGAGCTCCGCCGCCCCCCGATGGCCCTCCCGCACGACCTCCGCCGCCCTCCCGCGCGACCTCCGAACCGCCGGCCGCCGCGCAAGCTCCGCCGCCCTCCCGAGCGAGCTCCGCCCGGCCTCGCTCCGCCGCCGGCCTGAGCTCGACCTCCGCCCTGCCGGCCGCCGCGCGCCCTCCGCCGCCCTCCCGAGCGAGCTCCGCCCGGCCTCGCTCCGGTGCCCCCGGGCGAGCTCCGCCGCCGGCCTGAGCTCCGCTGCCCCCAGTCGAGTCCGCCGCCCCACGCCGTAACTTGCTCCGCCGCTGGTGCGTACACAGAGATGGGAGAGAGATGGGATTAGGGAGAAGTGAGAGAAAGGGCAGGAGTGAGTCACTGACATGTAGGTCCCACATGTCAGTGACTCATCCAATTTTTCCTATCCAGTTTTTGTCAAACAAGATTTTGATCCACCCCAACCATTGAACCAAACAAGAAATTGGATCATCCCAACCACAAAAAATTGGATGGGTTCATCCCATCCCCCCTCGCCCTCCAACCAAACGCACCCTTAGTGACTCTCCGGCTGTACCCTCCTAGCCTTTCCCCTATATGCTTTATGCTGTAACTCGGCTTGAAGCCACTTGGAGAATACATTTGAAGATGAGAGAGTTCAGAGGGAAAGGGGTGAGAAGGGAGTCTAAAGCATAAGGCGTATGTAAAATTTCCTTAACACAGATACACAAAAACGATCCAATGAGTTGAAGAGAGCTGGATGTGGTAAAATTCAACCAAAACAAACGAAAAGTTCAAATTTTTATTATGTCCAGAAGTGGGGTTAGAACCCACGCCCTCGTAAGAGGACGAGAACTTGAGTCTGGCGCATTAGACAACTCGGCCATCCTGACGAGCGAGCAACTGCTTTTCGTTTAACATAAATATTTTTAAACCCCTATATTGTTCCATGCGATCTGACCGTCCACTTCACCATTCTTACACCAACGGTCCTGATCAAACACCAACCCTAAGTCTTCGTCTATAAGTCTCGCCCTCCCCCCAAAGCTCCACCAAACCCTTACCCCCTCCAAAACCCTAAACCCCCTCTCCTTCGGCGGCGGCGGCGGCTCCGGGTCGACACCATGAGGCCACCAGCACGAGGTAAGCATCCACACACTTCCACTCCTCCTCCATATTGTCCTAGATTCAAATCTCACCTGCTGATGTCTCGCTCCCCGCAGGCGGACGCGGCGGGAGGAGTTTCGGCGGGAGAGGCGATGGCGGCGGCCGCGGGAGAGGGTTTGGAGGGAGAAGCGACGGCGGCGGCCGGGGCGGGAGGGGAGGCAGGACCCCGAGGGGCCGCGGCGGCGGCAGGGGAGGAGGAGGCAGGGGTGGCGGCATGAAGGGCGGGAGCAAGGTGGTCGTGGTGCCGCACAAGCACGACGGCGTCTTCATCGCCAAGGCCAAGGAGGACGCGCTCTGCACCAAGAACATGGTCCCCGGTGAGTCCGTCTACGGCGAGAAGCGCGTCTCCGTCCAGGTCTGCTTATTGCTCTCCCCGTTTCGCTTCAGTGCTCCCATTATTATGTCCATTTTTCTGCTACTGTTGGTGTAAGATAGATAGGCGAAGGTTAAAGCAGCTTAGAGTTCAGTCGGATCGTTATCGTTAGTTCCTATCTTCTTGTTTAGTTTCAGATTCTGCTGTTAGATTTTTGCTGCTCGATTATGCTTTCCTCGCACTTGTCAAATCATGCTCATTGCTGTTGGGTATTACAGAACGAGGACGGAACCAAGGTTGAGTACAGGGTGTGGAACCCCTTCCGATCTAAGCTCGCTGCTGCCGTGCTCGGTGGTGTTGACAACATCTGGATTGTAAGTTCGTTGTGCATCAACTTATATTTTGTAGTGTCTGAAAACCTTGCTGGTCAATGCTGCTTTGTAAACTAGCTTCATTGTTGTAGCTGACGTTGTGTTTGTTGTCTTAGGCTCCTGGTACTCGTGTGCTGTATCTTGGTGCAGCCTCAGGAACAACCGTGTCTCATGTGTCTGATATTGTTGGACCGGTGAGATCTTGTTGCTACTTCCTTTTAATGTTCAAAGACTTCTGATTTGTGTTCTTGTCCTAAAAGAAGTCGATCACTCTGCAGACTGGGTTGGTGTATGCCGTTGAGTTCTCGCACCGGAGTGGCAGGGATCTTGTCAATATGGCCAAGAAAAGGACCAATGTGATCCCCATTATCGAGGATGCTAGGCACCCAGCAAGGTACCGGATGCTGGTCGGCATGGTTGATGTTATCTTCTCAGATGTTGCACAGCCTGACCAGGTATACCTATTTAAGTTCTCCAGAGAAGTTCTTTGCTTATCGCCTTGCTTATTGTGGACCTTGATTATTGTAGTATTTATTTGACTGTTAAATGGGTTATCCATTTGCAATGCCTTAATGAGTGTGGCTATATTGGGGCTTAGCAAACGATGTGCTTACTCAGATTCCCCTTCAGGACATCAAAATGGATGATGCAAAATCGAGTCTCTGATGCATTTATGCTCAATTGCTGATACTCTTGCTGCTTTTTGTCGTCTTGATTATTGCCATACGTCCATTCGATTATCATCACATTGGATGCTAATGCTATTTCAATTGATTCCCAACTCAGTGGTTCACAATAATTGGCATTATCTGTGCCTGTTTATAGTTTTTTACTGAACATCTCTTCACGTAGCGTCTTACTTATGGTTGACCTCTTTCTGAATTGAGGCTTAGCAGATGATGAGCTAACTCGGATTCCCCTTCAGGACATCAAAATGGATGATGCAAAATCGAGTTTCTGATGCTCTTATGCCCAATGTCACTAATTTCCCTTTTGTGTGTTGCTACATTTTGTCCTGATTTTGATCTTCATATTGGAAGATGCAACTGTTGTTTTCCCACTTCAGTGACTTTGCGATTATTTGCCAATTTTTGCCCTCTTTTTAATCTCACATTTGTCTTGTATCCCTACTTTGATTTGCTGAGTTAACACTGATCAGTATGCCACATAAGTGTCCAACATGACCTCCTCAACAGTTGATTTCTGTTGGTTTTCAAAGTTAGGGGGTTGAATTGGACGTTTCCAATTTTGAATGATGCTTTTCACTTGTTGTTTTCAGTATGTGTTAGCAAAATTCAGTTATGCTAGTGCTTTTTTGTTTTTGTTTTTTAGTGTTGAAACGTCAGCTTGAACAGCAAATAGGCCATTGCTGCATGCACAGGATACATGGCCATTGCTGCATGCAGTTTGTGAATACTGTGATTAAGCATTTTTGAACTTTGTCACTGTATCTTCTGTCCCACAGGCTAGGATCTTAGCCCTTAATGCTTCATACTTCTTGAAGAATGGTGGTCATTTTGTCATTTCAATCAAGGTACTTGTCAGTTTCATATTTAAGAATCATCAAAGTGCATTATATGCCAAGGCAAGTTGCATTGGAAATTTGAAGTTGTCATTTGACCTGACAACCCTACTTTGATCAGGCGAACTGCATCGACTCCACCATGCCCGCTGAGGCTGTGTTCGCTAGCGAAGTGGAGAAGCTGAAGGCCGATCAGTTCAAGCCCTCGGAGCAGGTGACCCTGGAGCCCTTCGAGCGTGACCATGCCTGTGTCGTTGGTGGTTACAGGATGCCCAAGAAACAAAAGGGAACTTGAAGAAGAAATGTTTATGTTGTGTCTGCAATCTGTTTTGGATCAGATGTAGTAGTACTTCACCCAAGTGTTAGGGGTTTTGTTCAAGCTGTATGAGACAATGCTGGTTTTACAGCTACTTGGTTATGTTAAGTTGAATTTGAGCAGAATGTGTATGGACAGATGTTGCTATTTTTTTGGTTTAGTCATTGCTAAAATTTGGCTTCGGCACACTTAGGAAATAAAAATGCACCGCCCAATATATCCCAAGCGCCTTGCGAGTCCAGCCCTACCGGCCCAGGAGATAAGCCCAATAAAAGGACCGGCCCACGCGACCCTAAGGACCATTGTTTGATCGTTTGTTTTCTTTTATTTCTTTATTTTTCAACGCAAAAGGAAGAGGAAGAATGACTTTGCTTCCAAGAAAGTTGTTCCATGGTGTCACTTTAATCAGCCCATGTGATCACAATTTGCTAAGAGCCTGTTTGTTTGGGCTGTGGCGGCTGAAGCAGCTTCTGGCTAGCTGTGCTTGTGAAGCTGTTGTGGTGGGGAAGCTCGTTTGGTGACGTAGCTTCTAGGTGAGCGGTAAGCTGAGGATGTGAGTGGAAATATCTGTAATGTCCTTGGGAATAAAAAATCATAAAAAATTATAAAAATTTAAAAATCAGAAAAAATTAGAAAAATTCAAAAAAATATAGAAAAATTCAGAAAAATCAGGAAAATTGGAAAAATCAGAAAAATTAAAAAAAAGAAAAAATCAGGAAAAAAGAAAAATTCATAAAAATTATAAAAAAATTAAAAAATTGAAAAAAATCAGAAAAAAAATCAGAATATTATAGTTACAACATTTGAAATTTAAAATTATACATTACAACATTATTAACTAATGGTTCATAAAAGTTGTCAGTGAAATAAAAACATACTACATATATGAATAACAGCTATCCTCCTCTCGCACTTATCAAAGAGGTCGCAATTCTTTCATGCTTGATGTTCATGTCACCCTCGTTAAGTGCTCCCGGAGCCGTATCACCCACCAACGGTACGGCACCCTCTTGGACCCCTGGAATATAGTTCTCATCCATATCGTATCGGTCGAACTCTCTATCACGTAACTTCGTGTCTCTAATGTAATTGTGAAGCGTCATACAAGCTAGGATAATCTTCTTTTGTGTTTCCATCGTGTAAGACGGAACCGACCTCAAGATGCGCCATTTCATCTTCAAGACACCAAATGATCGTTCAATCACATTTCGAAGCGATGAGTGAGCATGATTGAACACCTCTTTCTTCCCACTCGGTTGCCCTCTTCGGTGAAACTCCGGTAGGTGGTATGTTTGCCCTTTATATGGAGCTAGGTATCCCGTACGGTTGGGATAACCAGAATCAACAAGGTAGTATTTGCCTACACATAATGCACGAGAAGAACTTTTACGGCCAAATTGGAACAACATAGACATTATGATTGCATAGAAGTTATGAATATTACCATGAGGAGGAAAATGGAACTTGTGTGCATACTTCTCCATACTGCGATTCAAAATCCGTGTGTCATGGGCAGAACCCGGCCAACCCGCAACAGCAAATGTGAACCTCATATCAAAGTCACAAATTGCCAATACATTTTGAGATGCATAACCATGTCGTCCCGTGTGGTTAACAATTTCTTCTGCCGGCACTTCAACAGGTATGTGCGAGCCATCTATTGCACAAATGGCACCTTTGAAATGAGGCCAAAAACGTGGATCTCGAATTCTAGGATGCACACTTGTGAAACTTGAATCGATAGGTTTTATGTTATCACGACCCAAGTAATACACACAGTGCAACACTTTCATGAACTTTCTATGAATAGTTTCAGTGGACCTCGCAAATATAATCTCAACTTGAGAGATAGATTGTGGGGCTCCAACCATCCATAGAAACATAGCTAAACTTTCAAGTGAGGTCATGTTTCTAGTTGATTGCAGTCCATAATTTGAAACTAGAAGAGTATGCAGCCCCTTAAAAACATCTGGGTTCATTCTAAACATTTTGTAGCAAGATTTTGTACGACCTAGGTTCTCCATTACCCATTCATAACCAGTTTGTTGGGGTATCCTCCTAGGTTGCTTGTTCAAATAAGTCTCGCTATAGAGATTACCGAAATAACCCAGGACGGCAGCTTGATTTCCCATTTGTGCCAACCTCAGAAGATGTTCCCTCCTAGTAGCCTCATCATCACCTCCATTGTCGCCCCAATTCACCTACAAATTGCAATATGGATATAATTTCATCAGTACTTTTGCAAATAAGAAGAAAATAAGAATACGTATCACAATATATTAGTGTAATAGGCTGAAACTAGAAGAGTAAGAAGAAATGAAACAGGAGCATATGTTTATGCATGCAAGCACATGTTATCAGAATATATAACAAGTATAAACGAACAGGCCGTAAATGGCAGCAGGAACTACACAGGACTAATAAATGACAGCAGGAAAGTGAATAGTCCACAAACATACACATTAATCAAGTCTACAAATGGCACAAGTACACACATGAATGTTATTCGATCAGTACCACACACATAAATGTAAATAGTCCACAAATGGCAGAAATCAAATATTGCACACATCAAACACAACTAAATGATTATTCCTGCAAATAGTCCACAAGTGCCATCTACTTGTTGGTGTCATCCTATGCCCTTTGCAGCCAATCAAGCCTCCCTTCTTTGTTTCAATTAGAGAGAACAACTCTCTGTACTCGAGATTCATAGCAAGCTTGCTGGCCGTGTAAAAGAGTGGAGTTCCTTCCATTGCTTTAATTGCCAATCTTGTTAATCATAAGTTGTTGGTGCACTTAGTGAGCCTAACATATTTAGGATTTGTGCTTGAAAGGAATCTGACTAGTTTAATTCCGCATTAGGATTAAGCGAAATCCATAATTGTTTTAAATCGCCTATTCACCTCCCCTCTAGGCGACATCTAGGTCCTTTCACAGGTAGCTATTGATAGATTTAAAATCAGAACATGAAACTTTTACCACTGATAGATTTAATATTAAAATCAGAACAGAAACTTTGTTCTCGAAGAAACTTCCATCTTTTTTGTTTTTCATTTGTACTTGATGTAATCATAACTGTTTTTAAATTGCACCTGTTCCATCTCAATTAACTTTTATTTGAAATTTTTTGTGCTCAAACTAAGTTAACTTTCTTCAGATTTCATTCCTACTGTGCGTGGCTCTGTGGGCAACAAGAGCAGCAGTAAAACTGGTGTGATTGTTGGAGTTGTAGTTGGTGTTGCAGTGTTTGCATTGGCTGCTCTTGCCGCAGTCTTTGTGTGGAGGCAGAAAAGGAGAAAACTATTATTGGAGTTAGAAGGTATTTTATATCCCAGTATCACGTTGTTTATACACAGAAATATGCTAACAAGCTTTGTTGTACCTTGTTATGCAGAGCTGTACACCATAGTTGGAAGACCAAATGTTTTTAGTTATAGTGAGCTAAGGTCAGCTACAGAAAATTTTAATGCTAGTAACCTACTTGGTAAAGGAGGATATGGATCAGTTTACAAGGTTTGTTTCTGCAGTATATATCTGGATTTGGTAATGTTGAAAGGGTAAGATCACTATGAACTTTAAAACCAATAAAACCCACAACTGTGCTTTGGTCACTGTCCTATTGGCAGAATCTACAATTGAAATTCGTACTACAATAGAGAATATCAAGCTCATATACTATAGACCTTGCTTGCTACTTCATCTGATGTAGTTCATGGTCATATATATTCGAGAAAGGGAACACCCGAATCAATTGCAACTTGTAAATGATCAACAAGTATCCTAAAAAGTACTAGATTTTCGCTTGATCCAGGGGGGTAAAATGCTTTTTTCTGCCAAATTGCTAGCTAGCTTTGCAAGTGAGTGATACAAAAGTTGAAGATAGGGAAGACGAACCATGGGAAGAGGGTGGTTGGGGGAGGACGAGCCACACGATTCAGGTGAGGTCGGGGGCACGGCGGTGCGCGACTCCGCTCGTCGGCCGGGGGCGGTGAGGCGAGCGGCTAGATCTGGTCTTCAGCGGCACTCCGTCGTTTCTCCGGTGGAGGGAGGTCAGGGACGGCGAGGGCGCAGCTTCGCGGAGAGGCCGGGGGGTGGCGGAGAGGCGAGCCGGTGGATTTGGTGTTCCGCGGCACTCCGTGGTTTCTCAGGTGGAGGGAGGTCGGGGACGGCGACGGTAGCTTGGTGGAGAGGCCGGTTCTTGGAGGAAAGGCTGGCGGGTGCCGGAGAGGCCGGTGGTGGCGGGAGGGAAACCCTAGTCGCCTGCCGAGCGCTCCATCGAGTCCGAGCTGGGGAGAATGCGGGTGTTCGAAACGGTGGAAATCGGGCTCTCCGAGAATATATACCCGATGGCATTTTGTTGTAAATATGCACCAACTTCAAGGGTACTGTCATAACGGGCTCCGCAAAAGCCAATCAAGCCCGCGGGAAGCACCTCTCGAGCTGCTTCGGCTCCATAGCGCATTGCCCGCTCCGGCTTCATAGCAAGCCTGTGTTGGAAGCCAGCCCTTTGTTGGGCTTTTGGCTTTTGAGCATCGAAAGCCAGCCAAAAAGCCTAAACAAACACGCGCTAAAAATCTCGACCTCCCAACAACTGTAGTTCACAAGAATTCGATTCAACTCACCTCCAAAAGTAGAGTGGCGAAAAAAGTAGTCTTGGGCTTGGCAGCGTCTGCTCAGCCTTGTGGAGTCGTGGTACGTCTGCAGAGGCACCACCAGTTTTCTCTTCTCTCTTTTCCAGCAGCTGCTGCAGCAAAAGGCAAGCTACTTTCTCTGGCCCATTACCAACACAACACTGTGTGTTTTGTCACAGCCTCACAGGAGAGGAGCTGAACTGTTCAACAAGCGTCCTCACACATGCAACACCACTGACATAGCCAGCCCAGTCGCATACCCGGAATCAACAGATCAACACTACACGGTCTTTGTGATCGAAATCATGGAGATGAACAGAACATGCATGTCAGTGTGCGCAAGCAACATTGCAACGTGAAGATTAATTTCAATTTCTGCCTTCTCATCATAAATCACAGTACCATCAGTGACTTCCCAAAAATAAAACTAAGAACAGCTATCATGCAGATGTCTCGAGAATTACATGCAGCTCGTCACACCCCCACACACACACACACACAAAAATTTGCAGTAGCCAACTCCAGCATAAACAATTGAGTTCCTTTCTGCATCTGTCTGTCTATACCTTCCCTTCCAATTGCAATTTCCTATCTATCATCTATCTGTCTGTCTTTCTTACTGCCATCGATCTCTTCACATGAGGGAGCAGGCGTTGGGGTTCTCGTCGCTGAGCATGAACTCGGTGGCCTGCAGCGCCTGCTGGTCGTAGAAGGCGCCCTTCCACAGCTCCACCTCCGCCGCCAGCGTCTTCTCCTCCGCGTCCTTGCCCTTGCCCTTGCCGTCCCCCTGCTTCCCGTCCTTGTCCTTCCCGTCCTGCTGCTTGTTGTTGTCGTTGTTCCTGTTGTTGTTCGGCGGCACGACGTCGACGGGGCGGCACAGCTTCTTGCGGAGCTTCTCCGGCAGGGCTTTGATGTCCATGGTCCCCGTCACGGTCACCTGGTTCTTGGCTATCTCCATGCGCACCTGCTCCACGCCTACATGTATGTAGTACACACCAGCGCACGCAATTAACGTCGCAAACAACCATCAACACATAGCAGAATTCGATGGAGCATCTAGCATGCATGCAAGCACCTTTGATCTTGAAGAGCTTGGTGCGGATGCGGTGCATGCAGCCGTCGCAGTGGAGCCCGACGGAGCCGATCTTGAGCACCACCGTCCCAACCACCGGCTGCGTACGCGCGTGCAATCAAATCAAACAAACAGACGAACAGAGGAAGCAATCTCAGCGTACGCGTTACAAAGCGCCGAATAGCTACTGAAATTAGCAGATGGATGCGTGCCATGTGTGCTAAGAAGGGAGAAATCAAGAATGCACCACCGCAGGTTTCTTGTTGTCCTTGCCGCCCTTCCCCTTCCCGGCATTGCCGCCGCCCTTGTCGTCCTGCTCCTTCCCCTCCTTTTCGTGCTCCTCCTCCTCCTCCTTGTCCGGCTTGCCCTCCTTGCCGTCGTTGCCCTTCTGGTTGCCGCCGCCGCCGCCGCCCTTGTTGTTGTTGCCGACGAGGTCGACCTTCTTCTTGGTCTTGTGGGCGACGCGGTCCCGCAGCTTCTTGGCGTCGAAGCGGCCGACCACCGTCATTGTCCCCTTGTCCACCTCCATCCCCACGCCCTCCACACCTGCCCAAACACAACAGCAGGAGGCGCGCACCGATCGATCACCGAAAGCGCAAGGAAACGGAGAAGGACGCATCGAAACAACAGAGGATCGGAGGGACGTGCGCGCGGGCGCGTACCTGGGAAGCGGCGGACGGAGGCGCGGATGCGGTGGGCGCAGCCGTCGCAGTGCATGTCGACCTTGAGCACGGTGACCATGGGGGCCAGGGGCAGCGCCTTCTTTTCCTTGTCCTTCTGCTCCTTGCCGGCGCCCTTCTCCTTGTCACCCTCCGCCGCCTTGTCTTTCCCTTCGCCGCCGGTCGCGGTGGCGGCGTCGACGTCGACCGCGATGGCCTGGTCGTCACGCTCCTCCGCGGCCGCCGAAACCTGCGCCGTTTGCTCCTGCTGCTGCTGTCCGCCGCCACCCCCTCCACAATCTCCTCCTCCTCCACCGCCGCCTCCTCCACCGCCGCGCTTCTTCTTCTGCAGATGACACAGACCAAGGAGATGAACGTCGAGGGAACAATCCAAGAACAAATGGCGGCGATCTAGTGAAGCGATGGTTGGGGTTTAGCATGCAGGGCCTTACCTTGCCCATGGCCGCGCCGCGCCGTGTCTCCTCTCCCCAAAGGCCAAGGCTTTTTTGCTTGCTCCGCGCCTGCAGCTGCGAGCGAGAGGGAGAGGGAGAGGGAGAGGGAGAGGGAGAGAGGGGTTTTAGCCAGAGAGAGCCGGGCCAGGGTTATACTGCTACGCGCACTCGCCTGCCTTCCTTGTGCTGCTGGTCGAGCTAGCTTCTCGATCGATCGCGGTCCCGCCCGCAGCGACCCAGAGACATAGAGATTACGGAGAAGAAATTAAGCGAGATTTTATTGCTTAATTACCTTGGATTTAAGCGACTGAGATCATGAGATGCAGCTGCTGCGCCTGCCTCGGTAGCTGCTGCTGCTACTGCAGAATGCAGGACAGGAAAAGCAAAAGAGTAGCAGGGTTTCGGCGGCTACGCTATGGTCAAGCATTCTTCTCTCTGTCTCGCCGTGCAGTGCAGCGGATCAGTTGCCGTGGTAGGTATATATGGATCGATGCAGCAGCTAGAGCATGTCCAGTACGTCCTCGAACAAAAAAGAAAAAGAAGAGACAGCAACGCGACCAACATGCAACATAATGTGTAGCTACCTGCGAGACTGCTAGTGCTGATATAATGCATGACGCATCGTGTAATTAAGCTAGTGGTCAAGACTCGCGAGAGAACACACTGATAATTATACTCTTCTCTGAACAAGTAGCTGAAACTCAGCTGGCGATCGATTGGGTAGAGAAGAAGGCGCTGATGGTGCGCATGGGATCATTTCGTACTGGAATAGTTGTACGTAAAAAGCAGCGGACCGAAAAGAAACCAGAGCTGCTGCAGGCAAGCTTTCTTCCTGCCCCCCTTGGCTTCTTCTCCCAATGCAACCTGACAGTGAGCCCTGTGTGTGCGGGCCCACCACTGCAGTGCGCACTGTTCATGGCTTCGTGATCACCCCGTACTATGGTGTATGGAGAGAGACCGGCCGATCGATGCTAAGCTAGTGCTGCACTCCGTTTCTGAAGCATCAAGCATGAACTTTCACACTGCACGGAGACGACAACAGATCAGGCATCTGTTCGCCGGCCGATGCAGTAATTTGTTTTCCCAGCAGCCTGCAATCAAAATTGTTTGCATTTCTGCACTCATATCTCGCTCAAGTTAATCTGTAGAGATCGAGGTACTGTACAGTATATATGTACTCCGACCAACCGATCGATAATCAGCACTCATTTCTCTGAAAGAAGAAATAACTGCAAACTGTACGTACGTAGCGATCCATCGATTTGGTAGACAACAGGTACAGATACATCATACGTACATACTTTTGCGTGTACAGCTACTAATAAAATCGGGGAGGTCGAACAGGGGAGAATCTTTTTCCTGAAAAACGAACAGGGGAGATCTCATGGGAAGGAGAGATCTTGTTTCGCATGCTACTCAGTTTGTATAGAATACAGATTGGCAGGCGAAGACTAGCTAGCGTGAGTTAGTTATGCACAGTGCACAGTAATCATAATCATCTCATCGCACTTGGATGAATAGGAGAATTTCAACAGAAAGCAACAGGAGAAGAGCTGCTTCGGAGTTTCCAGTATCCGAACTAGCCGGTTGGCTGGAGGAGACTATTTCCACTGTTCCCATCGAGAAAATGCAAAATTGTATGTATTGGAAGCGCGGGCGTTCGATAGTGACAGGTATTTATAAACCGGGACGAGTATCACTGGGAGGCTTAACACGGCAGAGATTTATCATACTAACAAGTAGCAACTAGTACCACCTGATCAGATATTTGTACCGACATAATACTACTAACTGAGTGCTAATTAACTGAACTGAGATACGAGTACGGAACATCGTCGTCTCCGGCTCCGTTTGACGCGGTGAATTAACTTGTCTCCGCAGCGCCCACACTGATCAGTAGCCGTGGCCGTGGGCGTGCCATGCCGGCGCGCCGCCATAGTAGCCGCCGTGACCATGGCCCTGGCCATGGGCCGGAGGAGCAGGATACGCGTACGCTCCCCAACCGGCAGCGGCCGCGGCTGGGTAGGAGGCAGAGGAGGATGCCCACGGGTACGCCTGCGCCGCGCCGTAGCTCCCGGCGTTCCAGCCGCCGCCCAGGCCCACCAGCTGCTGCTGCTGGTGGCTCTCCCCCGCGCCCTGGCCGTATTGACCCGACGCCGGCTGCAGCTCGGCGAGCAATGCCTGCGCGGCGGCGAGGTGGTCCTCCTTCTTGGCCGGTTTCGGCTCCTTGGGCAGGAGGAGGTCGACGTTCTTGCGGGTGGCCTTCCGGAGGCGCTGGCGGAGCCTCTCGGGGTCAGCCGTGGCGAGCAGCTTCACCTCGCCGCTGCTCTCCACCGCCGACTGGTCCACCGCCTCCACGCCCTGGAGCAGCGTGAGATCCCTGACGGCGGCGCGGATCTTGTCGATGCAGCCGTGGCAGCTGCAGTGCATGGCCACCCTCAGCACGAACGCCCTCGCCTGCGCCTTGCCCTTCTCCCCACCCCCATTGCTGCCGCACTTCTTCCCCATCCCTCTCTATCTCTCTCTCTATATCACGATCGATCGCTTGATCGATTGCCAAAAAAATTTAGAAGCAAGCAGGTGGAGTGGAGGTAAGGCGAGGAGTGAGCTGATGTCTTGGTGGTATATAAAGCAAAACGAGACGAGTGAGAGCCACGTGGCTTCCGAGAAGATTCCTCAGAGAGAGAGAGAGAGAGAGGGAGACGAGTCTTGGTCAGTCAACGGCAGCAAACTGGAGTGAAGCGATGGATCGGTGGCGACGCAGCTTTCGTACTCTCTCCGTCTGATATGATTGAAGGTGACAATTCACTTCACTGTGTAGGGTCTCTTTGACCGTATTTTCGCCGGGTTTCTTCCTTCCCACGGAATACGGGAATTTTTCAATTTTAAAGTTCTCTTTCAAGCGCAGGTTTCTCGGAACATAGAAAAAAAATATAAGATTAAAATGTTATGACTTGTAAAATTTTATAGAAAATAATAATATATAAATATTGTGGATACGCTGCATACTACTGCATTGTATAGTATGCCAGTTTTTAGTTTATTGCTGGTAAAACTTTATTTTACCAATAATACGTCCATCAGAGTAGTACAACAGAAACATTGTAAATGCTCATTGATACAATACACTCTTACATTACATCTCAGTAGAAATACTAAAGTTTCAACTTACATAAAATAAAACTGCATATATGACATAAGTGTCAAATCTGCAAAAAGTAAAAGACCGAAATAACAGCAAAATATAGATTTGTACACCTACGACCAACTTTTCTATACTACAACTTGCTTCATGTCCGCTCGGTATTGTATGCCTCACCGAAGTCAAAGTAGTAATTGACTCCCACCTCTCCTTCGCTCAGTGTTTGCTCCTCCATCTCTTCCTCTGGCTTCTGCAAATACTCGACCACCTGCTCTACTGACTCGTAGCCTAACAAAGGAGGTTTTTATGTAGGGGATGAGTACAGAAGGTACTCAACAAGCTCATGAATAGTAAAACTATTTGAATCATTATTTCTACTAGGACATCACTCCTGACGATAGATAGTACAGTATCCCGTATATAAGGAGGTATCCGTATACGATTCCCTGGATTATCGGAATACAATACGTGTCCAGTAAGGATCCCAGGAGATAAGGTAACCCTCCGAAAAGAGGAAGGACACCCCGTAAACTAGGAAGTCAATCCCGATGTTTAAGGAAGCCAGAGTTCTACTCGGGTATAAGTCCATGTCCGGTATGACTCGGGAAGCCCCCTATAAAAGGATCAGTAATCCTATAGGGGGAAGAGGGGTCTCTGAACTCTTAGAAGCCGGAAGCCATCCAGAAGCCCTAACCATTTCCACGAGAAGACCCGCCGTCTCGAAGGAGTCGAGCCCCGCGGAACTAGTCGAAATAGCCTCCGATTAGGTCTAGGATAGCTACTAACATACACATCTTTTGTAAGACACTCTTTGATCAATATATACGAACAGGACGTAGGGTCATTATCCTGAGGGAGGCCTGAACCTGTATAAAAAGGGCGTTTCCTTGCCGTCAGATCTTTTGGCCTTGTGCCCTAGAAGTCCCTACCCCCTAAGTATCGCAGTTCCACGACTACCGTAAGATCGGAGGTTTACCAATCGTCGACGGATGGCGCCGACCGTGGGGACCTCTCCGGCTCAAGCCGTCAAGGAAGCATCAGAGTCGGCAAGATGTGCAACTAGTCACGATCAGCCCACGTCGCCGACTGCACGGCCTTCCTCGGTTTGACCGGAGGAGGAAGAAGCAGACTCGACAGCGGATACGATCACACTCACGCGACGCATCGGCCAGATCTAGGCTTCTACGACAACTTCAGCCCGATATATCCATACCCGGTGACTGACCGCATAGATTTTGGAAAATATGCCATTGGTGAGTACTCAGATTGCGAAGTCGATCACTTCAGAACCGAGTGCGCCAGGACCTTCGAGGGGACGTTGGTGTTACCCGACGATTCCCAAGCAGGAGCGTCCAGCCTGATGCCAGGACGGTCGCCTGTGATTTCTGATCGACTAATCGATCAAGATCCCAATCATAGTATCCCTCCCGACGAGGAAGACACGATCGGGAAGATCCCGAGGACCAGGATCAGGATGGGGGCTCACAACGTCAGAGCCCGATGGCTACTCCCCGTGGGAATGGGAATATGCCCACGGCAGAAGACAAAACCCCTCAAGGGACGGAGGAATATGTGTCCCGAACTGCCCGAAGATTCGCCGAGATGCGCAATCTGCTGTCACGACCACCGGCGGCAGATCTGACGACACCTGATGGAATACAATGGCTGCAATGGCTGGGGGCTGAACTACAGCAGGCCCAAGCCCAAGCCGAGTCTTCTCGACTTCAGTCGGTGACACACAACTCCACCCGAGGGAAGACCCCTCTTCAACAAGATGAATCAGACGGAGAAGGACGACATCCCAAGAACCAATGTCATCGGGGGGAACAGCACGTCGACCTCCGCGACAGCCTCAACGAGCGCCGATCCCAAAGGCACCAGCAAGAACAAACTCCTCCCCGGAGAGACAACCGACATCACGCTAATAACCAGGGACGATCTCTGACCCCAAATAGCAGTGAGAACACGCCTTATCAGAGAACCATCAACGGATGCCAAGCGCTATCCCAAGAACTCCGACATGTGCGCTGACCGTCTCGCTTCAAGCTTGGGGCCCTAGAATCGTACGATGGCACCACGAACCCTGCAGAGTTCCTATAGATCTACACTACGACAATCGAGGCCACAGGCGGGAACGAGAAGGTCATGGCCAACTACCTCCCGACTGCTCTTAGAGGATGTCACGCCCCAAATTTTCAAAACCCAAAAATTAGGGCTTTCAAATTTTTTTGGTTAAATAACGCTAACCGACGTACATCGAAATAAAATTTAATGTCAAATCATTCTAACCCTGAAGTTAATCAGGTCAAAACCATTCGCTCTCGCGTCCCCGCCACGACAGCCTGAAGCAGCTGTCGCAGCCAATTTGCTCTGCCGCGACAGCCCACGGCAGCCAATGCTGCTACCACGCTCTTGCCACGGCAGCTACCGCTGCCCGTTTCCTCTGTCGCGGCAAGGCCGCTGCCACCGCCGTTGCTATCCTTTTCTGTCGCAGCAAGCCACTCCTGTCGCGACAAGCTCCTACCGCGCCACCGATTCCCCGCCACGGCATCTCCCAGCAACTGCCGTCGCTACCATGCCTCTGCCACGGCAACCCCTCCCCTGCCGCAGCAACGCCACGCCGCTGTTCTTTCCTGCCGCGACAGCCGACTCCTACCGCGGCAAGTCTTTCCCTTACCACGGCAACATTTTCTCTGCTGCAACCTTGCACATATACATGAGCGTATCAGTGTTTTTCCTCAAACCCTAACCCACCACGACCTCATGTGTCTATTCTATCTGCGTCGCAACCCTATATGTGCTAAAACTCTAAGTGTATGTGTACACATGCACTCCGAACTCTATTTCGAAGTAAAGGTGAAATCCACAACCCTAGCTCTTTATCCTCCCTTGGCCCTCTGTATCCGTCTTGATCATGTAACCCTGAAAACCAATGCCATTAACGGAATGTTTAGAACAATGTTCCTAAAGCATTTACAGATTTCCCCGAACTTGATTTTGAGCATATCATCGCATGTAGCTAGGGCATTTGCATTAATCATGATCTCAGAGCACTGAAAACCCGCACACATGCACTCCGGCCAGATAAAATCCTAATTCGGCAAATAGCATAAAATTCTCACACGCACCGTATGCATCGGAGCACCCGCGGTACCTCACCACCAATTAACCCTAAGTCGAGATGGATGACCTACCGAGAGTTCTGTATACTCTCCACCCCTTGCCGCACCCGAAACCCTAATTCCAGCCCTCGATTTTTCCCGTCCCATTTAACCCATTTCTCCAGAAACCCTAAGCGCGAAATCTAACGTTCCTCGGCTTCTCGAAAAATTCTGAAATAAATCGTGGAACCACTTAACAGTATACTTGACTCAATTACGGCATAAAATAATATGATCCAATTCAAAAATATTTGTATACAAAATAAATACCATTAAGATTAAAATTAGCCTTTAGCTGCAACCCATTAAATTGAGTTTCCAAAATTTCCGATAAATTACAACGACGATCCTTACATTTCCTAGAATTCAAATATATAAAAGCATGGGTATGCCTAGTTCAGAAATCCGAGTTGATCAATATCGAGCACCTTTGTTAAAAATACCACGGCGCATGAGATCTTGAATAACTCCCAACCAATCGCTGTCAAATCTTGGTAAAGTATTTTTACCATCCTCCCAACCTAGCTATCTCTTTTATTTCCCCTGGCAGCTCACGTCTCATCTCCCTCAATGGAATTTCTAGTCATGTCTAGCATTGGCATGCAAGTCCCGTAAGGGAATCGGATTCTCGTCGGTGCCTAACCTTCCCTATTTGCCTGGACACGTTTCCCCCAGTACCTGTGACAAGGTTTGACACCTCGGCCACGCTTCAGTACACGCAATGGCATGCCATGCCATCGGGCTCGCGCTCTGGCTGCACATGGCCAGGCCGATGTGAGCATCCAGCTCAGGCCACACTGGCCGACGAACCCCGCCGCGCCAGTTGCCGGCTAGCACAGCGCCAGCCTCCTTCTACCTCCCATCGACACCACTGCTCCCGACGACTTCGGACCGTGGCCACGACTCGACAAGCCGGTGACGTCCCATCCCGAATGCAGACGAGCTCCAGTGTCGGCAATGGCTAAAACCTCATCGCCAGCCTATAGAAGGGAGCCAGCCCGAGCTCCATTCACCCCTCAAGCCGCCAGCCGAGAAATCCCCAGCACCCGAACCTCACCCATCTTCTTCCCCTCTAGCTCAAGCTACCACCGAGCTCAAATCCCATGTAAAACATCCAAATCCAAATCCCTTTTCCCCTCCAAATCGAGCAGTAGCCGAGAACTCACCAAAAATCACAACCGTCGGCCTCTGGACAACCCTAACCCGAGCCTCTCCAATCCTCCCGAGCTCAGCCTGACGCCATGGCATGACTGAAATCCAACAGCAAGCCGAGCTTCTCCGGTTCCCTAATCTGTACGGGTAGGATTGCCGCCCACCGAGCCAGCTGCCGCCGTCCTCCCCTTCCTCAACCGGGCGCCCGCGCCGAAAACCTAGCCTCGCCAACCGCCCCAACCGCTACCTGCCTCAACCACCCGCCGCCGCCGCTGCCGCAAATCCCGTTTCTTTGTCCAAGCTGCCACCGAAGCGGTCGGGTTCACACTCGGTCTAGTCAGGCAGGTGAGCTGCGGTGGAGTTCGCGGGCCGAGCAGGTCTTTTGGCCCATGACCATGAGAGTGACCACGCCCTGCTTGCATCCCGTGTTCTCCTCTGGAAAGCGTAACAGGACGGTGATGAAGACGTAAATCTCGCTGGAAACTGAGTTTCCTGTAAACCTAAGCCAGTTATGTCTTAGTTCATTCGGTTTAGGGCTAATCCACGTGATTTTACCAACTGCAATTCCAGTTCCAGAACCCTTGAGCTGCTTACAATCTTCTAGTTCAAAAACATTTCAAATGGCTAATGGATTTCCAATCAACAAATAGAGAAGATTTGGTTTAGGGTTTCTTTTAGCTCTTTTAAAACCAACCGATGCCACATGTATCCAAATCGTTATCGAAGCAACCTAGAACTGATTCTGAAAACCCTAGAGAGACTCCAAGCTTCGAGCCAAAATACATATTCATAAACCAAAACTTTTAATGTTAGAAACATTATAAAATTAAGTAGTTTATTCTTCTTTTCTTTTGCATTTACATAAGTTGCATGTAATAACTTCAAAGTACCAGGATGAACTATTCCTCCATACTGTCAGTAAACCTAAGATATTAAGCTAACCAAGTTGAATCCGTCCGAGAATGTAGTTTGGATATTCCCTTGTTTCCTAGTAACCTAGCATATGCGTACATGCATATTCTAGTACTAGAGCACCCATTCGCCCGAAGTAACTCGATTCATCCTCTGAACGAACTTAAAACCTTATCACTCAAACCATCATTTTATGTGACCTACCTTTTATAACTGAAACCCTAATTCTCTAAATCAAGTTTAAAACTAACACCGTCAACCTAGCAGTACCATCCCCTTGACCTGCATGTTATCAATTTTATTGGAGTTTCTGGATTTTCTCTTATTCGCCATTCTTTCAACGTGTAGATACCGACGTTAGGAATTATTGCAAGAAGGAATTCAGACGGTTGTTGAATCAAGCTCAAGTTCGAACTCAAGCCAATAACTACCAAGCAAGCATTCCCACTTTGATCATGTTGAATCCCATGTGTAAAATCATAGTTATTTTGTTTGTGAACTCTGCATGCTATGTGGTTAATAACGATATTTTATGTAGAAGTAGATATACCCATTAGTTGCACGAAACTTAGGTCCGAATATCCGACCTTTGTAAACCTAGGTATAATAGTCGGTTATCCCGCAACTGACAAAAGTATTAAGGCTATAGGCATTAGCCGCGCTTAGACCTGCTGTAGTCAAAAATAAGTTTTCCGTGATTTGTAAAACCCCCATTCGGGATATGGGGAATAAAACCCTCGGATAACATGTGTTATCCGGGGTGGTGTTTAAAAGAATGTTTGTCAAAACCTCGAATAAAAATTGGAGATGATTTGGATTCGGGCGAGAATGCTAAGGGCAGCCTGGGGCTGTAGAGGAATTGATGATGGCACGTTCGTCTGGGACGATCGTGAGTTGAGAAATGAAGTCTCACTCGAATTAGTTAAGGACCGAGTCTAAGTGCTGCTAAACCAGTTCCCCCACCGTACGTCCACATGTCCTTTATGGGAAGGACTTGGCTTGGTACCCCGGCAAGTATTAGGGTTTGGACCCGTAGGAAGTTAGGAGTCGTGGCTAGGTGCTTGAAAGTCCTAGAGATCCACTGCCGCGTAGCGTTTGGGTGTTGATCGACACAAAGGTGGAGAGCCCCAATTTGGTGTCCGGGGCATGCAAACTTGGGTATTCACCTAGCGGGTCCAACTCTAGTATGGAAGCGGGCGACGGTCCCGTTGTAATAGCCCTGCCAATATACGTCGCGAAGTATTTCCAGGGTGAACTACATCTTGTGGGTAAAGCCGTACAACCTCTGCAGAGTGTTAAAAACTATTCGAATAGCCGCGTCCTCGGTCATGGACATGAACTGGCAAGGTCACACACTGGTTAGACTAAGTTTTGGTTGTGAAAGCCAGGAAAGGGATTAAGGACGTGGGCATGATGTGTCCACAGAGGGCAATTTACGCTACGCGGTTGGTAGCAAGGAATTGCCGCAGAAGAGGGCTAGCCGTGCTATCCGGGATATCACGGGCTGAGCCAGGGGCACTCGCTGAACTATCCGGGATAGTGTCAGTTGAGCATTAAGCCGAGAAGCTAGTCCTACTGCCCGGGGTGGTAGGGGCTGAGCTGTCTCAATGGCTGAGATGATGAGGTAGCCGGGTCTACCTCGGGAGAAGCTTTTGTTGTTGTTCTGACTTACCAGAATTTACAAACCGCTTTGGAATCTACTATTCTCGTATTTAAACTGAGAACTTACATTTCCGCACAATCAGCAACTTAGGTTAGAGCCGTTCCTTGATTAAACCCCTACATGAAATATTGTCGTATAATCTCTCCTGCGGGAATAGCTTCTCGGCAGGACCTGGTTGACAAACCTACCCCCAGAAATGATCCGCTCCTAGGGACAGCTTTGCGACATGCTTCTCAAAAACTTCCAAGGTACCTTCACTCGTCCTGGTCGGGTCGACGACTTATTCCTAGTCGTCCAACGCCCAGACGAGACCTTCGAGAGTCACCAAGCGGTTTAGTGCTGTTCGCAACACTATTCCTGAGGTAATAGACTCGGACGTCATTCGCGCCTTCGTGTGAGGCAGCAGAAACGAGATGTGCACGCACGACCTGATCATGCATCCCCCCAAGACAATGGCACAGCTTATGGATCTAGCCAAAAAAGCCGCCTGTGCTGAGGAAACCCTACATTACATCAAGCAGCAATAGAACAGGTTGCCCAGGTCTCCCCTCCGGACCAGAGACGACTCAACAAAGACAAAGCGGAAGAAGAAATCCTCCAGAGGGAACAGGGAGAAGAGAGCTAAAGCCGACGAGGTATTAGCCGATCTCCCTGAGAAGCGTACCTGGCGACCACGCACCAAGGACAAGCCGATGACTTCCTCCGACAAGACAGGAAAACTCTGGTGCGACTTCCATCAGACCGATTCGCATGATCTCCGTGAGTGCCGTATCTTCAAAAATACCTCAAGAAAGAGAGAGAGAAGTTTCGCGAGGAGAACTCGCAGGTCAGAAACAACAGTCGGGACACGACTTCCGACGACGATGACTCCGCCCGGTCTTGGCATATGACATGCCCTCAGCATACAAATACTCTGATCCCTAATAAGGAGAAAACCTCCGACAGTCTTCTGACTCAGCAGACAAACCATCACAGTGCAGGTCCCTTAGCATTTACAAGCTCTCCCCTGGTACAGAGACGTACCTGAGTCATGGAGCGCTAGACCACCTGTGACACAGCTGTGTCACACCGGTGACTCTAACCCCTAGGGTTTTCTACTGCTAGCACTGCAGAGTGCTAACAAAAACCAGTTTCACACTTGTGCAAAACTATTGACACATGGCCACCGACCTCAAAGCATCAGTGCCACTGTCCAACACCCTGAGCATTGAGCAAAAGATCCTTCACAGATTATTACTACTTCATCCCTCTTGATAGTACGGGTGTTTCCTATGGACTCAAAGAAACTAGCAAATCTAGGCTTTACCTGCCACCAACCGTATTCACGGCCCTTGACGCATCAAGCCACCATCACCTTGCTTGCAACTCCTTGCACAACATCGGCTTCTTCACAGCTGTGACAGAGCTGCCTAGCACAGCCATTCCCTTGTCCTGGAAACCACCTTTGAACTTTTTGGGTGGTCATCATTCTCTCGATGACCCTTCTTCCTGGAACCTATTTAACCTGCTTACACTCATTGTAAATATTAGATCCCAGATTGAGTTGCCATTAACCATCAAAATCACTTAGGGGCCTAGATGCTCTTTCAATCTTCCCCTTTTTGGTGGTTAGTGGCAACCCATTCATCAAATTCACATAAGGATTGAATGAGAGATACATGTGCAGGTTGTTAGAAAATACTCCCCCTGAAGCTGTGCATAATAGATTTGCTTCTATCAGGCTAGTGCACAGATTTTAATTTTGGATATGAGCAGTATGTTCTTACAACTTACACTTTTATCAGTTCAGAGAATGTGTATCAGAGCATGTGTCATTTCAAAGTATATGTATCAGAGCATATGACATAAAGGATATATCTGAACTGATATATTTTTCTTCTGATGCAGTTATAATAACTGGAGTATATGAGTTTTAATCAGAGCATTCCAATTATGATAATAGAGCATATAGATGTGTATCAAAGCACAACTGGAGCACAAATTCAGAGTAAATTTATGTGCAAAGCATCAGAGCAAAAACTTACTGCAGTTTAAATTAATTGTAATCAAGACAGAAGAATCAGAAATTAAAACACAAGTCTGGATACAGCAAAATATTTACTCCTCGTATATCTAAAATACTCTCTTCTTATATTTATCTCTCCCTTTAGCACTTCTCCCTCTTGCACTATTACTACCATTTTCTCTCCCCCTTTGACACTAAAACACCAGAAAGGGGATGAGGAGAAGAGACATTCAGGGGAACTTGGTCTTCAGCAGCTGGAGAACTTCTGACAGTTGAGCCTGTAGCTGATCGACTTTGGAGTCCAGGCTGTCAACTTTGGTTCTGAGCTGAAGATTTTCTCTGTGCAGAGCTGCAAACTATGTTGGCATGACTTTATTCTGGTAGGCTCTGGCTGCTGCTTGAGACATGAGAGATGAGGATAAGGTGCCATCTTCAGCTACCTGTGTCACAGACACTAACTCAGCTAGGTCAGCTTCAGGGGACTCAGCTGTGACATCGATAGGAACTTGGACTTCAGGCGCTGGCACCGGAGGGACAGGCACTTGAGGGGCTGTGGGAGCAGCTGTGTCACCGGGGGCAGACACAGCCGGATCAGGAGAATCGCCAAATAGAGCTGGCACAGCAACCTCATCAGGATGGTCATCAGCCTGAGGCCTGAGCTGGGTCTTTATGGTCTTCACTGTCATATTGAAGTTGGAATCCAGAAGACCTGTGCGTTGAAGGATCATGTACATGATGTATGATCCATACCTCAGCTTTGCTTTCTTGTCTTTCTGAACCGCATCTATCTCATGAAAGATATATCTGGCTACATCAAAATGCTGGTTCTTTGCAATGTGCACCAAGATCTGCCAAACTGGGTTATACACAGCATCTGTGTTGCCTCCCTTGGGCTGAAGAGTAACATTGATGATCTTCACAAGATGCTTGGCTGTGATGGTGATGCCCTTGAAATAGACATGTTCAGGAGGGGCTTTGACAGGAAAAGTAAAGTTTCTAGGGTCGAACTTCCTTCTATCAGCATTGGAGACTGGTTCTAGCTTGAAAAGATTGGGCATTCCAGACTCCACTGGTGCATGTAGCAAACTGTTAAACTCTGGGGCTGTTATTGACAGAAGCTGACCTCTAGTCTTCCAGAGCATAACATCTTGATTGCTTTATTCAACCCAGACTGTGGCATAGAATTCTCTGAGAATTTCTGGGTCATAATCCTGTTGAAGACTGCAAATAAATTCCAGGCCTGAGGCTTGAATCAAAGATGGTAGGATTCTCAGCCTGGGATCATTCAGGGCAGACCAGTCTATGGCCTTGCAGTTAACAAATCCTTTCGAAGACAAGATTTTATGATATACACCCCGTTGATGATCATTGTGAAATCTGGGGTCTGAGCAAGATGGTTCCTTGAACTCTTGATCTTCAGAGAAGTACGGGCAAATTGACCTCATTTTGATGAATGTACTGGT
Source organism: Stipa capillata (assembly GCA_019208055.1). NCBI lineage: Eukaryota > Viridiplantae > Streptophyta > Magnoliopsida > Poales > Poaceae > Stipa > Stipa capillata. Next base: position 876,068 of record JAGXJF010000106.1, on the reverse strand, counting down.
GCTCATTGAGGCAACTTTGCTCTTTGATTTCTTTGGATCACTCTTAGGAAGCTTTTTGGCTGTAGCTCTTGAGATGAAAGCCATTTGGTTAACCTCAGTCCTCAGAGCATGTGAAAATATGTAGTGATACTTGCATGTGAAAATATGTAGTGATACTTGGATTCAAAGTCATCATCTGCAGCTAAGAGACTGGGTGAGCTGTCTTCATGTTCTTCCTCTTCTTTCTCTTCTGATTCTGTGGCTGATTCTACGCTGGGGGATGAGTTTTCTGCTTGGTAGTCTTTATCAGAATCAGACCTAGGTTCTCTGGCCCTTGGTGGAGTCACTGATACTCCTCTTTCATCATCTGATTCGCTTTCTGAGCTTTCTTCTTGGCCAGCTGCTTCAGGTGCCTGTGCCACAGGAGATGACACAGGTGCTTGAGAAATGGGGACTGGGACAGTTGCCTGAGGCACAGGTGATGAAGTCCGGTGAGTTACTTGGGCTTGAACCTCTTTTGCCTGAGACACAGCTGGCTGAGACAACTGTGGACTTGGTGATTTGGTAGGTTCAGTAGGCTTCACAGATCCAGCCTCTACTGATGATGAAGTCACGTGGGCCTCTTTTTGTGCTTGTTCTTCAGCCTCAGACACAAGAAATTGAGATGGAGACATCTGCTTCTGCACGTCTAGAGAGGAGAGGGATTCTACACTTGTAGAGCTCACTGTTGATCTGCTCCTCCTCTGGTAAGTCTGTAGATTGGACTTGGCTGGGCTGGCCACCTGTGACACAGGTGGTGGCATCTCCTTCTTAATATCTTGGAGAGCTTCCTTCTGCTGTTCTAGCTGATCTTTCATTGAAGGCTTGGAACTCTGAGAGATTTCTGAGATGATTTCAACCTCTAGTTCTTGCTGCTTCTTTGCTGGAGGCTCTTCACTGATAACAACTGTATCAGATCTCTTTCTCTTGATGCTTGGAGCAAATGGAGCTGCAGAGACTGGTTTGGTGGCACCAGAGAGCATGCCTTGTTTGATTTTGAGTTCAGCACGCAAGGCATTTTTCACAGCTCCTGGTGGCAAGTGTTGTATCTTGCCCAATAGCTCATTGATTTCTTGAAGAATGATTCTTTCTCTGTCATCATGGCTGAGCCCTGGTTGCTGTGTGCTTTGAGCTGGACCTGAAACTGTAGGTTTTCTAAAATCTGCAGAGAGTTGACCTCTCTTAAGCTTAACCTCAGCATACACAGATTCTCTCTCAAGACCTCTTGGCAGTTTTTGTGCTTTCTTGATTAGCTCATCTATCTGATAAATAAGATGCCTATCTCTGGCATCAGTGTGAGTCAGCCCTACAGGTTTGTGAGTTGGGGCTGCTAGAGAGCTGTTGGATAAGAGCTTCTGTTTCTCAAGAATTTGCTTTCCTAGCTCAACTTCCATATTATAGGAAGTAGCTGACTTCAGCTTCTTGTGCAACTCTTCAATTTCATTTAATAAGGCTCTATCTTGATCAGATGGCTCTGGAATGGCCATAGACACTGGTATTGACAAATCTGAAAGCTCTAGGCTTTTGGCAGTGTAAATTATTGTCAACTGTTTCTTGATGGTTTCATCAGTGGCTTCACTGATCTGCTCTGCCAATCTGTCTAAATCATCCAAAATGAGTTTGTCATATGCAAGGGCTTCTTGAAACTCTTTTGACTCTGGGACAGGTTCTCTGATGGTAAGTGTCCCCCTTGGCAACACTACATTGGCAGTTGATGGTTTGGAAACTTTCTTCATTGCAATCTTTTGCTTCTTGGCAGCCTCTTTTCCCAAAGAAGTATGTTCAACAACTGATGAGGATCTTGTCCTCTTGGCAGGAACTCTTTTTGCAGAGCTAGATTGACCAGCTTTTTTGGCAGCTGCTTTCCTCTTCCTAATAGCTTTTAGGCTTGCCTTTTTCTTCTCAGTCACTGCTGCTTTCTGTCTCAGCCTTTCTCTTTCTTGATCTGAATCTGAAATTGATATCTCAAAGCTGGACTTTTCTAGGTCAGACCAATTCATCCCACTGTTAGCTTTCTCAGACCCTGAAGACATTTGAAGATACAAGATAGGTGAGAAGAAGTAGGTAGTAGCTGTGTGAGACACCTGTGTGAGGATGAGGTGACACAGGTGAGGACTTAGCAACAACCGAGGTCTCTGCCTGTTGAATAGGCTTACCTGTGTGACAGGTGAGACCCTAGCGGTGACATAGCTACGTGCTGAGGCGGAAGACAGATTATAGAAAACTAGGGTTTTATAGGTTTTAGCCGATCAAATTTGAGCAAGATATGTTCTGAAGGATAATCAAGAACTAAACCAACCTTAAACACTTACAATGCACTGTTGGATTATATTTTAGAGCAAGTTCACGTGCTCGATGAAGAAAAGAAGCAAAGTAGGGCTTGCGGAAGCTTACTTTGATCAAAGAGTAGATAATGCACGGATGAGATGAAGCTTGCGCACGATGGAAAGCCTTTTCTGAAGCGTTGAAGAGATTGCGTGGGGCGGAAACCGCGAATTCGTCGAAAACTTGAGGTTTTGGCACACGGCGAAAGTTGGGGTTTTGAGTTGAACGTGGATACTGTGGAAAACGTATCGACGTCTTATATATCCCGAAGGGTTATATGGTGGCTGTGTCACAGCTGAGAGGAGGACCTGTGACATAGGTGAGTAAGATAGGATACCCTAAGACCTACGGAATTCAAAAGCATTCACCTGAGACACAGATGGATGACTCAGGTGACAAGTATTTCACCTATAGAGCACTAAGACAGAAGGACTTAGATAAGATAGAAAGCATTAGAACACTATCTGAATGTCTTTATAGAATCTTCTCAATATCAGCTTGCCAGAAATACAATCAAGCAAAGCTAAAGCTGATAGGAGTTGATTAGAAACACTTTGTACACAGAGATGTGCACTCCTATAGCTCAAGAATATTTTTTTTACTTCTAAGTATAGCACATACCTGTGACACCGGTGAGTAACACAGGTGTTCATGTAAGAAGCATAATCAGCAAGAACATATGAGCTAGACACCAAGCCAAACCTTTTTATTGCAAGTTAGAGACATTAATGATATTCAATTCACTCCTCAGAGCATAGAACCTAGTCTCATCTAAAGGCTTGGTGAATATATCAGCTAATTATTTTTCAGTCCTTACATGATACAGCTGTATATCTCCCTTCTCAACATGATCTCTCAGAAAGTGGTGCCTCACTTCTATGTGTTTGGATCTTTGGTGGTGCACTGGGTTGTTGGCTAACTTGATTGCACTTTCATTATCACAGAAGAGGGGTACTTGATTAAAAGATACGTTGAAATCTTTCAAGGTCTGCCTCATCCACAATAATTGAGCACAACAACTACCAGCAGCTATATACTCAGCTTCTGCAGTGGATAGGGCTACTGAGTTTTGTTTCTTGGATGACCAGGACACTAAGGAGTGCCCTAGGAATTGACAAGTACCAGAGGTGCTTTTTCGGTCAACCTTACACCCTGCATAGTCACTATCAGAATAGTCAACTAGTTTAAAATTTACACCTTTAGGATACCGTAAACTAAAGCCTGAGGTTTGAATCAAATATCTCAGTATCCTGCGTACTACCACTCTGTGACAGTCCTTAGGGTTAGCTTGGAATCTAGCACACATGCATACACTCAACATAATATCAGGCCTAGATGCACATAAGTATAGCAAGGAACTTATCATGGATCTAAACTCTTTCTGATCAGCAGATTTACCTTCAGTGTTTAAATTCAAATGACCATTAGTTTGCATGGAAGTATGAATAGGCTTTGCATCCTTCATGCCAAACTTGGTGATGATGTCCTTGGTGAATTTTTCTTGAGAGGTGAAGGTACCTTCCTTGAGTTGTTTTATCTGAAGTCCTAGGAAGTACTTGAGTTCACCATCTAGGGACATCTCAAACCTCTTGGTCATCATCTGGCTAAACTCATCACTCATGGAGCAATTAGTATTGCCAAATATTATGTCATCGACATATATTTGACACACAAATAAATCCTTTCCATTTTTCTTAGTGAATAGAGTTGTATCTACTAAGCCCATTTTAAAACCATTGTTGATCAGAAATTCTTTCAATGTGTCATACCATGCTCTAGGTGCTTGCTTTAGGCCATAAAGAGCTTTGTGCAATTTATAAACATGATCAGGTTTCTTAGCATCTTCAAAACTTGGTGGCTGTTCTACATATACAAGTTCAGAAAGTTTACCATTGAGGAAGTCAGACTTCACATCCATTTGGTAAAACTTGATGTTATGATGAACATCATAACCAAGGAGGATCCTGATGGCTTCAACTCTTGCCACTGGAGTAAATGTTTCTCCAAAGTCCAGACCCTCCACTTGTGTGAAACCTTGAGCCATAAGCCTGGCTTTGTTCCTTACTACTTGCCCATTGGTATCTTGTTTGTTCCTAAAGACCCACTTTGTTCCAATCACATTATGATCTTTGGGTCTTTCCACCAGGGACCAAACTTGGTTCTCTCGAATTGGTTGAGCTCTTCATGCATTGCATTTATCCAATCAGCATCCATGAGAGCTTCCTTGATGTTCCTGGGTTCAACACTGGAAACAAAAGAGTAATGTTCACAGAAATTAGCAATTCGAGAACGAGTAGTCACTCCCCTATTAATGGCACCAATGATTTGATCAACAGGGTGATCCTTCTACAGCCTGCTGATCACAAGGGGATCGGGGTTAACCGCCTGTGTCACAGCTGTTGGAGGTACCTGTGACACAGTTGGTTCTTCCTGTGACACAGCTGGCTGAGTCAGGTCCTCTGCATCCAGTTGATCATTGGCTGGGTTGTACTCGAACTCAATGTCTTGATCTCCAATGTCTTCACCCAGTGATGGAGAGAGTGGTTCTTGATCCATTGGTGAAGCAGCCTCTTCCTTGATGGTGGGTCTGATCTCACTAATAGATTTCTTCTGAATGTCCACATTCCCTACGTCATTAACAACCTGCTCTCCTTAGGAGCCATAAGACTCATCAAAATCCACATCCATAGATTCTTCAACGACCTTTGTGGAGGTGTTAAAGACCCTATAGGCATGAGAGTTAGTAGAATAACCAAGGAATATACCAACATCAGATTTAGCTTCAAACTTAGTAAGGCGTTTGCTCTTTCTAAGAATGTAGCACTTAGAACCAAATACTCTGAAGTATGAGACATTAGGTTTGGAGTTGGTGAGCAGCTCGTAAGAAGTCTTCTTGAGTAGTGAATGTAGATATAGCCTGTTGATGGAGTGGCAAACAGTGTTGACAGCTTCAGCCCAAAATCTTGGTGAAGTCTTATACCTCCTGATGCCGAGGTATGCCTTGCATAGGTGTGCAAAGACCGCCAGCATTAGGACCGAGTTCGGGTTGAGGTGAATTAACTCGAGCCCGTAGAACTGGAGCACCAGGAGGAAGAAATGCGAAGGTGGGAACTGGAATCCACACCTGAAGAAATCTGCGAAGACAACGGTCCAAGTCGTGTCCGGACTCGGGACCGTCTCCTTCAAGGCCCCCCGGTGAGGTACGAATACCTCCGGGAGGATGACCTCCTCCGCCACAAGTTTCTTGAGGGCGGCGGAATCCATCACCGAGGGCTCGAACTCGGGGATGACAGATATCGGTCCTCCCGACGTATCCTCCGTTGACCTCTGGGTCTTGGGGGACTTCTTCGCTGCACTCTTCTTGCCCATTGTCGTTGATAATGATCGGTGACCGCGAGGCGGAGATTGGAGACAGGGGCGCGAGGAAGAAGATGAGAATGCTGGGAGACAGAGAGCAAAGCGGGTAAAACCCCAATTCTCGACCTCTTAAAAGAGTAGATTTTCGCCTGACCGGAGCGCGGTTAACGCACGATCTGTTCCATCGCGTTAAATGTGGACAATTGCTTTTCCCACATGCGAGATAGTGTGCACGGGAAATGGGGGTCTGACAAACCCACGACCCCGACGAGCGCGTGATGTCTAGGCTAACGTCAGTCGAACAATAGCGCAGAAAAAGGAAAGATTCTTTATCACCACGTGAAAAATCCGCCACGACGGTTCAGTTTTCCAGAAATCTACCAGGTGAACGCGTGTCCGTGATCAATGGATCAGATTAAATCAAAAAATGATTCTTGGGTGAGCTAGCCTAGAAAATGCCTTGGATTACTCGGAGGTTTACTCCGACCAGGATATCACGACTACCCGGTAGAGATAGTTCCTACTCAGTGACGTTGTTAATAAAGTACTCGATTTCGCCTGCTCGGAGTTATTTCCTGACAAGAGCAGATTTCTTGCAGAACAGTCATGACCTCACTTCACGTACTGATGGGGGGCTTCACGATAGATAGTACAGTATCCTGTATATGAGGAGGTATCCGTATACGATTCCCTGGATTATCGGAGTACAATACGTGTCTGGTAAGGATCTCAGGAGATAAGGTAACCCTCCGAAAAGAGGAAGGACACCCCTTACACTAGGAAGTCAATCCCGATGTTTAAGGAAGCCAGAGTTCTACTCGGGCATAAATCCATGTCCGATACAACTCGGGAAGCCCCCTAAAAAAGGATCAGCAATTCTATAGGGGGAGGAGGGGTCTGCAGCGATACGCACAGATGAAGTGACTTCTCGACTGTACATATCTCACAGAGTAGCACGACAGAAGCATTGCAGCGGTCCATATGTTACAAACATAATTTACAAACTTGAAATACAACATAAGTCTTACAACACATTCCCAAAAGTACGGAAAATTTAAAACCGTTATTGTTTGGTTACAGCAAAAGTCTTAACTACACCTAACGACTCTTACGACCTACTACTCTACTCGGTGTTGTCTTCGTCGCGGAACTCGACGTAGTAGTCGACGCCTTCGTCCTCCTTCGTCGTCGCCTGCTCCTCGGGAACTTCTTCGTCGACCTCGACGTAGACCACCTCCTCCTCCGTCGTCGGCTCACAGTCTACTCAAAGGAATTAGATAGAGGGATGAGTACAAATGGTACTCAACAACTCCAGGAATAGCAAAGAGGTGTTTGATGCACTAACTACTGAGAACAGCGATGTTCTCCAAAAGCAATGCAGTTTTGTAAGGTAAGGGAGTCAAGTTTTAATTTAAGAGACTAATGATCTCCTGTCTCACAAGCTGCTAGGATTCCCGATGAATACCTTTCTTGCCGGGTTCGCAGTTCCAACCGGGAACACAGAGTGACAATGCCACGGTTCAATACACTCTGCAGAGGTGCACAACTGTACCCACAAACGATCAATAGTCATGGAGTTCATGTCGTCACATGTACAACCAGACCGTCAAATCACAGAGCCGTTTCGCCGCCCGCTCGGTCATACCCCGCGTCGCAGTCCTGCACAATCAGGCCAAGGACTACCAGCCATGCCGTTGATCCTATAGATTCAACACTTTGTGGGTAGCCATCGGCTAACGTCACCTTCCCAACAGTTGACCTTATAGGCCCAACTTTGAGGGCTTCCTTTCCCGGGGGCGGTATGACCTAGGGCAAAGGTACTTTAGCTCAGCCCCGCCCATACAGGGTATGTGGTATGCGTGATCACTACGGCCATTAAGCACAATCGATCATTGGTTGCATTAACCTTAAATGAGACATTCCCGTGTGATGAAATTCACCTTCCAATGTGCCTCCAGCACCCTTTCCAGGATTTCACCACCCACCAAGATCACGCCCAAAAACCGGCGATCCAAATAAAACAACAATTGCTTGATCTTTAGAAAATAGGTTTTCATTTTGTGCATGTTATAGACGAGAAGGAAGTTTTGGAAAACGTTCTCAACGGAAATGAACAAGAAACTGGACTTGCCTGGTAACGGATAGGTAGTGGAGTTCGACGGTTCTGCTCGCTGAACTCCGGTTTCTGATAAAAGCAATAAAGTCCGATAAGGACTTACTCAAAAGATTTCAAATATGGATGCAATAGATATGGCATGCATGAGATGATGTGTTTATCTACATATTTTAATGCAATTTTAGGCATAATTTATCTAAACATTCTATAGAAGATTTAAAGTCAATTAGAGAAGTAATCAAGCCCTAATCATCGTTATCATTTTTGTCTGACATCAACCTCTCATAATATTAACCCTAATCAATTTAACATTTGATTTAGATTCACTTAAAGCTCAATATTTTTCTCTCAAACTGTTTTAGTTAGCCTAGATATTAGATTGAGATTTTTAGGAATTAACTTAAAATTTAACTTCCTTAGAAATAATAATACCTCTTTACTCAATTTAGAGAAAGACTTAGAATTTTAAATAGGTTAGCTCCTTTTTCAAGAAATTATCTTAGGTTAGGCAACTATTAAGGTTCCAAAATTTTGATATATTTATGTATATACTTGTTCCTATGTGAATATACACAATTTTAATATATTCATTTTTTTAAACTCTTTATGTTATTTCTTTACTTCTCTCTCTTTTCTTTTATCTCACTCAACACTCAAATCCCTAATCCCTAATTCCTAATTCCTAAAGCTCCACACCCGCACCCAGCCGACACTCTCTCTTCTCACTCCGCTTCTTCCTCTCCCTCACACATTCACCGCCGCCCCTTTGCTGCCGCCCCTTTGCTGCCGCCTGGATGGTCCTCGCCTCTGCTCCCGCCGGCATCGCCGCGAGCCTAGGGCTCGGGCTCTTCGCGCCGCCTCCCTCGGGTAACTGCGCCGCCGGCGCCCTTTCCACGGCCGTCGTTTGAGTTCGCCGCCCTTGCTCCTTGCGCCCGTCGTCTCGGCGCCCTGCCCCGAGCTCAGCCCGGTGCCGCCCTGGCCCCGGCTCCATCCAGGCCACCCTGGCCGCCTCCGATACCGGCGCCGCCACGGGGTCCTCTGGAGCACAAGCTCCTCCCGAGCGCCGCTCCGCTCAGCGCTTCGTTTGGCTGCCCCACTCACGGCCGTTACCGTTGGACGGCGGTGAGTTCACCGCACCGCAACCGCGGTGACGCGCCACCTCCAGGTAAGCCTCCGGTCCCCTTCTTTTTCTTGCCTACTTCCCAATTGATTTAGGGTTCATACCAAAATAATTCCCCAATTCTAGGGTTCCTCAACGATTGAGTAAACCACTTAGAAGTTATGCGATTTGTTCTGTGATTGATCTAATTGGAAAGAAATGTGCTGGGTTCTTCGGGTTTGGTAGGAACGGATACCAATTTGACCCTGATTTTGCTTGAGGGATAGAGATATATGCATATATGCTTGCTCGGATTGTCAACAACAGCTACTGCGTGATTTATACTCTGGTGATTTTTACACTGATCAGAATAGACCTATGCTTGATTTTTGCTAACTAAAGAGGTTGCCTTTGTGATTGAACTGTTTAGTATGCTTATATATGGTAAAATTGATGCTACAGTTGCTATCTCTGATTCTTAGGTGTGATCCTTTACCCAGATCAGATTATTTAAACTGTAAGGACAGGCTGCTACACTCGTGTTTAGCTCTCCTTTGTTTTCCCCATGGATATGCATATCAGTTTATTTAGTTGGAAGAACAGATACCATACTTGATTTTAGTCTGCTCATTATTACGATGCTTTATTAAAGAAAGGTCTTGAGGATTTGGCCAGCTAAGATAAGAACAGATTACTACCATGTTGCCTACCCGATGCCTTAGCATATGCTATGATGATTTCTCTGAGAAAGAAATTTGAGGAATGGTATATAAGAACAGATGCTACACCAGTTGCTTAAATAAAAACCCTGTGATGATTTTTGAGAAAAGGTTTGGGAAGAGTACCACTTGGTAAGAACAGATACTACTTATGACGCCTATTCGGTTGCCTTGATTGCTATGGTGATAATCTTTCTAAGAGAATTGAGAAGGGTATGAAGAACAGAAATCTGATAAGAACAGATTTCCTACACTCAAGTTGCCTAAATAAAAACCTAATGATGAACTCTAGCTGAGAATTTGTTTGAGACATTCCTTTAGTGCCAAAGGATAAGAACAGATTCTACAAATGTCTCCTACAATTTCTGTGATGCAAAAATGGATTCTGAGGGTTCGATTACCATGCTAAGATGCATGTATAAATAGGTAAGATTATACGATTTTGATGATTTTTACCTTGTTTTGGCTGGAACAATGGTAAGATTTGGCCTAGTTATTGGTCCTGCTCCTCTTCTCCACTGATGATTGCTCTTACTTCACTCCTTCTCTCCTACTCGTGGGAGCCTTGATAGCCTTCTCCTTCTCAAGTCTTGATGACCTTCTCCTACTGCTCCTAGCTGTCCTTGTCGGCTCCTGAAGCTTGACTACTGATGCTACTTGGGATGCTGGTTCAAATGAGTTTCTAGTGCTACTACGGTAGTACTAGCCCTACCTGGTTGCCTTTACACTATATACATGGAGCTATCCTTGGCCACCTCATGCTTGGATTTTTGGTTGAGTCGATCCTTTACCTGGTTGCCTTACATGCTAAGAAATGTTGACTTGGGTCAATTTTGTGGGCTGCTGGATATATCACTTGATGGACTGTTGCCTCATATTCCAAGGATTTTGACCTTGGTCAATTTACGTGGGCTAAAAGATATTCATCTGATAAAGGGTTGCCTTATCCAAAATTTTGCTTCACAAAAATAATTTCTTTTCAAACCAAAATCATGGAGGCAATATAGTTTTAGGAAAAACAAAATATATTTTACTATTCTTTTCACCTCTTTTATCCCTAATATAAAATATAATAGATTCGTCCGATGAGGGTCTTTGCCCCGTGGCCCTCGGACATTTTTGGAAACAAAATGTTTTCAGAAACTATTTTCAAAACTAAAATTATTTTAGGTCGTCGGCACTATTTTGCCCCCGCAGCTAACCCTGCGGATGTCGGCGGAACTGTGCCGATAAGACCAAACCTATTTCAACATCATTTTTCGAAAACCTTGCCTCCTACAGCAACGGTGTGATTCCAACGGTCTCGAGTGCCCCTACTCAATGACCTCGGATGATCGCCAACATTTTCGAAGGATCTTCCCCTCTCCGACTCTCGGTGCTTCGCCACAACTCAAGATCCAAAGGTTTGAAGACTTGAGGATTCAAGAATTAGATTTAGATCTTGTATAGGTAGAACATTGTGTTATGTAATTTTTATTTCTTTTTCTTCATTCATTTGTAATAATGCTGTATCATGACATTTATAATGTTTCTTTAATCAATAAAGTATCAATTTCAACTATATTCATTCCCATTGCGTATAATTACTAAATGCCATGAGTAATGCGAATGACATGCGAATGCACAACAACTTCCTCCCCCTCTCGACTAAACTCTCGACGTAGCTCGATAGGTTCGGATCAACTCAGCATCGCGAGTTGATCTGACCCCACCTCACGATGCTTAGCTCTAAACCAGAAACTAGGGTTCTCACAGGGTCTCTGAACTCTTAGAAGCCGGAAGCCATCCAGAAGCTCTAACGATTCCCACGAGAAGACCCGCCGCCTCGAAGGAGTCGAGCCCCGCGAAACTAGTCAAAATAGCCTCCGATTAGGTCTAGGATAGCCACTAACATACACATCCTTTGTAAGACACTATTTGATCAATATATACGAACATGACGTAGGGTCATTATCCTGAGGGAGGCCCGAACCTATATAAAAAGGGCGTTTCCTTGCTGTCAGATCTCTTGGCCCTGTGCCCTAGAGGTCCCTACCCCCTAAGTATCGCAGTTCCACGACTACCGTAAGATCGGCGGTTTACCAATCGTCAACAAGTCCTTAAAAAAATATATTTTTTCCAATAATATTTCTGGACAAAAGTCAAGTTTTATCTTTTTCTATGTTCAGAAGGCTTCACAGATTGTTAGAACCTCCGATGGTTCCTTTCCCGCCACGATCGCAGTTCATACGCAGAACAGGGAGTGACAATGCCACACTTTAATACACTCTGCAGATGTGTCCTACTTTACCCACAAGTGGTATTTACCCTTCACACTGGGTACAAGACTCATCACACTACATTGGTGCGTGGCTAGGTCTAATGTTCCGAGTCTTTTCACCCTTCCCCTGAGCAATATCTCCCTTGCATAGTCGATCCATTACCGACTACCCACCTCGTTATTATAGCGTACTTTTCTGAAGATTTCCGTGGACATAACGCCTCCCCAAGCGTAAATTCAGGGTTTATCGCTCCCCTGGACGAGAGATATAACGCTTCCCCAGGCGCTACAATACATATTTTCCTATGAGATATGCAACAAGAAGGTGTTACTTGACTCGCCTGTCCCATAACAGGTCTTGCAGTTAACGTTATCTATACAGCGTGAGAATGCCAACTGATATTTGTTATTACCCTTATTGTGATACCATATGCAATGGAACCCTGACCACCCCACAAGTTTCATACCGGGATTCCACTGCCCACCAATATATGTTTCAACGAATTATAATACAGTCTATTTATTAATTATCATAAGCCAGGTGATAAGAAGAAAGAAATTTGTATATACTTTGGTAAGAAATAATTCACAAACATGGACAAGAAATGAACTTGCCTTAAGATGGATAACAAATGCGGTGTGAGGTTTCTTCAGGAGAAATCGGCAGAATCTCAGGATTTGAAGTTTGAATAATAGTCCGATAAGGACTAATCCCAGAAATGGCAACTGTATATGTATACATGTATACATATGCTGATGAAAGTTGATTTAAGAAATTTTGGTTATATTTTATGAGACGATGTGGATTACCTTGTCAAGACAATGCAATAGATGATTTATTTATTTATTATAATATTCTTGAAATTTCTATCTGCTCTATCTTTTGAGTTAATAATAACTTATTGTTAAAAATATTTTTGTTTTTTATGCGGATTTTGCAATCTATCCTACAAATTATTATAGTAATTATTATAAAAACATTATTTTTATGAACTTCTAATTTTTTGAATTATTACATTATGATTAATATATATATATATAATACTAAATCTTATCATGGTTTCAAAAGTAATAAAAAAATTTCTTATAACATTACTTAAGTTGTATTAGACTTTTAGTTTTAAATTCTGAATTTGTAGGAATTTAATCTATTAGAACTTTTAATCTAATTTGGTATGTAAAGATTGATAAGATTTTTAGGTTATTATATTTGAATTCAAAAGAGATTGTAGTATTCAAAATAGAAGAATTACCTAAAAAAATTTAGAGCAAAAATAATTATTTCCAGGATTGCCAGCCTATTTCTTGTCCTAGTCTAAAGGCCTAGTTGGTCATTTGGCCTGATCCAACATATAGCCCAACTAGCCCATTCCGGCGCGCTCAGCCCACCTTGTTAGGGTAATCCTAACCAGTAGCCTCTCTCTCTCTCTCATTCACTTTTCACGTCGCCGCCTGAGCTCGATCTCCCTCTCATCTGTTTCTTCTCCCCTAAGGACATTGCCGCCACCGCTCTTCTACTCCGCCGCCTCCGGTTTCTTCTCCCCTTCTATTTAGTCTATCTAGTTTATGATGTTGATATGAACATGTGGCCTGTATTTGATCTCAGGGATTTTGATTTAACCAAACGCAAAATATTTCTGCAGAGGATTGGGCATTACTTTTCTTCTTTTAAACTCTTAACTCCTCCTCTCATCTACCTTGAGCAAGAACCCTGAAGCTTGTTCTTCTGGTTTTCTAGATTCCTGCTTCTTCAAGAGTCGCCTTCTTCTCCTCGCTGTCTTGGCTTTCTTATTCCTAGTTCTAAACTCTCCTCTAGTTGGCCTTCTTCTTCTACTTTGGTTGTATGAGACTTGGGTTGTGGTGGTGTGATAAATGAGACTCATATGGAGCTCTATTTATAGGCTCTTCAACTCTTCTAGGGCATGGATCACTATTACTAATGGCTTGACACCTCATATGTTGACTCATGTTTCAACTTATTGAGTAAGGTGCTTGTGTGGCATCTTATGGTTGATCCTCATCCATATATAAACTTGAGGTGGAAAGTTAGCTGCCATGCAGCTGCTTGGCTTGGATTACTATCAATGTGGTCTTGACACATAATTGATGACTAAGGCTTCATTTTAGTGACTAAGGTGGTTGCGTGGCATTCTAAGGTTAATTCCCATCTAGTTGAAGCACGAGGTGGCAAGGTAGCTATTGTGCAGTTGCTTGTTGTTTTGGTTTTGATCTTTATTTGGTCAGCTCATTTATCTTGATGCCTAAAATGTTGCATTTATCCAAAAATGTTGCTTATTGTCAAGAATTGCTGGCTAGTTGCCTAAACTCTAATTTACTTAGCCATTTGACACATAGATCAGCTGGATTAATATATGAACCCTGATCTTAGTTGCCAAATTTGAGATTAGGCTAATTAAATTAACATTATGGAAGCAAGCATGTTGCCTAAATTGCCTTTTAAAATTATACTTTGTTGCCTTATGATTGGGTGCCTATTCATAGATGCCATTCTCTACATGTTGCCACTAAACAAAGCTTGATTCTATAATTTAAATATTTATCAAGGTTAAAACTAGTTCTTTAGCCTCATAAGTCTAATCTCATAAACAATTACTGGATTCAGGAGGTGCAAACATTTTAACCTTAATCAAATTTTCTTTGTGTGCAGGTTTAGAAGAAATCAAAATGAGAAGATGAAGAAGAGAAGAAAAATAGAAATGAGATAGCTATGATTTTTGTACTTTACATCCTTGTAAATTCTACTATGTAATTCTTTTTGTATTCTATTATTGTAATCTCTTTGAATTTTCAGAAATATCTGTAATTCTTTTGTAATTGTGGTTTATCACGTTGTAATATTATTTCCGATATACTTTACTTTAATCATTTGAAATGAAAATTTTAAATTTGAATTCTATGTTTTAATAAATATGTCTGTAATTATATACTAAAACTCTTTTACAATTGTAATATTACATTTGCATATCCAAAGTGAGAAATTAAACAAAATCATGTCGACATTTTTAACAATAATAGTAGTTTATTTGTTGAATCAATTTCTTTTAAAATTTCTCTTATTCTTAGCATGCATGATATGATATGATGCGAAATCAACTTCTCGTAAACCCTTCTTTATCGTTTAGCAAAAAAATTGGGTTCTCACAAATATGCAAAACTAACTCTTTGAATGCTCTACAAGAATTTTGCAGGAATCTAGAGAGAGAAAGTTTATGCAAGACACAAAGAAAATCTTTTATAAAGTCCAAACACATGTTAGAATTTCTCCAAAATTTATATGAGTTGAGCCATTCCTATCTCATTCATGTGATCCAAAATGTTTTCGTAAAAAAATTCTTATAGATTTGAATCTTACAATATTCTTAAAAAATCCTTCAATTAAAAGAAACCATAAACAAGACTTAGATTAATAATATATTTTATAAGTTAAGTATTATAATAAAAGGAGAGGTTGGATTACAAATGTCATTTTTAATACAAGGAGAGATTACATTCAAAATGCATACAACTTCCTTGTTAGTTCATACAGCTCTGCATTTTCTCCTTTTTTTTAGCGGATTGCCTAGCACATGGCAGAACATGGAACTCTAATGCACATTCCTCCAATGATGATTATACAAAGTATTTCAGATTAACAATTCATCACGGGAGATCAGTTGATAGCACTAAGGGTATTCTGATCTTTTCAAGAAAACATGATATTGATTTGAGTTGAGAAAACTCTAATAATCCGACTACAACGTGCAACGACAGCGTGTCTTAGTAATTGCTAAATCAGGTTATTCATCTTGATGAAGGATATATTCCTGCAAGCAATCGAAGAACAAGTAAGAACAAGATAAGGACATTCTGAAATTATAAATATGGATGAAGAATGGTTGTACTATTGAAGGTGAGATTCCAATAAGTAGTCTCGACCAGTGGTCATCCGAAACTACAATGAAATAATGTAGTCTACACTAAACTAGAACTATTCTCAATGAAACCTGATGAAAACAGAGAAGGCTAGGGAGTACTTGTAGATGGGAAAACAACTTTGGATGGTCGGTTTGGTCGATTAGACCGGCTATACGAGCGGTTTACACTGGCCCGTACTGTCTAGTCAAACAGACGACGACGACTCCCCACGGCTCCAAAACTGGTATTCCTTCTTGTATATTGACCGAAACTTCAATTGGTCTTCAAATAGGCTCTTCGGTCTTCGTCTTCGTGTCGTCATGAGGGTTTCAAGGTCTGGAAGTCTTAACTTATAGTGCGTTCCTCATGCAGCCTTGAATTGCATCATCCCTTGTTGATCTTGATCCATCTCTTGGTCATCTTGGTATAAGCTTGGTTAGCAAGTGAAGTAGTGGAAGTAGTGGTCACCGAAGTAGTAGAAGCAATGGTCGTAACAGTGGAGGTCATGTCCTTATCATCCCCCTTCTTTGAAAATAAAGCCGTCCTCAGTTTTGCATAAGCTAAAAAAACTAACAAAAGAATCAAGGTGTATGCATTGTATACGTAGATGTCATATGTTATAATTCTTCATCATTATTGCACATTTAACATTGGCACATTGTAACAGTTACGGTAGCTCGTGTTATAAGTAGTCAAAAGAATATAAAAATAATCATGAGCTTAACAAAAATATCTATACATAAAGTATTGCAACCAACTTTACAAATATAAGTGAAGCATTGATTGTCAAATTATTAGCTATAACATCTCAACATAGGTGAATAAACATTAGTGATTCTCAAATTACTAGCCACAACATGTTGAAATTTATAGCAACTTAATGTTCTAACATTTTCGATCATGCAGCAAGCTACTTTGTACAAATTGATCTCTAATGATGGAGGATATATCAAAAGAAACAAGCATTGATGCATTTTGATATCTCAAAGCAGCAAGTTTGAAAACGTTTGATTGATGACAAGTGATGTAAATCCTATGCACCAAGAAGTTGTTGTCTACACAATGTTCTCTAATTAAATTAGGTCTATAGCCAGGGGTGTAAACACTAGTTAGAGATTTTAAACTTGTCAATTCAACAACTCGGTTCATAGCATGTGACAAAGGCATATGTTTATCAAGCATAATGTAACATAAAGAGTCAATAGATGATGATTTTGTAAGAACATTTTCATGCTTAATTAGCACTATACAACCTAATCGGAAATAGACTCCTTACATGGCTCGATATCATCATTAATTAAAGCAATGAGTGCACTCAGGACATTAAGATAATTATGATCAACCTGAGATCACTCAAATCAACATCTATATTATTTGAATCACAATTCGAGGTGTCCAAAATAGATAATAAATCATCACCAATATTGCATAGCACGTCCAAATCATGAATTTCAGAATTAAAAGCATGTGTATCATCATTTTGTGCATTCAAATCAATAGGTAAATCAAGAATATCACATAATTCACAAAATTCAATAGCTAAATCATCTAGTTAGTCACACAGTGTATGTATACGAGTAATGCAATTATTTGGAAGTGCGTCCAAGTCAGCAAGTAATGTTTCACTCTCAACACATGAAGTATCCAAATTTTTGCGACCAATATCAATACATGGTGCAACTAATTCAGCAAACAATTCATTGTGTCATCACATTGTGCACTCAATTCAAAAGGTAAACTGATTTCATCAGAGGTGCACACAACTCAGCAAATACATCATTGTTTTGATCACACGGTATACACAATTCAACAATATTATTTTCTATAACTGGTGTGATCACAATAGCGGACAGTTCATTCATTTCATCACATGATGCATTTAATTTACCAGGGAAAACATCAATGAAATGTGGAGTGTGAGAATTGATACCTTTATGATTATCTTGTAGACTCGACTTATGTGTAGAAGGTACCAGAATGTGGATAACAATAGAAGAAGTATCTGGTGGTAAACATGACATGTGATCTTGCATTGAAGTTTGATTCTATGCAGGTATATTACAACACATCAAATAAGTTCAAAATTTATTAGAATAAACTTTCACGGTGTCACTACCTTGTTCTAAATGTTGTAAGTTTCTAAACAATTCATTAGCATAGTATGGATGTATAAATATTTTCTCATAAGTCCTTAAAAGCAGCCCAAGTGGAGTGTATGTTATTCGAATGTAAATACCAGTGTAACCTCCACCAAACAACACAAAAATCTGTAAGTCCATTAATGGCAAAACTATTTTATCACACTTCGGTATCTCATGTTTTTCAAATAATTGTGCAACATCTAATTCCCAAGTAAGATATCCTTGATGATCATATTTATCATCATAAACGGGTACGATGAACTTACTTGAGGCACATAGGTCATGATTTTATGATGAAGCCGTATCGACACCTAGCTCGTCCCCGGGTGTAGAGCAGGACCCAAATGGCATCTCTCGTGAACCTGTCATTGTTAGCAGAAGACAAGAACAAAATAACAAATATATTGCCCCTATCAACTATTAGGATGTGGTGATGAGTCTCAACACTCAAGCCGATTTCAAGCTCTTACAAGTTCTCATCCTGCATACAGGTGGTGATTGACAATTGGTGGTGTCAAATTTCTCCGAAGTTGAGTAAAGCGATTGCCAGACGACCGATTATTTGCAGGGTGTAGTGAGGTGGAGCTAGGATGGGCTGAAGTGAGTTGCAAGGATAAGAAAACTAACAAACTAGCAATGCAAGTTGAAAAGATGCTAGAAAATATTAGCCCTAGTTGCTGAACTTTGACTGGCATGAGATAAAGCAATCCTAAGTCTAGATACTGAAACAAAGGATGGCGAAGTGATGAACAAAAAAATGAAAACACTAAAGGGCGGTCAAACCGGCTGGGTAAACAATTAGACCAGTTGACAGAGGGGTGGTTAGACCGGTTGTGAACGAAAACAAACGCTTTGAGATTTTTTTTCCTTTCTCTTTTACCTTAGAGGAGCAAATAGCCGTGGGCAGTCAAACTAGCTGTACGGGCGGTCAGACTGATGGCGTCGAGTCGAACTCGCTTTCCTCTCCGAGCTGGTTTCCTGCCCTTTCTTCTATTTATTCGGGGTTTTCTGATCTCATCTCATCCGAACTATGGACTGAAGCCTTTCTTTTCCCCAAGATGAACCCTAGATGGATTCAACCCCTCTCCTTGGCCGCAGTGTGGACAACGACAATCCCGGCGGTGGTGTTGAAGTGGCCGATGTTGGATTGATGGCGAGATGGTGGCGTGGGAGAGGGCATGGATGGTGGTGATGATGATGAAGGCGATGAAGGCAAAAGATACGGAGGCGGCGGTGCTGTGAAGTCGTGGCGCACACAAAGTGGCGCGGGCAGTCAGACCGACCGTGAAGGCGGTTAGATTGACAGCTGGCATTGTCGCTCGAGCTGCAGTGGATGACAAACACTGAGAAACCCACGATATACTGCATTTTTTTATTTTCTCGGTTGAACATAAACAAAATGCAACAAAAAAGGTTTGATCTAGTATGAAAATTCTAATATGAACCAATCTAGGACCAGCAACTCAACATGATTAACTCTACAAAGATTCAACAATGCAAAGTACTCGATTGAAAATTACATACTTAGATTGGTTTGGACAAGGGTAATTCTTTTGATTTTTTTGGTTGTATGTGGACGATAGGAAAAAAAATGTGAACTAACTATGGTAGGGTAAAGTTCTGAACGAGTAACCTGGTTTGATCTGATGTCACCTAATGGCACCAAGGGTGTACCGATCTTTTGAAGAGAACATTGTATTAATTTGAGTGTAGAAAACTCTAATGATCCGACTACACCATGCAACGACAGGTGCGCCTTAGCAATCGCTAAACCAACTCCAAAGGGTTATTAACTTTGCCGTGAAGCATGATCAACGTATCCACGAAGGATATATTCCTGCAAGCAATCAAAAAACAAGTAAGAACAAGATAATGACAAATTGAAATTGCAAATATGGATGAAGAATGTATGTAGTATTGAAGGTGAGATTTCGATAAATAGTCTCGACCGGTGATCGTCCGATACAACGATGAAACAATGTGGTCTACACTAAGCTAGAACTATTCTCAACGAAACCCGACGAAACAAAGGCGACCAGGGGTATTTCTAGATGATAAAAAAAAACCTGGACCGAAACGGACTTGAACTGACCTAAGTCGGTTTGCTTGGTCAGTTTGGCTGTATGGGCGGTTTAAACCAGCCCAAACTGTCTGGTCGACCGGACGACTCCCGATGACTCTAAAACTGGTATTCCTTCTTGTATATTGACCGAAACTTCAATTGATCTCCAAATATGCTTCTTCAGTCTTTGTCTTCATGTCGTCGTGAGGGCTTCAGATCTAGAAGTCTTCACTTGTAGTACCCTCCTCATGTAGTATTGAATTGCATCTTTCCTTGCTGATCTCGATCCATCTCTTAATTTTCTTGGTATGAGCTTGGTTAGCAAGTGAAGTTATGAAAGTAGTGGTTGTC
The DNA here is from genome assembly GCA_019208055.1 of Stipa capillata. Lineage (NCBI taxonomy): Eukaryota > Viridiplantae > Streptophyta > Magnoliopsida > Poales > Poaceae > Stipa > Stipa capillata. Next base: position 855,705 of record JAGXJF010000106.1, on the reverse strand, counting down.
CAAATAGTGAAAGCAGTGGTTGTAACAATAGGGGTCATATCCTCATCATCAATCCCATATCTTATACTCTTGAAATAAGACTGATTCCCAGAACGATACAAAGAAACGGGGAAAATAATCGTTTCAAGAGCATCAAGTAGAGATACATTATGCTTCTACCACGATATACTTTGGATAATCTACTGCTGTAACAATACACTTGTTCTTGAAAGATGATACCACATCACTTAAAGCAAGCAGAAGCACTAGCTTAGACAAGAAATCAGCTAGTACAAGGAAGGGCACACGCTCCAAATCTCACAAAACAAGATTAAAAAGAAAAAACTGGCCTATGAAGTTATGGCCTGCAGCATTTGCTGGCTGTGCTGTTTAGCCTTCAGAGCTCATAGACCGCCAATGTCCCGGTGATGTCAGATGCAGTCCACATGCCAAGCGTTCCGGAAGAAGGTGCTGACCAACGGTATGCACATCGTTCTGAAGGCACGGCCTGGCTCCTCCATGTCTCCGGCAATGGCGGGGCGCTTGGCGTTATGGGGGAGTTGCTGAGGCTGTTTGGCCGTCTACTTGGGCGTTCCGGGGTCCCGAAAGCAAATGAGTCGGGAGGAGCCTGAAAGATTCAGTAGAGGAATTGCGATCATGGAGTGGATCAGATTGCTGGTGACCTACTAGCGTCCTACTCCCTTGCTGCTACGAGATGGAGGTAAAACCGTAAAAATTTAAGTGTTTAATAACATCCCGAAGAGGCATAATCTGAACGCACAGTTTGAACACAACCTTAATTAAACAATTCCTAAGCAGCTTATCTAACTAATTTGCCGTAACGGCCAAACATTCAGTGTCCTATGCAGCTGTTGTTGACCCAACTAAAAAAGAACATGACTGCATGAATAGTACCAAAACAGTGCTACTGATTGAACAGCAGCCAGTTTGTAATTTTCGCCATCTTCATTAGATCTATAGTATGATTTATCATCAGCCTTTCGATGAGAAATTGACTTAGTGCCTTAAAATAATGGTACCTGGCCAACTCGGTTCTTGGTTTGCTGAGATGCTGCAGCGTCTCCTTCAGACACGGTCCTTTGGGTTTCTATCTTCACATGCTTCTTTGTTACTTCATGCAACAAACAGCACAGCTTATCTGGGTCCATTGTCCCGATCACTATCACCTCTGCTTTCTCAACCACCAGATCAGCCCTCTCCACCCCTTCGTAACAAAGTAACATGAAGGTCAAAATGTAGACCGCTCATCAATGCAGTGCAACAGAAGATATGCACAATCAAACATAAAAATAAATAGATTACTAAAGCAAAGAGATGCTGATTTGAGTGACTTGTATGTACCTTCTGAAAGGCTGACCTTTTTTACCCCATCATTGATCTTCTTGACGCAACCATTGCACTGGCAGTGCATGCTGATCTTCAGAACATGGGTCTTTGATGCATTGTCCTTGTGTTGATCCTGCCACAGAATCATAAGAACCACTCATCACATATATGAAGAAGTACCATGGGTGCACATAGTTCTAGAAGCTCGAAAGAACAAACCTTTCCCATGATCACTTAGACCATGTCTCAATGTTGTTCTTGATACTTCATTTCTCCAGGAAGTGTGTGATCAAGTTATACTGAGAGCAAGAGGTGGAGCAACAAAGGAAAAGATTAGCTCTTGCTGTGGTTGGCCATCACCTTCTTGACATTCTTATGGATGAAAATGACAGCTTCCAATAGAAAATTAGTTCGATTCATGCTCAATCTGACTTTGGATAATCAGTAGTAACAAAAAATGATATAAATATTGAAACAAAGCAAAATGACAAAAAATGTGACCTGGTAGGTTTGAAATTGTACACTTAATTCCAGAATATGGGTTTTTTAATTGATAACATATAATTCTTAATACAACGATGAAGAAAAGGCAGTAGTTTGCCATTACAACTAGCAACTGTGAGGATGTGAGCTGCTCTCCGTGCTTTTCTCTCTCTGCGGTTTAACAGCACATAGACTGTGGAGTGTTCAGATATAATTTGGACAGAGTTAGGTTAGCTGTCAATATCTACTCCTTAGTGAGTTGTCGGTTTTTATCAGCTCACATAGGTTTAGGTATTTATCAACAGAAGGGAAATGTTTTCAGTCTCCAAAATTCTGATTTCATATCTCATTCAAGCTACTCAACCTATGCTTCGAGACTTTCAGAGTCACAGTCACTAGGCTCTGGGTTTTAATAGACAGCTGCAGCATCAGGCTTCGTACATTTTAGGTACCTTTTTTAGTAATTACAGAAAGGACGGTACTAAACCTTAACCAATTCGAACCAGGGATTCTTTGATCTCCAAACTTGAGACTAACAACAGAAATTCCTGGGTTTGCCACGACCTATTGCAGAAATAAAATGCTAATAAAAGAATATAGCTCTGAAATTTCTTCTGCCCTCTTGCTCTGGACTGCTGTGCATAAATTTCAGAATATGCAACGTTAGTTAAACAGATTACCTGACTAGTTGTAGTCTGTGTACTGAACTGAACACAAACTTAGTTTACACATGCACCACATAAGAACAGAGGGTTACCCACAATTTGTGAACATAACCACCAGAGTTTGTCCAGAAGATTTGCATAAGCACCACCAGTAGTCCATGCAAGAGCATGAACCTTGTTTCATTTCATGGAGCTTGGCCCCATCATTCACACAAATAACTCGGTTGTAAATCTTCGACAGATATTTGAATGAAGAGTGGCAACTAGCACGCATCCGAAGATTAGTGACAATTTTTATTGAGGTTTCATGGTCTTGGACTAAATTTACCAAGCCAAATGCTAGAGCAACCATCTCACTATGGTGAGCAGTCTTATCCCTACTTATATCGTGTCCTAAAAAGCTCAACTGCCTCCACATATCTTCAAGCATCAAATTCATCGCCTTAGCCTGAGGGTGGGAAGTATCAGTAGTAGTCGAAAATTGATGAACATTACCATTCCACTCTATATAGCTATATTTAGTATGCCTGTGCTCAGGTCTGTGGTTTATAGCCTTTCTCACCCTTGCAGCTCTCTCTTTTCTCTTTCCATCTGAAAATAAGTTAGACAAGAGGAGCTTTTCAGGCTTGTAGCTAGGATCAAACTGAAGAAGGTGCTCCTCTGCAAGTTTTTTTATCTTAATATTTCCATGGATTCTACATGCTCTCAGAAGAGATGACCACACCACACTATTTGCTTTGAAAGGCATGTTCTGGATAAAATAGTAAGCATCGCCAAGACGTCCATCTCTTGCAAGAAGATCAGCCATGCAAGAATAATGCCCAATCTCTTGTTCAACACCGTACTTGTCCATCATTGAATCAAATATCTCAAACCCTTGTGACACCAAGCCACTGCGGCTGCATGCACACAAGACTGCCATAAATGTGATCTTATCAGGATGGAGCCCGAGTGACCCCATTTCATCAAAAAGTGCAATAGCTTTCTCGCCAAAACTGCAATGAGCAAGTCCATTTATCATCGCATTGAACAATGCGACAGTCTTAAATTCGTCACCAACACCAGAGAACACATCCTGTGGCGTACCCGGTTTAAAGGCCGGATACTCCCTTCTGATTACTATACTGGTCCCTGGATCAATAGCCGGTACACACAAGTTAACCTGTATATCATGGTCATACGTACGAATACCATAATACAATAGGCAAATAGACTGTCCAGGTCGATAGTCTGATACCAACAGCTATAAACTCGCAGCGGAAATCACGCGGTGATGATGCCCATCAATATGCCATAACCAACAGGCAACTGACTGGGGTTACGTCCTAGCTTTCGCGTTCATAGTCGTATCTTCGGATTTAATGTCTCCTTCGTCTGGCCAAATCAACAAGCCAGGTGAGTACGTTGAATGTACCCGCAAGCTATTCCCACAAGAGAATTATACAACAATATTTTATGCAAGGTGTAATTCAAGGAGTAGCTCTATCCTAAGTTACTTGTTGTGCAGAAATGTAAGTTTTCAATTTAAATACGGGAATAGTAGATTCCAAAGCAGTTTTGTAAATCAGAGCAATTCAAGCAACAAAATTTCTCTTGAGGTAGACCCAGCTACCTCCTTTTATCACTCGAGTTAGCTCAGTCCATACTACCCCGGGCAGTATGACTAGCCTCCCCATTTCATTGCTCAGCTCGTACGATCCCGGATAGTACAGCTGGCCTCCTCAACGCAGTGCTCCGCCCGTGCTATCCCGGATAGCACGGCTAGCCTCTGCTTAACTCAATGCTTAGCCCGTACTATCCCGGATAGTATGGCTAGCCTTCTTCTCCTGCAATTCCATGCTACCAACCGTGTAGCATAAATTGCACTCTGTGGACACGTCATGCCCACGTTCTTAATCCCTTTCCCCAGCTTTTGCAAGCAAAACTCAGTCTAACCAATGTGTGGCCTTGCCAGTTCATGTCCATGTCCGAGGACGCGGCTATTCGAATAGTTTTTAACACTCTGCAGGGGTTGTACGGCTTTATCCACAAGATGTAAGTCACCCTTGTTGCCAGAGCTCGATGAGCACACTTCGCGAGGTGTGCCGGCAGGGTTATTACAACGAGACCTTCGCCCGCTTCCATACTAGAGCTGGACCGGCTAGGTGGTAACCCAACTTTTGCGTCCCGGACCAAAAATGGGACTCCCTACCTTTGTGTCGCACCCACCCCAACCGCCTAGCGGTGGTGAATCTCTAGGACTTTAAACACCAAGCACATGCTTCCTACTTCCCACGGGTCCATACCCTAATACTTACCGGGGTACTAAGCCAAGTCCTTTCCCATATAGGACATGTGGACATACGGTGGGAGAACTGGTTTAGCGGCACTTAGGCTCGGTCCTTAACTGATTCGAGCAAGACTCCATTTCTTGACCCATGTTCGTCCCGGACGACCATGCCATCATCAGATACTCTACAGCCCCAGGCTGCCCTTAGCATTCTCACCCGAATCAAAATCATCTCCAGTTTCATTTGTGTTTTGACAAACATTTCTTTCAAATGCCACCTCGGATAACACATGCTATCCGAGGGTTCTATTTCCCATGTCCCAGGGTTTTGGTGAACACCGATCAAATATTTAGTTTTAAACTAAAGCGGGTCTAAGCATGGCTAAGGCCTATATCCCTAATACTTTTGTCGGCCGTGGAACAACTAACTAATACCTCTAGGGTTACAAGGATCGGATATTCAGACCTAAGCCATATGTAGCTATAGGGTATAACTAGGTCTACATAAAATACCATTGATATCCACATAGCATGCACGTTTCGCAAACAAAATAATTAAATTTCACACATATGGGATTCAACATGATCAAGGTAGGAATGCTTGCCTGGCAATATTGACCTTGGTCTGAAAGTTGGTCTTGACACGGCAACGCGTTGGTTCCTTTCGACGAAGCACCGCAACGTCGTAACTACACGTTGGAAAACATCGAATAAATGACGGTGCGAAAAGAACCCAGTAGCAACGAATACAAAACCCGACCACCAGAGCCATACCTTTACGGCTAATTAGGTTAGTTACTACTTTATGATGGTTTATAAGTCGTTTAGAAAGAGGTACATTAGGTTATCGCGACAAGAGTTACCAACCTTAGGGTTTAGGGCCGAGCTAGGGTTTCTCGGACTTCCAACCTATTAAGGTGAACAACAATAAGTTTCAGATTCATATTGAAACTAAGGGTTAAGGTTGATATAAAAGATTGTGGAGCTTTGGTTATAGGTATTAACGAACATAGCAATTAGATTTCGGTGAGTATATGTTTACTAAATCGTTTACTAGGCACATTAGGTTTTTTGTATACTCTCATGGTATTAACTTGAACAAGAATACTTAAATTCTCATAAGCCTACTAGAATTAAAGTACTTTATTCTAGATGAATGCTGGAAGAAGAATCAATTCGTCTAGGTCTACATCAATGAAGATATGCTTGATATTTTCGAATTTAACAAACATTCAAATTTGAATTTCAATAAAATTTAAAAACTCATAGAAGTGGCATGGGCGAGTAGGCTTCGATTTTTATGTGGACCTAAGAAGAATCACGTCGATCAGGTTTGCGATGAAGGAGCAACGAGCTCTCGAAGTTTCTACCGAGAAGAAAGAGAGAGGGAAGGAACTGCCGAAAGGGGAGATGACGTTGAAGGTGCACTTTGAGGTTACACTTTCGGTGTTTAGAAAGTGCAAAACAGGATAAGTTCTATTGTGGTTACGCTTCCCGGACGGACAAAGCGTAATCGAAGAGAGAAGATAATGGAATATGCTTTTCGCAGAGGAATGCGTATAGCGGTGTAGGTAATAGAGAGAATGCGCTCCCAGGGAAGAAAATGCAAACCGTGCTCTGTTCTTATTGGATCTGGCCGCTGGGAAGATTTAGAGTGGGGGAAAAGTGGTCAGCGGCGGTAGCTCGGGTATCTCTCACTGGCGGCCGGCGGCAGTTGGGCTGGGGAGGAACATGGTGGCGGCATGTGGCTGCCCGGGGAGGTGAGGCTGGTCACGTGGCGGTCTGGAAGCTTGTCGCAGCAACCCGTCAGCGGCGTCATGCGGCGCTCAGGGATTGGCTGGCGGCGAGGCCCGGTCTTGGCCGGGGTTGGAGCGGCAGCGGGGTGTGGCTCCAACCGGTGGCGGCGCTCAGAGCAGAGAGCCTCACCGACGGCAGGGCTCGGGAGGAGGCTCACCGGCCGTGGCGAGTGGGGAGTGGCGGCTCCGGCGAGTGGAGACCGGCGGCGGAGAGGGAAGCACCGGCGGCGGGTGATGGTGTTCGAGGCGAGGCCGGGGCGGCGGCGAGGATCGAATCCAGCTGGCCGTGGCGGTTCTTGGGCGAGTTCAATGGATTCGGCAGCGGCGAGCACCAAGCTGCGGTGGTGGTGAATCCCGCGGGTCTTAGAGAAGAAGGCGGGCTCTTGAGGCTTCGGCGGTGGCGAAGGTGGGTCTTGTGCGGCGGTGGCAGTGCTTCAGAAGAGCTTCACAGCTGCCAACGGGGAAGGGGAAAATCAGGGGAAGCAAGAGGGGGCAGCGCGCGCAAGAAAGAGAGGGGTCACCGGAGCGGGTGATGCCGCAATGTGGCCACAGCTGTGCTCCACTGCCGGGTTGAAGGGGAGAACCAGCTCGGCGGCTTGATCTGTAAGGACGGCGGGGATCGACCAGCGCGAGGCGGAGTCATCGGCTGTCGAGATGGCGCTCACAGCCGGAGATGGAAGGAAAGAGAGAGAGAGCTCGGGGAGAAGATCTGTGGGAACTTTGGTAAGGCTTAGCGGTGGGAGGAGCTGGAGGAACAGAGGAGAGGAGCTCGGGAGCTTGGGAGAAGCTCAAGTGACTCCGGCGGTAGCTCGGCGTGCTCATGGAAGAATGGGGAGGAAGATGGAGTAGCTCAGATATCTTTCACGCTGGGGTCATGAAGAATTAAGGTTAAGGGAAGAGATGGGTAGCTGGCAAGCACTGCTGCTACAGCGTAGTTAGGCACCGATTTTAGCAGGTGCTGGTGAGTTGGCGTAGGCAGGAACAAAATGACAGTGAAAACAGAGCTCTGCCTGATGCTGTAGAAGGGAAGAGGTGGCAGGGTGTATAGGAAAAGTAGGCACCCATCGGTACTAATGGGTGGCATGGCGTGCGCATTCAAGAGTGGGCAGAGAAAGGTTGTGTCATACAGTGGATTTAGGCACCGCTTGGTGCACGTGCTGGCAAGGGAAGCAGTGAAGTTAGGCACCGAGGGGCACTGGCGAGAGGACAATGCATGCTTGGTAAAACAGTGAGAGATTAACTGCGAGCTTGCGCTGCTAACTTAATATATCTCGGGCCTGGTTTTGATTGGAGAGGAATCTAGGTCCTAATGGCACACATACACAGGTGGTATATATACTTGTGCATGCATATATGTTTCTCAATAGGTTAGAGAGTTGATCACGTGGCAAACGTGGCAAGGTGATGGTTTAATTCCGCACATGTGCCTTTTCCACGCACATATGCGGCTTTGTCAGTTATATTGTACGGGGTGATTTGTTCCGGGAGACATGCCATTTGAGTAGGTCACGGAGAGCTAAATCCCAGTGTAAAGTTATTATGCTAAGGTTTATTCGTATTTGAAATAGTATGTGACGATGCATCTCGTCGACCAGTTTTATCTCCAAGTCGTATTTTGGATTATGGACAATTGGAATGTGTTTTATTGTCAAGGAGTTTTAAATGTTCAAAAATAGGTGAGCATTCTCATCTCAAACATTTTAGTAATATCTTCTTAAACATTTTGTGTTAGCAAGAGGTTTGCATAGTTAAATGTTCGCGACAAAAGCATAAGGGCATAATGAGGACAGGAAGTTAGGGTTTGGGCTTCTCTTTAGCTCGCAAGAAGTGAGCTGAAATTCTGAATGTATATACCCCCATACGTTTGGAAATTAAGCGTATATATGGTGGCGACGGGGTTAGGGTAATGACAGGAAGTCACGGTGGCTAGGGTTTGAGAAGGTATTGCCGGTATACTCGTATATACGCATAGCAGAGCCGAGTAGTGTATTAGGGTTCTGGTCCGTAACTCGGGAGAAGTGGATTAGGGTTTTGCGTATATGCATATATACAAAAGCAGTATATATATGCACACTCTCGCGATAGGGTATGGCGAAACAGATGGTTGAAGATCATGGTGTTTGGGAGGGGTTCGTGCTATATATACGCTCAATTTTGCAATAGTACCGCATGGTAGACGAACATACGCACCTACACATGTGGGTACATGCATGTGGGAAATTATAGGTGTGCGTATGTGAATACGCAAGGGGTCTGATAAGAAGTAGGTAAGCGAAGGTCGCCTTGCGTTGAGAGATACTAGGCGGAATTGGTGGAAAGATTAACACGACTGAAGTTGAGCACATGTGTCCGGAGGGAGAAGAGATCACCCGGCTGTTATATTAGACGATGATGAGGATTTTTGATTAGGTTTACTTATGGGAGTGTTATTATTATTAGTGTAAAAAGTTTTTGTTGGCCCTAATTTTCAAGTTTCGAAAAATCGGGGTGTGACACATCCAGAGCTGTCTGTATGCACCCATGCTTTGCATACATGTCCACAAAGGTAGTAGCAAGCCTTGCATTTCTGCTAATCAGCCCACCACGCCTCACACGATGATGAAGCCTCCTTGCCACATCGATTGTACCATAGTGAACACAAGCTGAAAGCAATGTAACTACCGTGACTTCATTTGCCTCAAACCCTGCCTCCTCCATCTCCTCAAATAACAGCAATGCCTCCTTGTACCTGCCTGCCTGCACAAATCCGCCAATCAGAGCCGTCCATGCAACCAAATCCTTCTAGGGCATCTCATGAAATAACCTTGCAGCTATTTTAACTTCCCCAGTCCTTGCATACCCTGACACCATCATGCTCCATAACCTAACACCCCTTGCCTTCTCCCCTGCCAAATCAAACACCTGCTTGGCATGCACCAGCCCTCTGCACTTCACATACATGCCCACCAACCCGATCACCACCGCTCCCGAATCGAACACCTCTGGCTGCAGTATCCTCCTGTCAACCCCATGCATCGCTTTTGCTGCCCTCAAATCGCCCAATCCAGTGCATGCGCCCAACAACGCCGTGATGATCCACCCATCCAGCCGGAACCCTGTCTCCACCATAATCCTGAATCCCTGAGTGCGTCATCAATACAGCAGGGTCGCACATATGAACTGATCAGAGTGTTGAACGACACGGTGTCTCTCGCCGGCATTTCATCGAACAGTCTGCGCGCGAGGGAGGGGAGACCGAAGGACGCGTAGAAGTGGAGGAGGTAATTGGCGGCGAAGAGGTCAGAGGCGCAGGCAGACTTGACGAGGAATGCGTGGATGGATATTCCGGGGTAGGGGATGCGTGGCGGGAGCAGGCGGCGAGGGCGGCGGAGAGGGAGTGGGAGTTGGGGACGGTCTCGCTCTCTTGGGAAGACGTTCACGACGGTTGTCTGTCACGCAGGAGCTGGACAAAGAGGCGGAGTGACGCGAGGTGGTTCCCCGAGCGGAGGTGCGAGCGGAGGAGGCGGGAGGCGGAGGGGATCGGGAGAGGGAGGCCGAGGAGGAGGAGCTGCGCGTGCGCCTGGAGGGAGGGCCTACGGTGGAGGGAGGGGAGGAGGGAGAGGTGGAGGAAGCCTCCCGGAGCGGCGGCGGCGATGGCCCTGCCGGCGCGGCGCAGCTTCGGGAGGCGGCGCATGGTGGTAGACGAAGGAGCTGCACCAGCGGGAGAGGTGGAGGGAGATGCGCCGTGGCCCATGATACTCATGCAGCATTTGAATCAGATACGTAAACATGAATAGAAGGCGGATTCAGTGAAGCCTGTAACGTAGCAACTCATAAGACGTTTTCTATCGGAATACGCGGACGGACATGGAAGGCGTAAAATGTGGGATGGGCTTGCCGGTAATTGGATAGTGCCCAGTTAACCACAACCCAATACCTCCCCCAACTAGACGCCACTCTCCTCCGGTCATCCTCCGAACCCTCACCGCCGCCGGAGCTCCGGCCGAACAGTTCACCTGAGGCCATGGACTACGACAGGCAAGCCATGCCACACCCTGAAACCGACTCCTCCTCTTGCACCATTGTCGGGACCCAAAATCCATAACAGATAATCTTAAGTGAAATCACCCGCTAAGTTAAAACGTCAACGCCGACCTCAATCCTTGGGTATCAATTCCAAGAGGAGTAGAGTGATATGACTTAGAATAGCCTGAGACGTCAACCCCGAACTTGCTCCGGCAAATTATGCACAGATTAAGTAGGGTGATATGGTCTCCTCACTCTTTTCTCACTGAGCCGGAACATCAATCCCAAACTTTTCCTAGCAAAATTAATGCTCGGCTAGAGTAGGATGATATAGTTCCTAAACTCTCAGTGGAAGAGTCACATCACAGGGGTGATTAAACCTAACAATTCTATGATATAGACTTTGAAACATTACCCACACCATGTGCTTCAATAACATACACGCAAGGCACATGAGACAGATGAGAACAAACAAGTATCACAACAGCAACTCTACGACTGAAACTGCTATAATACTAGTTGTTCTTAAAACTTAACAACATAATTCACATAAAGAGTCTATTACATAGCGGAAGGTTTAATATGGCTAAGAAACCAAAAAGTAGGGCCAAAAGATAGCAGCAAAACAAACAAAGCTGTCGAACCCTGGGCAGGACCACTGCCTGGGATTCCCAGCGACTAGTCGTTATGAGCGTCGATCTCTACATAGAAACCATATGTTGAGGGGATGATTTCCTCAGCACAAAATTAGCAATAACTGCAAGGTGAGTATAAAAATTGTACTCCGCAGGACTTACAAGAGAATTTAGTAATAGATTAAACAGGTTTCAATAAGGGGTATTTGTGGACTATTTTGCGGAAAGTTGATTATTTTTTTGACAATATTCTTTAAGTAGGATGAAATTCGACTACTAGATTACTTTAAAAGGAGATGAGTCGAATCTTCACGATGAAATCTATTGCAGACTACCGTACACCTAAACTCTTGATTCTTCCTCAACCACCAGGGAGGAAGCAATCACTAACTCCTCGGTCTTAGAGTTGGCATATTTTAAGGTAATGTTGTAGTTGTCTAATTCAATGCGGATTCTTACCAAGTTGTCCATAACCGCGGACACGGCTATTCAAATTATTCAAACCCTGCAGGGGTGTACATCTTTACCTACACGTATCGATCGACTCTTAATGCTAGGCTGAAGACACACTTCACGAGGTGTGTTAGCAGAGGGTGATTGAACACGACCTTTACAACGTTTTTGACTTAAGTATGAGTCGCCCTAATGGGCTAATCCGTGTACACTAGTCCGGCCGGTACCCCGACACGGTCCCAAAAGTTGTAGCAGGCGATACATCCCCGGTCCCGGACCGTGTGTAACCCTTACACCTATATTGAGGCACCACATCACATCATTTTTCACTCACCCAGCAAATGGAAACGGTAAACTATACAGCTCATAACTCAAGTCTAGACAAATTATTCAGTCGTGGGTGGCCCATTATACCACCCGTGTAGAAGTACGCAAATCTTGGTTCAAAAGGACACCGGGAACCGGTCCTTGTGGAAAAAATGAGACAACCCACCATGCTCGCAACCATGGCCTCTCGTCTAAGCCCAATCATTATTAATCAAGTTCATTAGTTACTTCCTGATGAACACCCACCTACCACTTAACCCACCCAGAGTGTTGTGTTTTGTCTACCATCCAAGGAATTATGACTTCTAAATGTCTAAGCATGTCTAAGCATCGTTAACCATATAAGTAATTAAGTAGCAATAACTATACTACTCTAAATAGGTTGGGGTGTGGTGGTGTTGATTGAGCGACAAAGTAAGTTATGCAAGGAATAAAGCTAGCACTTAACAGAAAGTATAAGTTGAACGCATGGGATAGGGTTTTGGAAATAATTAATAATTTGCAAATAGTAGAATGATCGCAAAATGTTCAAAGGTTGCTTGCCTTGTAGTTTGGCTATTAAGTCTTGTTCTTGCTCAAGATTATACGCTTCGAAATCCTCCGGCTCTATCGGGAAGAACGAAAACACCAGAAAAAGGAGATGCAATAATAAATATCACAATGATGAACATCAACATGATATGAAATGCATGCCATGGCATAGAGAATTCAAAATGAAGACTAATGCAAGTGGAATCGATTTAATCGGAGTCCGGACGCTCGAGATATCGCGATCCGACGATCTCCGGCTAATCAGGAAACCCTAATTTAATTTATTAGCCATTTATATTCTTCCTAGCATGAAAATATGTATGAAAATGACATATTTAGGTAGATCTCATTTTTTGAAAATGACATATTTAGGTAGATCTCATTTTTTGAACATTTTGATATATTATTTGTATTTTTTCTGACTAAAAATGGATTTATTATGATTTTTCTAAGATTTAATCAATTTACTACCTTTTTTGTATTTTTCTTAGTAAATAAAAATAATATTAAATAATTCAAAATAGCAGCAGAGGCTGACATGTGGGCCCCATGGTCAACTCAGGTCAAAGTTGACCGAGTCTATGACAGGTGAGGCCCACTGTGAAAGATCGAGGTCTATCAACTAGAGGGGGGTGAATAGGAGATTATCAAATTTTACTCAAATTAGTTGTTTAGCATGCAAGAATAAAGTAGTTTAGGGCTGAAGAATAACAGCTAAGAAAGGAGCTAGAAAGAGGACATAAGATTTAACCCGAAGTTCAAATTGTTGGCAACAACTCAACGTCTTCGTTTGGAGAGGCTGAGCACTTAGCTCCGAAGACACACAGTCTTCACCTTCTTCTCCTTGAGCCAAATCCACTTAGTACTTGCTCAATCACTCGTGGTGGATCTTGAGGTGATCCTCGAACCTTCACAAACTGTTGGAGGCGAATCCACAAGTTAGAGCTCTTCAACGACGCGTAACCGGCTAGGAGATGCCAAATCTCCAAGAGTAACAAGTTTAAACTCTAGCCTCGAAGAAGCTCTTGTTTGAATGCTCAATCAAGTCTCAAATCTCACAAGGATTTCCTCTCTCACAGTAGATCTCAAGGAGTCAAGAGGAAAGGGGAACACAAGTGTGAGAGAATGTCTTTTTGCGCTGAGTGTCCTTCGAAGCCCGCAAGGGGGTCGGGGACCATTTATAGGCACTGCTCAGAAAAGAGTCGTTAGGCATAAAGACTCTTCTTCGGCACAACCGGAATACAAAACCGAAAATACCAGCTTTCAAACCAACAGTCAGATCTGAGGAGCTCAGATGCACAGCAAAAGTCTTCAACTCAAAGTCGGTAGTTCCGGAAGGAACACGGTCACACTGGGATTGAAGATTGTACTCCTCAGAGTAACTTCTAGAAACGATTCCCGGTAGTGTCGACTTTGAAGACGATTAAACCGAGATTTGAAGTATTAACACGTTCCTCTCCACAGAGAAGAAAAGCGGTCAAACCAGAAATCAACTCAGTAACACAGCTTCTCAAATAGATCTAAGTCCAGAAGAGATTCTCGGTACCACCGGAAACAGAACCGGTAGAACCGAAGACAACACACATAGGACTTAGTTCTAGGGCAACAGAAGACCTAAGTCCAGAAGAGATTCTCGGTGCAACCGGAAACGGAACCGGAAGAACCGAAGACATCAAGAATGGGACTTAGTCTGAGACAACATAAGACCTATGTCCAGAAAGGATTCTCGGTACACCCGAAAATGAAACCGGTGAAACCGAAGACATTGAGAATAGGACTTAGTCTAAAACAACAGAAGCATATCCAGGAAGCACCGGTCTTCAAGAATGGAAATACCGGTTTCTGAAATATGAAACTAGGGCAAACCCTAAGCGGCAGGTTCCCTAACTCTCCGACACAGAGGCCATTCTCGGCAGCACCGGATTGAAGACTGGTCATGCCGCAATTGAAGCTCTTCGAGACTTGAGACGACTAAGTCCTCAACCCTCGCAACAGAGGCCAATCTCGGTACATCCGATTCTTCAAACCGGTATTACCGAGAATTACTGTCTGTGTCTCAGAAAGAGATTTTAAAGAAGTCTTCTGAGATTTGACTGAGCACACATGAAGATTCTTCCTCTAACTTAGATATCTCACCCCTCTTAATAGGCGGCTTGTCCTATAGACTCAAATGATCTTTTGATCATATCAAAGACTAGAAAAACACCACTAATCTTCTAGGTCCAAGTCTTCCTTCATCTCTAACTTTTTAGGGGTCGATATCCGCTGGTTAAACCAACTACTTGGGGACTATGCACCTGAATACACTCAGTAAACCATTAGTCCCTTAATCATTTATCATTAATCATCAAAACCCATTAGGGGGCACTAGATGCACTTTCACACTGTCATATATATATATATTATTTATTTCTTTTCTGTTATTCCTTACATGTGGGGCCCAGGTGTCATAGAGATGAATGTAAATTAGTTCATTTATCACACTAGTTAGTCATAAATTACGGTCATTAATGTGTCGGAACCATTAATTAATAATATTAATGATGTCGGAACAATAATTAATCGAGCTTAGCATTAATTGCTGCCATTAATGTGTCGGTAAGCATTGATTAAGCATTTAATGGGTCGAAACAGTAATTAGGCTCATTGATTATGTCTTAACGACACAATTAGGGGCTATTAATGCCCGATTAGGGGCGGTCGGGTGGCTCGGTCGACTTGGTCCGACCCGGTGCTATGCCGGTCCGACAGGTGCAGTGCCGCCGCCGGCGGGAAGCATGGTAGCGGCGCAGGGCGGCTTACCGGAGGTGACGCGAGGCGGGCGAGGAGATGGAGGTGGGGTTGTGGCGTCGGTTCAGTGGTGATGGAGGCAGACGGCGAGACGGCGCGGGGAGCTAGGCGGCTTCGGATGGGGAGGCGGGGGAGGCGAGGAGCTCCGGGACGGCGAGGTGGAGTGGCTCGGGCGACGAGGTCGTCGGGGTGGAGGTGAGGGACGGCTCCGGGGCGGCGTGGGCGGTATGTCGAGCGGAGGCGGAGTGGCACTGGAGAGAGAGAGGGGGAGAGAGAAGCCGAGAGAGATGAGGAGGTGGGTGAAGAGCTCGACCGAGAGAAGATAAGGCGGGAGGGGGGGATGGCCAAAGCAGGAGGTGGCCAGGGGGGCTCCGGTCGCCACGGCGGCACGGCAAGCAGGAGGTGGCCGGGTGCGCTGGCGGTGGCGGATAGAGATGAGGGAGGCGGCGGGGTAGGGATAAGGGAGAAGAGGTGGGAGGTTAGGGCAGGCCTGCTCGGGTGGCTGGCGGGCCAGGCGGGAGAATTGCTGGGCTGAGGCCCAGTCGGAAGAAGGGGGAGGAGGTGGAAGGCCGAGCGAGCTGAGAGAAGGGGAGAAGGTTGGGCTGCCGACCCAGTCGGGGGGGGGGAAGAAAATGGGCCCTGGGAGGGCCCATCCGGGGGGAGGGGGTTTAGTTTTAGGTTTTTAGTTTTGTTGTTTTTTTTTCTTTCACCTTTATCTCTTATTTTTATTTTAATCTTTTAGACAAATCTAAACCAACTTTTTATAGTTTAAAAATTTGTCTATAATTTCATAACATGCATGGAGATATTGGAATATACTTTATTTATGAATTCTAAAACCCAAATTGAATTTTGGAAATTGAATCCTCCTCCTTATTAGGGTTTTTCTTTTATTTTTAAAAGTTTTTCCTTGACAATTTAAAAGTTTAAAATTCTTCTCAAATTTTAGGATCACACACATACCATAATGCACATAAACATGTTTAAGATTTTAGGGATGTTACAACCACTTCGTCCTCCAGCTCTCCTCCTTTTGTTTCGGCATCTAGTTGTAGCTTTAGCAGGGAGCGGGAGGTAGGAGCTACATGGTGATGGTGGCAGTAAAGTATTTTGCTTTACTGATTTCTATGTATTTTGGTTTCATGTATGGTGACATCTGATTGAAGGTTGAACTCTCCTAGCACGTCGGCCATTTCACTGGAATTATTGGGCCATCGCCTGCATATTTCTCAGGTCATGATACTCCGTGATGTGATGTGATTTTTTTAGTAGCTTTTGTGATGGCATTGACACTGGAAGGGGTACTACTACTACTACTGAATGCAGCCTGAATTTTCGTTTGATTCAGTGCTGCGTCATTTTTGCAGGATCCTAACTCAAAGCACCTCGAGACCACAGTATGGGATGCATCGATGGTGTTTGCCAAATTCTTGGTAATGACTTGGGGTTCTAAGCTCTCCTTTACAGTCCTGCACTTTGGAAGCTTGATTGCTAGCGTTAATGTCAATACCGGACTTTGATTTTCAGTAACTGAACTCTATCAATTGAATCTTGTAACCAATCGCCACACTTGATATTTGCAGGAAAAGAATAGCAGGAAGGGTAGATTTTGTCCATTTAAACTGAAAGGAAAAAGGGTGATCGAGTTAGGAGCTGGTTGTGGTCTAGCCGGGCTTGGTAAGCTGAATCTGACTGTCTTTTCAGAGATATCTAGATCTTGCTGGAGTTCTGTCAAGTAAAAGTATTCTGTGATTCTCCTTTAGGAATGGCATTGCTGGGCTGTGACGTTGTTACAACTGACCAAGTTGAGGTGCTCCCTCTGCTTATGAGGAATGTTGTGCGCAACAAATCTTGGATTTCGCAATCAAATTCGGACTCAGGTTTAGTTATCCAAGAGAACCAATGAAAGTACTATTTGTAGCCGTATTTTTGGATATTGTAAATGCATAGAACTTATGCTATGTTGCTTAGTAGTTAGCTAAATTTTAGTATAGCATGCATACTTTGAATGGAATGTCATCACAACTATTGGACATTCCTAGTTCTTACAAACTGTGTGGCAAATAGGTTCCTTTGGCTCAGTCACAGTTGCGGAATTGGACTGGGGGAACAAAGAACATATCAGAGCTGTTGATCCTCCATTTGATTACATCACTGGAACTGATGTTGTAAGTTTTCTGATTCAGCGGCTTGTGTTTGGTGCAAGTTCTTCGCTCAAATAGCATATCACTTTCTGATCACGCAAGCTTTTATGTTGCACAACATTTCAGTTATTCTTTGAATCCCAATTGATATTGCACACATCATACATGGCCGTGCTGTCTATTTATTTTTGTTTTTTATTTTTTTTCTTGAAAGATCCAGCAAATGCTGGCTATGTATTATGAAGGTAGCAAAATGTACAGCCTGCGCAAAAAGGCAGGGAAGCTAAAAACAAAAGAAAGAAACAAAATAACTCGACCGCCTTGCTGTATAATCAAGTTGGCATTCTTTCACATGAGAAGCCTCTGAGATATTTACCTAAAATGAGGTCTTCGTCAAATTTACTTGAATTCATTTTTTCTAGGTTACGTTACAGACTTATGGGAACCATTATATCTATAGATTTCATAAACTAGAGACATACCTTATGGATTGAAATTTATGCAGATGCCATACATCTATCAAAATAGCTTATGATTGATGATAACAACGTTGGTGATTCATAGACAATATAGAGGCTTACTGCTTCTTTATTTGTGTGTTTTCAAGGTTTATTTCAGAACATCTATTGCAACCTCTAATGGAGACAATTATTGCATTATCAGGTCCAAAAACAAAAGTAACTGTAAGTGTTTTCTCTCTCCGCAAATAGCTCTATTTATTAAAAAAGAAAAAACTATAAAGAGCACAACTAAATTGTTGCTTGCTACCCAGTTAGGATACGAGATCCGTTCTACAATTGTCCATGAGCAGATGATGGAGATGTGGAAAAACAACTTTATCGTGAAAACTATCTCTAAATCGAAGGTACATATGTGGGAGTTGAGCTCATGAGATTGCTTTTTTCCTCTACTTATTTGCATCAGTGCTAAAGATCCTTTTCATCCTCATGCTGTTTCTGAATTCTGACACAGATGGATGCTAAATATCAACATCCTAGCATACATCTATACATGATGGACCTGAAAGCTCCATCGCTCCCTGATGCTGGGTCCAGCGATAATGGGAACATCGAGGAGGAAGATGACGATGTCACCAATCCAGGAGAAGATGAAGATCCTGTAGTGAAGGCTGGGTCTTCTCCCAGCTTAGCAGAAGAGAAAAACGAGAACTTGGATGACTGGGAAATCAGAAGATGTGGGGCTATGGCTGCACGGCTTCTTAAGGATGTTAAACTAACATGAGATTTGGATATGAACTACTGTCTAGTATGATGTACTTTTTTGTGGGAAAAATGGTGATGTTGTACTTGAACATCTATTCTTGAGTTACGCTGCGCTAACTTGTATTTGGGATGTTGCAACCTAATTTATTGTTCCTATTCAGTTGCTATATGATGCGCAATTGATTACTATGCATTGATGTGTTGGTCTTGAAATATAAACATGAATGAAGCAAGTGGGAAAGAGAAGAATTGGGAACCCACACTTGGGAACTTCCATTTCGGCGTAACCATTTCGCTGCCATGGAGATCGCCCCGGCCTAATCCCACCTCTAATCCGCAGCGGGTCGTCTCGGATTCGGTTCGATCCGCTTCGATCGCGGGGAGAGCGTACCCAAGCACCAGGGGGTTTGGAGGCGCTTCCCTGATCAGGAGGAGGACGCTTCGATCGCCTCAGGGTTTCAAGCGCTTCATCGATCTGACCCCTCTTCTCAGCTGGCTCAAGGTACATTTCCATCGGCCTAGCCTCCTGGTGCTCTGCCTGATTAAGATCGATTTGGTGCGCGCGGCTAGTCTTTTGCGATTGAGCGCGTGATTTGGCACTTCTTCTGCTCAAATTAAGACTAATTCGTGTGCGTGCATCCCTAGTTGTCGTTTGCTGTGCATGCATGGCGATCTGTGCTACACGTACGCACGGGTCACGCGTGCGGGAGCTGCGAGAGTAATCCGAGTCGAGCACCCTAGCAGCATGCACGGATTGTGCATTCTGGCAATGATCATCAATCGCTACAGCCTACACACGGCTTGGTCGCGCGCGCGTGTGACATCATCGTTGATCTGCTAGCTTCAGTCCAGTGTGGCTGGCTACGATCGATCCATCCATCTGCTGTTTTCTAACTCCCGGGTTTTGTAAATTAGGATTAAGGCTAATGAAATTGAGCAACATTTAAAGCTTTTGCTCTTGATTTTATAATATCATGTATTCATGTAAAATTGCAACAAAGTGAAACCCTAAAGGAGCTAAAGTAAAATACAATTAAATAATATAACTAAGAATGATGAACTACGAGCTTTAAAAAAAAATTAAGCTCTAAACAAAACAAAGAGCACATATGAATATTTATAGTATTCTGGAGCTAAGTTCTATATGGGATTTTACTCAAGAATGGGATTCTAGTTACATATCAAAACAATGACCAAATAAAATTATTGCACGAATCCTAGTACCCTCTGCCCTGGTTACAAATTAACATTGAGACAGAGAGTTCTGCTTGTAATCAAAGTAATACTACTAATGGGTTTATTAATTAAGTACCTAGCAAGACAATTAGGAGTATGAGTTAGCATGAAGCCTAGTCTTTTCTCCTTTGCTCTTATTTACTTCAGAGCTACGTCTACACTTTCTTGTCACGGTACAAACAGCTACTATCAAAAGCTTTCAACTGAAACTGCAGCCAGCAACACATGTACGAGCTGCACCATCTCATCTTCCTTAGCTCTACATATATATCTAGTCTCTCAAACCACCCGAGCCCCTATACATGTATCTTTCTTTCTCTTTCTATGCTTGTTGCTTGTAACTCAAGCACAGAAACCTTCGTACACTAAGCGACACCAAGAGGGAAAGAGAGAAAGAGCAAGCTAGTTAGAGAGCCAAATCAAGAAGCTAGTACCACCGTGCATACAAAATACCTACAAGAACACCAAGGAGAAGAGAAGGCCACCATCAGGGAAAGAAGACCAGGAGCAAGCTGGCCATCATGGTGAACTAGGAGATCAGCTTTCAGCTATGAGGAAGAAGAAGAAAAGCAAGAGACCAAGAGGAAACGTTAGCTCTTGTCAAGGTGCAATTTAATACCTTGCTTATGTAGTCATTTTTTTAGCTGCACAAGTTTCATCCCATAGAATGTTCTCAACTTTTTACCACATGCTCTCTGGTATAGTAGGAAGACCTCACAAAATTTCCAGATTTTTATGGCTAGATTAACTCCATGTTTAAAAATTCGAAATCATTAAAATACATATAAAATTGTATTATAAATCACTTAACTGGAGATCATCCAGTATGATATATTCCTGAAAATTCATATTTAGGCCATATATGCTATCCTTGGCCTACCATAATTTTATCATAATTTTGGGATGATTTAATCACATACTTATAGTTCAAACGTAAATATGGACTAAATATAAAATCTATTTATTAGAAAATAAATTGTATAGTAATGTGACACATAATTTTTTTACAAGGATGTAAATGTTCCCAGAATGCCCTGTTAAAATTTATAGAATATTTGAAAATAATTTGAGTCAAATTTGAAATTAAAAAGCTAAAAGAAAAGGTGGAAACCGAAAATGAAAACAAAAGAAAAGGAAATGGGAGTGTGACGCTGATAGGCACGTTTGTCAGGTCTTTTATCTCTAGCGGCAGCTGCGTGGTGACCGCACGCTCGCCATGGTGTGGAGTATCCAGTTTTAAGGACCGGATAACCTTTATATTTACCGTACTGGTCTCATGATCAGTAGCCAGTACACATAAGTTGACTTGGATACCATGGTCATACATAAACGATACAGATTTTCATACATAGACCGGCACAGTCTTTATTTTACACATGTGGCCTATTGTGGCGCACCCGGTTTTAAGGCCGGATAAGCCCTTGTGTTTACAGTACCGGTCCCTGGATCAGTAGCCGATACCCACAAGTTTACCTGTGTATCAAGATCATACACGCACTTATTAGAATGTAAAGCATAATCCGATCTTTAAGATCGAAAAACTATACCTTTAGCCCAACGGCTAGAAATCTTGCAGCGAAAAATCGAGCGGTGATGAGCCCATCAATATGCCGTTCCCAACAGGCAACTGACTGGGGGTTCGCCCTAGTTATCGCGGATACCGCCGTTGCTTTCGAACGGTCGCCCATCGGTCTGGCCAAATCAACAAGCCAGGTGAGTACATTGAATGTACTCGCAAGCGCTCCACCTGGGAGTTTAGTACGGATATGATCATGCTCGGAATTTATCAATAACATGGCTCTATCCTAAGTTTCATGTTGTGCGAGAAAGTAAGTTTGCATTTGAAATAAGTACATAGATGTAAAAGCGATTTTATCAAAATTATCTCGACGCAGCGAGATAAGGTATTGCTCAAAACACTCGCCCGTTGCCACGGGGAGTTCACATTTGTGCTTACCGTTACAACGGTACAGCACGGTACTTACCCGGTTCCACAGGGAGACGCTGCTCGCCTCGTACTTACGGGGTTCCCAATCACCCGGTTCCTCAGGTAGACGACGCTCACCTCGTACTTACGGGGATTCTAGGGTTTGCCCGTGTCTACGGGAAAACCCGACTTCACACCTCCCGCTACGGCGGGAACTTGGCAAACTGCCCTGCGAACATGACGGTTCGCGTCCTTAAACCCATAACCCAGAAACAGTTTTGGGGCTCAGAAAGTCAGACTACTTTAGTGTGGCCTAACCAAGTTCGTCCATGACCGCGGACGCGGCTATTCGAATAGTTTTAACCCTCTGCAGAGGTGGTACGGCTTTACCCACACGATGTAGTTCACCCTGGGTAAGTGTGGCCACACATACTACCAGGGCTAGTACAACGAGACTCTTCGCCGGTGTGAACCCAGCTATGAACCCGTCAGAAGGACATATCCCACACCTAGCTTGAGTCAGTATCATCGCTACAAGGAGGTTGGTGTTCCAACTCTGTGGCGAATAATACCTCGTTAAAACCACGGGTTTATTCTCTACAGGGGTTAAACCCACCCCATCTGCACTCTACTAACTACCCACGGGTTCATGCTAGTCCAGGCCGGTTACTAGATCAAGTCATTCCCACAAAGGACATGTGGACGTACGGTAAGACTTGGCCAAACGGCACTTAAGACAGGTCCTTAGGTGATCCGAGAAGGACTCCACACCTCACCCCGGAACGGGCTGCGAGAACCACGCCGGGCATTACCTCACACTCAACATGCTCCCTGCATTTCCCCCTTCATTTCCGACCCGGATCAAAATCTTCTCCATTTTCAGCTTGGTTTCACAAACCATTTCACGGTAGAATATCCCAACCCATGCATATCCTACCTTCCATGCACCTCTACAACCGGACGCGACGGTCCGTTTCGATATTTCATCACATGAAATATGGGGTGTTGCTTCCTTTTCCTTTTGAAAACCTAACTTTTGCTACTGCGGGGCTAAGCATATATATATACACTACCCTAAGTTTCCGATAAATCTTCGGAATACAATAGTCCTAAGGCGACAAGGATTACGGGGTCGGACTCGGGTTTCCTATCATCGGTGATATCTACTCTACATAAAATAACAGGGGTAAAATATAGCATGCATGGTTCGAAAACAAAATAATATTTCGTAAAACTGGGATTCAATATGATCAAGGGCGGAGAGCTTGCCTGGCGTTAACGGCCGAGTCGATCGCAAACCTGATATGACAAACATCGGGAATCCTGCGCGTGAGGTATCGCCGCGTCGCAACTACACGTCGAAAAAACAACGAATCACTAATGGTGCGAGGAAGATCCATTTAAGATCCAAAAATATGCTCAAGCAATATTTAAAACCATACCTCGATCTTAGAGGGTGGCTAGGGTTTTTAGGGTTTTACGATGCCCTTTCATCTTCGAACTATGCAACATGTGTATGAGCATATAAATATGCATGAGCTTTGGATCCTAACATGATGGGGATAAAACTAGGAGGATCATATATATATGCATGACATTAACACTAGGGTTTCTAGGGTTTGGGTGTTAAGCACATGCTCCTATGGCTTTGGAATCACGCACTAAGTGAAGAGATGATGGACCACTAGGCTACATGAAACTTGAACTCTAATCCCACTGGTCAAATGGAGGAATCATCTATTCGACTATATTTGAAAAAGAGTTTAAACTATATATGGATGCTTATGTTTTAGGGTTTCATAAATTAACCTATCCTTTTTAAACCTTGAGCTAAGCAACATGAATGCATGGTTGTAACTAGTGCAATGCTCAAAAATAAACATGTTTACATGCTGGAGCAACCTAGAGCTAAAAACCTATTCAAAAAGGGAATTCAAAAGACTGTTTGAAATTTGAACTGTGTACTGGACTGGGCTGTGCAGGGAGAACCATTGAGATTTTCAAAAAGTGGTCTATATGAAAAAGATGGGAAATAAAGTTTTGAACAACTTTTATTTGGGACTCTTCCTGAGATTCGGCTTGGATGAGGCTGTACCGGCCAGAAATGGGGGCAGCAGCAGCAGAGGCGGGCTGTCGCGGCAAAGAAAAAGGCCAAAGGCAGCTGCCTTTTGCTGCCACGGCAAGGATTCGGTGGGGGACTGCTGAAGCGAGTTTGCCGCGGCGGACGAAATCGGTGCGGCAGGCTGCCGCGGCAGGGACAGATGGCAACTTGGGCTGCCGTGGCAGGGAGATTGAGCTGCGGCAGGAAGCTTTGGCTGCCGCAGCAGGGGAGCTAGGGGGGTTTTCGGCCATGGGGACCTCGGGTATTGCTTGGGCAGCTCGTGGAGGAGAATGGGGACTGCAGTAAGGTGGAGAGGGAGTAGGAGGAGTACTTGGGCAGAGGTATTGGGCAGCTCAGCTCAGCTTGGAGCTTGGGTGCTGAGAGGAAAGAGGATGAAGCTAAGGATGAGGAAGGGATGCGTGTTGGGGAGGAGAGGCCATGGCAGAACAATGGAATGAGGGCTTGCTCAGCTTGGGAACATGGAGTTGGCCTGCTGGTCTGAGCAATAAAGCAGTGAGGGAGTAGAGGGACAGCTCATGTGCTTTGGGAGCTCAAGTTTGAGGAGCTCGGGCTGGGGTGTTGAGTGGACAAGGGAGCTCGACAGAGAGGGGAGCAGCTTGGCTGCTTGGGCTGCTCGGTTAGAGAGGTTGGGAGCTGGTCCTTGGTAGCTTGGGAGTGGATGGAGAGTAGAGGGGAGTTGGGGGCTGCTTGGTGAAGAAGATGAGAGAAGAAAAGGGCTTAGCTGCCATGCTTGGCTGCTGGAGTTAAAGAAGGGGTGGCATGAGGGAGAAGAGGGACTTGTGCCTGCAGTTTTGCCTGCTGTGACGTGCTGTAGAAAAGGAAATGGCACAGCCTGGGAGAAAGAGAGGGAGCAGGGCTGCTCGGTTTGACTTGTTGAGCTGATGAGAGAAAGACTAAAGGACAAAGGTGGCGTGCAGAATTTGGTTGAGGGGAGAGAGCTGCATGCAAGGGAGATGGAGGGGATGTGAGGCAGCTCGGTATGGCTTTAAGGGGCGCATGGAGCTGCTGTGGTACTGCTTGGAAAAAAAGGAAATGGCAGGGAGAAAGGATGGGGCAGGGATGAGCTCAGTAAAGAAAGGAAAAAGGGGAATGGGGGAGGGGTCAGCTGCTGGGCTGCTGGTGTGTGGTGCGGCAGAGGGAGTTAAGGTGCTGGAACTGCATGCACTAAGGAGGGGGAGGCGTGTGAAACAACTTGACAAAGAATAAAAGAAAGGAGAGGGACCAGCTGTGGTGAGAGAAAAGGTGATGGGAGGGAAGGGCTGACTGCTGTTGCAAAAACAAATACAAGCAGTGAGGAGAGAGGACTGGTGAGGTGATGGTTTGGTCGGTTCAGCACATAGTGTGAGCAGCAGAAATTGAGGAGTTAAGAGGAGCTGAGCTAAAGGACATGGAAAGGGCTTGTTGCTGCTGTAAAAGAAAGTGGTGATGTTGTTGGCTGCTTAGGGAAACAGCAGGGGCAACAAGGAAATGATGGGGCAGTGGACTGCCGTAGCAATTAATTAGACTTATAGCTGGGACTTGTAGTGGCGTGTTGTATATGCATGCACACGTGGTGAAGAATTGTCTAGGGCATTAAAGAAATAGGGTTTTGACTATAGTAAGAGGTAAGTGGATAGATTGGTGAAATGGTAAATGGTTATTTGGTGGAAAACTACTGGGACAGATATTTTTCTCCCGGTACGGTAATCTGGTAAAGGTGAAAAAGATATTTTGTGTTGCATGGTAAAGAGAGAAAGTATTACCACGGTGAAGTAATTATTTGAGGTTCTACCATGCAGAAAGATAACAGGTAAACTGGCAAGAGTAAGGGGTAAGGGTGAAAAGAATTTTGCATATATATATTCTGGTAAGGAATAATGGTAAGGTAGCTGACGACATTTTCTGGGTCAGGTGGTAAAGGGATTTTACCGAGGAAAATAGTTCAGGGTTTGGCGTGTATGTGCCCACATACACTTGGATATTTTTGCATATATGGGATTTGTATGCGGGTGGAATGGACATGCGAAGTTGCAGTAGGCTGTGGTTTGAGTTCGGGTGCTGATACATGCATATATACATGCCTGAGGTTTTGACGACAGGAGGGGGAAACAGGGGTGTCGAGAATTAAGGTTCGCGTATGTGCATATACATAAAAGCAGTATATTTTTGCATATACTCGCGATAAGACATATCGAAGTTGGTGGCATAATTTCAAGTTATTCGGAGAAGATTTAAGATGGGTATATATTTCAACTTTGCATAAGTACCGAATGGGTACTTAGCGGCAGATGTGGATTTAGGTTGCATCGGCTGGATACGAGGGGGAGGAATGCCAAGGGTTTGATCTTGGTGGAACTGCAAGGTGGTTAGCCACGTATGGAGACAAAAGAGTAGATCAGGGTTTGAGAGCACTTGCCGAACAGAGTCCCGACAAAGCAGAGATCAAAGATACAGGAACAGAGGGGAAAGGTTTTGGGTTGACACACTTTAGGGTTTCAACAGAGGCAGGATTTGTTTAAAAGTTTTAATATGATGCATCTTAACTTGCATTATTAGGAAAAAGTTTTTGTTGGCCCTAATCTTCAGGTTTCGGAAGATTGAGGTGTTACACCTATTGGTTGAATTTAAAGAGTTTTACAGCGGAAAAAAGATATACGTGGTAGACATCCTGTTTGCAACGTAATTTGGCTTGAAGATTTATTCAGTTGGCCAAGTTAGGCATTAGGTTTGCCAGAGGTTGAGATAAGGAACTAACGGTATGGATGCAGCATTCACTCTTGACTGCAGGATTAATACAGCCGAGTGGCTTGGACGCTCGCGGTGTCTTTGATACCGGGTGCTCATGGCATTTTCCGAGTGCCCCGAGTGCCCGTTGTATCCTGGGGATACGAGGTGCTCGCAGAAGTTATTGAAGACTCGAGCAGTCGGAGGTGTCCCCGAGCGCCCACGTCCCGAATGCTACGTCATCAAGCCGCGAGCAGTACCTCTGGACATTCAACAGTGGCGGCCCCGAGCACTCGCGACCCCGAGTACTCGCGACCCCGAGCACCATCGACCCCGAGCCCTCGTGACCCCGAGCACTATTGGTCCCGAGCACTCGTCGACCCCGAGCATCACCGACCCCGAGTACTGGTGACCCCGAGTGACCAAGCCCCAAGGAGCTCCCCAGTCCCGAAGGGTTGCTCCCGAGTACTCGACCGACTCCCGAGCGGTCCGAGTTCGTCCCCGAGTGCTCGCGAGGGATCATCTCCAGCAGGTCCGAGTCACAGCGATACCCTTCAAGATTTACCCGACGCCAGGGACTTCAACTTGAGGCGCAAGGAACGCGGCGTGACAATCAAGGAGAGTCCTACAAGACAATCCGGATTATTTGGAAAAGATATATCGTGCGCCAAGAGGAGTCCGGATGTCGGCGTACGAGACAGTTAAGATTTGGAAAGCTATCTTGGTTTGTATGGAAAGTCACATGTACGATAGAATCCGAATCCTTTAAACAAGGAAAGAGATATATTTGTAATCAGATTAGGATTAGGAGTCCAGATCTCCTACGGGAAGACCAGCCGCCCTATAAATATGTAAAGGGTGACGGCCGATTAAAGACATCCAATAATCGATCAAATCAATCTTTTATCTTCCACCTTTTCTTAGCAGTAGATCTTTGCTGTTTTGCGCTGTAAAACAATCGGTTCTTCCTCACGTAAGTAGGAAGATCTTTGTTGCTTTGCTCGGAAAGCAATCGCTCGTCGTACTCGTAAGTGCGATAGTTATCCTTTGTTGCTTTGCTCGAAAAGCATCCGGTTATCGCACACGTAAGTGCGGTTGGCGACTCCCATCACCTAGGTGTTCCACGGATCCAATTTCGTGCGAACACAATTAGCGACTCCGCTGGGGACGAGAAGAGAAGGCTACACGATGAATCCCGACTCCAAAGACGGAAGCATCGTCGACCCGGAGAACATCATCGCCGTCACACTCAACGATCTATCCGAAGATGAACGGCGGGAGATTGAACGACAACTCGAAGAGGAGCAGGCGGAGCGACTCCGGCAAAAGTTGGCCGGCTACCAGAAGACGAGGAACGGCGTTATCAAAAAGGTAGTCGTGCCGAGTCCACCTCCTGCACCCAAACCCGAGGTGAGCAAACCGACTTGTTCTGATGAAATCGCTCATCTAATTGATGTGTCGGTAGCTAGCAGATATGGCACTGAGATGGACAAATCGGCGCAATTATTCGCTCGAGTAGTGAATAGCCGATTTGACGAGTTGAAAGAGCAAATCGCTAAAGACTTGCAGAGTAGTCTGCCGAGTCAGGTTAGATCTACAGTCTTACAAGTCAATGACGAACATCGGAATAAACAGCCGATGTACCCTGACCATAACCGAGTCGATCATCGGGTAGAGGTCGCCCCCGTGATCACGACTTCTGTTATCCCGACCTCGGGGTCTCAGAGTTCTCCCAATAATGACCGAAGTCTAAGCCTTAGCACGAACATCCCATAACCCTGCTATCAAACAGTCGCGTATAGCACACCACCCATTCCACCTCTCGGTACCAGAGTCCCTCATGGGCCGGTTCCAGAAGCATATTTTAACTCGCAACAAGTCCAAACCGAGTTACCACAGCCGAGTTCGCGTACCCCACTAGCTGACATGAGCTTTAAGGATCAACTCGCCGCAGTCCTCAGAGAACTCGGCGTAATACCTAAGGATGGCTCTCGTGGTTACCTAAAGCCATACCCCGAGTGCTACGACACCATGCCGTACCCTCGCGGGTTCAGAATTCCTGATTTTGTCAAATTCACAGGGGAAGACAATAGGTCGACTTTTGAGCATATAGGGCAATTCTTAGCGCAGAGTAGTGAAGTCGGCACGTCGGATATCTATAGGATAAAACTCTTTCCCTTGTCATTGTCGGGTACTGCATTCACTTGGTTCACCTCGCTTGCTCCTAGGTCTATTACGTCTTGGGCAGAATTAGAACGGCAGTTCCACGATTACTTTTACGGTGGTGAGACCGAGCTCAGACTGTCGAATCTGACGATGGTTAAACAGAAGTACAATGAGCCGGTTTGTGATTACATTAGAAGATTTAGAGAGGTTAAGAACAAGTGCTTTAGCTTAAATATAAACGAAAAAGATCTTGCCGACCTCGCTTTTTCGGGTTTGCTCGCCCATATTAAGGACAGATTAGAGGGCCAAGAATTCGTAACCATTAGCCAAGTCACTCAGAGGGCTGTAACACAGGAGAATCGCGCTAAGGAAGTCAAAACATACAGCCGGTTCGGGGATGCTAAGGGCAAAGCCAAAGAGAAATCGGCAATAAACATGATGACCTACGAAAACAGCTCGGACAGTGAGGACGATGCTGACATATGCATTGCCGAGTGGGTTAATACGCCCAAGTCAAAACCCTTTGTTTGTCCAGCCCTCAGGCCTACACCCACTCGGAAAGAGGAGATTCGGTACACGTTTGACATCAGCAAATGCGACAGAATCTTTGACATGCTCCTGCAGGGAAACGTGATCCGAGTAAGGGAAGGGCACGTATTCCCATCGGCGGAGGAATTGGGCAAAAGAGCATATTGTAAGTGGCATAATTCTTTTTCTCACGCCACTAATGACTGCAATGTGTTTCGTCGGCAGGTGCAATCGGCCATTAATGACGGACGATTGACGTTTGCTCAAAGCTCCAAGATGAAGCTTGACAGTGATCCTTTTCCCAATCAACGTGATTGACTTGGAGAAGAAGAAAGTGCTGATTCGGTCAGATCAGGCCGAGTCAACAAAAGGGAAGAACGTCATCATTGATGACAACGCGGCTCCAAGAATGATCAAGCCGAGCCCCTCTCTTACTCCGAAGCCAATCAGCTCGAACTCCTCGCCGACTCCAAAGATGATCAAGCCAAAGAGTCCGGAAGTCGGCGTCTGGAAGGTTAATCGAGGGAAGAGTCCAGCCACGAAGTCAAAGCCGACGGTGAAACAGCTGTTGGATAAATGCACGACCAACAATGTGTTCACTCGGCTTGGAGGAGCCAAGCGCCCCAGGTCTCCTCCCCAACGAGGTCTCGATGGTCCCGAGTACTGGCAGGAAGGCCCTTACGCACAACCACCATACCTCGCTACAGGTCAGGCATACTGGGGAGGCGCCCACACTTTCTATCCACCGTGTCCCCCATGGGGTTTCAGTCCTTGGGCGCTGCACCCTGCTGGGCCAATCGGCATGTTTCAGCCGAGTTGGATTCCGTCCAGGCCCGGGTTCAGAGAACAGCCCCACGGGAAAAGGACTCGACTCGCGCCTGGGACCCGAGCATGGAATCAACTCACCACTCGGCGCAAGGCACCCAACGTACCAAGTCGGCTGGCAGCTCCAAGGAAAGCTCAGCGGAGCAACTCGTCGACTAAGCGGGTCTGGGTACCGGTTAAGCGCGCCGAGTCCGAAGATCCCACGACGACCCAATCCGAGTCGAAGAAGGCAGGCGCCGTCCGAGTTCCCGAAGGGAGTCGATCACAACGATCCGCCGTGTTGATAAGCCCGCAAGTTAACTCGGCGCCACCGGCAGGAACCCGGCATGTGCGGTTCGGCACAGTAGACGACTCGGACAAGCCAGAATCTAGCAATGTAGCAGGACCCGGCGCACGGAAAACAAGTGTCGAAGCTGCGCCGAGCCAGCAGGCGAAGAAGATCAAGTCAGTTGAGCCAGGAACCAAACCGAAGCCGCAGTGGTGTCCCACAGGGCTCACACATTCTCAGAAGCGAAGGGTCCAGCGGCTGCGAGCACTCGAGCTCAGGGAGGAGCTCGTCGAGAAGAAGCGCGACGAATGGTTCAACCAAGCCAGACCAATGAAGCCCGCGAAGATGACCTGGAAGGAGAGGCGCATCGCAAAGGAAGAAGACGATACTGCCAGCAGGGATGTCGGGGTAATACCCGCCGACATGGACATCAATATGGTGTTCGAGTTGCCCATCGAATTCCGCGCTCCCGAGTCGGAAGTCGCAGAGCTTCTGCTTGGACCGAGCGCCGCCATATTCAAGAAGCCGGAGGAGTCCGGGCAGCACCTGAAGCCCCTATTCATCAAGGGCCACATCGATGGGAGACCGATTGGCCGAATGCTCGTTGATGGCGGCGCCGGGGTCAATATCATGCCACTTTCGGTGTTCTCCAAGCTAGGCCGAAAGGAGTCCGAATTGATGAAGACAAACATGGGACTCAGCGGGTTCTCGGGAGAGCTATTCGAAGCCAAGGGCATATTATCAGTAGAACTCACAGTCGGAAGCAAGACCCTGCCGACTGCGTTCTTCGTGGTCGACGTCAAAGGCCGATACAACGTGCTCTTAGGGCGAGATTGGATCCATGCCAATTGTTGCATCCCCTCTACCCTGCATCAGTGCTTAATCCAGTGGGTAGATGAGGATGTCGAAATAATTGAAGCAGACAACTCGGCTTGCATTGCTTTAGCCGAAACCACAGTCGATTGGCAGCACGGTGACATGAAGTGTCTGTCGGGTAGGAATTTATCTGACTACGACTATGTCAGTATCGGTAAAGACGGGTTTGTACCGATACAAGCACAACCGGCTTGTATAGCTCGGCTTAATAATTTATCTTTGTAAATGAATAAAGAAGATAGCATTAAATGGCTACAAAAGCGCACCGAGGAATATCGTTCGGGCAGAAAACGATATGCATGAGACCATCGAGGCTTTGACGACATGGAGAAACTCGGACAAGGGTTCTCGTCGGCCGACCCACTCGAAGAAGTCGATATTGGCGATGGGAGCATTCCCCGACCAACGTTCATTAACGCCAACATGGAAGTCGGCCAGAAGAAAGAGGTATGTGCGCTACTCAGAGAATTCGTAGATTGCTTTGCTTGGACTTATACAGAGATGCCCGGGTTGAGTCGGAGTCTGGTCGAACATAAGTTACCTATCAAGGCCGGCTTCAGACCCTACAAGCAACCACCTAGGCGTTTCAACCCTAACCTGTACGATCGCATCAAAGAAGAAGTAGACCGACTGGTGAAGGCAGGGTTCATTCGGCCATGCAGGTATGCCGAGTGGATTTCAAACATTGTGCGGTCGAAAAGAAGAATACCGGGAAGATTAGGGTATGTATAGACTTTAGGGATTTGAATAAGGCCACACCTAAAGATGAGTATCCTATGCCTATAGCCGACATGTTGATAGATGACGCCTCCGGACACAAAGTACTTAGCTTCTTAGATGGCAATGCTGGGTATAATCAGATCTTTATGGCCGAAGAGGACATGTTTAAAACTGCCTTTCGTTGCCCCGGTTTCATCGGGTTGTTCGAGTGGGTTGTCATGACATTCGGTTTGAAGAACGCTGGCGCTACGTATCAGCGTGCTATGAACTTGATCTTTCATGATCTCTTAGGCATTGTGTTAGAAGTTTATATTGATGACATCGTCGTCAAGTCGGACGGCTGTGAACACCACTTGGCCGACTTGCGACTAGCCTTTGAAAGAATGCGTCGGTATGGGTTGAAGATGAACCCGCTCAAATGCGCGTTTGGTGTGTCGGCTGGAAAGTTCTTAGGGTTCATAATTCATGAACAAGGTATGGAGATTGACCCTAAGAAGATAGAGGCCATTAGAAAGTTAGGAGAGCCGACATGCAAGAAAGATGTGCAGAGTCTATTAGGGAAGATAAACTACTTAAGACGATTTATATCTAACCTGGCGGGTAAGATTGAATCGTTCGTCCCTTTGCTTCGGCTAAAGAACGAAGCCGAGTTCACTTGGGGGGCAGAGCAGCGAGAAGCCTTCAATAGTATCAAGAAATATTTGTCGAGTCCTCCAGTGCTCCGAGCACCTAAGTCAGGAGTCCCGTTCCGACTATACATTGCTGCACAGGATAAAGTACTCGGCGCAGTGCTAACTCAAGAAGTCGACAAAAAAGAGCACATCATCGCATATGTAAGTCGTCGACTACTCGACGCCGAAAGTCGGTACGTATTCATCGAGAAGCTATGCTTATCCTTGTTTTACGCCTGCACCAAGTTTCGGCATTATTTACTTTCGAGCACATGTGTAGTGTCTTGCCAAGTCAATGTGATTAAGTACATGTTGCAACAACCGATTCTTAGTGGACGAGTTGGAAAATGGGCTTATGCGTTAATAGAATTTGATCTAACATATGAGTCGTTGCGTGCCATGAAAGGTCAAGTTGTCGCCGACTTCATTGTAGATCATAGGGTTAATGATGAAGAGGATGTTAATTACGTTAGCACATGCCCGTGGAAGCTTTACTTTGATGGATCGGTTTGTAGAAGTGGGCAAGGCATTGGTAGTGTTTTAGTTTCACCTAAGAATGTCATCTATGAATCATCGGTCCGATTAGAGTATCCTTGCACTAACAACCAGGCAGAGTATGAGGCACTGTTGTTTGGTTTACAAAGCTTAATAGATATGGGTATAAGAGATGTAGATGCTTTTGGAGATTCATTGCTAGTAGTTCAGCAAGTCAATGGAGAGTTTCAATGCTTCGATGGGTTGCTGAATAGCTATTTAGACCGATGTTTAGATATAGTCAAGCTTTTAGATACCTTTAGTATCAATCACGTCCCCAGGGAGGAGAATTCTAGAGCCAACTATTTGGCACAGCAAGCATCCGGGTACCAAGTCAGAAGAGGAAAGTTTTTCATATCTAGAGAGCCGATGCTCGTTGCTGTCAAAGGCCAGGCCGACTTGCTGGAAATCGAAGCCGACTCGTGTAGATCCAATTCTGACTCGGGGGGCAACAGTTTAACACAGGCTGCCGAGTCGTCAAGCGGTTTGGAAGTCAAAGATTGGAGGGCACCTTTAGTTAGTTATTTGAAGAATCCGAGTCAAACACGAGATAGGAAAATTCGGCGGCAAGCCATAAAGTACACCTTGTTTAACGACGAGTTGTATCGCCGAACGATAGATGGAGTATTATTGAAATGCTTAGATCCCGACCAATCAAAAGTAGCTATGGGAGAAGTGCATGAAGGGATATGTGGGACACATCAGTCGGCTCCCAAGATGCAATGGTTGTTGAAGAGGGCAGGATTCTATTGGCCGACTATGTTAGAAGATTGTTTTCGGTATTATAGAGGGTGTGAAGCATGTCAGAAATTCGGGAACGTACAGTTAGTACCCGCGGCTAAGATGAACCCATATTATAAAGCCGTGGCCATTTAGAGGATGGGGTTTAGATTTCATTGGGGAAATACATCCTGCTTCGTCGAAAGGTCATCATTTCGTCCTCGTAGCTACAGATTATTTCACTAAATGGACCGAAGCGGTTCCTTTAAGAAATATGACTCATAAAGAAGTGGTTAGCTTTGTTCTAGAACATATCATTCATAGGTTTGGCATCCCTCAAACTCTGACAACTGATCAGGGTGCGTCCTTTATGTCTCACCAATTCAGTGAGTTTGCCGAGTCCTTTGGGGTCAAGTTGTTGAACTCGTCGCCCTATTATGCCCAAGCCAACGGACAGGCCGAGTCCAGCAATAAGACTTTGATCAAGCTGATAAAGAAAGAAAATTAAGGAACATCCGAGAAGGTGGCATGAAGTTCTTTCGGAAGCACTATGGGCCCATCGAATATCTAAACATGGGGCTACACGAGTGACACCATTCGAGTTGGTATACGGGCAGGAAGCAGTGTTACCCGTGGAAGTTAAATTACAAGCTCTTAGAATAGCCAGACAAAGCGACTTGTCGGCTGAGGATTACAGTTACCTGATGATAGATAAGGTAGACGATGTTGCGGAGGAAAGGTTGAAAGCCTTACGAGAGATCGAAAAGGAGAAGTTGAGAGTCGCTAAGGCTTACAACAAAATAGTAAAGGAAAAATCGTTTCAGATAGGAGATCTAGTATGGAAGATGATTTTACCTATCGGAACTCGGGACAACAAATTCGGCAAATGGTCGCCGAGTTGGGAGGGTCCGTTTAGAGTTGTCGAGATAGTCCCCGGGAACTCTTATTTGGTAGAATCTTTGCAAGGGGAATGGCTATCTAGGGCTCTTAACGGGAAATATTTGAAAAAGTATTACCCGAGTGTGTGGCAGGTAGCTTAAGCAAAATTCTATGGCCGATATGTCCTTTATAAGTATCGCCCTAAGCAGTAGTGTAGTAGTGTTTTTTGGCAAATACAATTATGCCAAAAAGCAGGGGGGCATATGTTTGCAACGTAATTTGGCTTGAAGATTTATTCAGTTGGCCAAGTTAGGCATTAGGTTTGCCAGAGGTTGAGATAAGGAACTAACAGTATGGATGCAGCATTCACTCTTGACTGCAGGATTAATACAGCCGAGTGGCTTGGACGGTCGCGGTGTCTTTGATACCGGGTGCTCATGGCATTTTTCGAGTGCCCCGAGTGCCCGTTGTATCCTGGGGATACGAGGTGCTCGCAGAAGTTATTGAAGACCCGAGCAGTCGGAGGTGTCCCCGAGCGCCCACGTCCCGAATGCTACGTCATCAAGCCGCGAGCAGTACCTCTGGACATTCAACAGTGGCGGCCCCGAGCACTCGCGACCCCGAGTACTCGCGACCCCCGAGCACCATCGACCCCGAGCCCTCGTGACCCCGAGCACTATTGGTCCCGAGCACTCGTCGACCCCGAGCATCACCGACCCCGAGTACTGGTGACCCCGAGTGACCAAGCCCCAAGGAGCTCCCCAGTCCCGAAGGGTTGCTCCCGAGTACTCGACCGACTCCCGAGCGGTCCGAGTTCGTCCCCGAGTGCTCGCGAGGGATCATCTCCAGCAGGTCCGAGTCACAGCGATACCCTTCAAGATTTACCCGACGCCAGGGACTTCAACTTGAGGCGCAAGGAACGCGGCGTGACAATCAAGGAGAGTCCTACAAGATTTGGAAGACAATCCGGATTATTTGGAAAAGATATATCGTGCGCCAAGAGGAGTCCGGATGTCGGCGTACGAGACAGTTAAGATTTGGAAAGCTATCTTGGTTTGTATGGAAAGTCACATGTACGATAGAATCCGAATCCTTTAAACAAGGAAAGAGATATATTTGTAATCAGATTAGGATTAGGAGTCCAGATCTCCTACGGGAAGACCAGCCGCCCTATAAATATGTAAAGGGTGACGGCCGATTAAAGACATCCAACAATCGATCAAATCAATCTTTTATCTTCCACCTTTTCTTAGCAGTAGATCTTTGCTGTTTTGCGCCGTAAAACAGTCGGTTCTTCCTCACGTAAGTAGGAAGATCTTTGTTGCTTTGCTCGGAAAGCAATCGCTCGTCGTACGCGTAAGTGCGATAGTTATCCTTTGTTGCTTTGCTCGAAAAGCATCCGGTTATCGCACACGTAAGTGCGGTTGGCGACTCCCATCACCTAGGTGTTCCACGGATCCAATTTCGTGCGAACACATCCATCAATATGCCATACCCAACAGGCAACCGACTGGGTAACGCCCTAGTCCTTGTAGTCACTGTCGTCTTCGAAGATGTACTCCTTTTTGTTTGGCCAAATCAATAAGCCATGTAAGTACATTGAACATACTCGCGATCATCTCGTAGGGAGTTGTATAACAGCTTTAATCATGCAAGGCTTTATTCAAGAATTGAAATCTAACCTAGGTCTCATATTGTGTGTGAAAGTAAGTTTTCATTCAAAGTACTCTAATAGATTTAGAAATCACTTTTCGCAAACAAGCTCGATTTGCCGAGTCATGATGATAATTAATAACATCTATTGTTGCTTTCATCCCACTAGGCTGACCACTACGGCTACGTCTTAATACTCCTTTTAGACCTTCTGTTCTACACCCTTGTAGAACGACTTCCACATCATTTCCACACTCTTCTTCCCACACGAGGAGCTCACAAATATTCTATAAGCACATCAGGCTTACGTCCTAAACCCATATTCCATCTTTTTAAGAAAAACAAAGACTAACCAAGGTGTGGCCTAACCAAGTTGTGTCCATGACCGTGGACGCGGTTATTCGAATAGATTCTAACACTCTGCAGAGGCTGTATGGATTTACCCACAAGATGTAAGTCATCCTTATTGCCAAGCACTAACGAGTATACTCCACGAGGTGTACTGGTAGGGTTATTACAACAGGACTCTTCTTCCGCTTAGCCCTAATGATGAACCCGCTAGATGAGCCATTTCCGCAAAGCTTGTTAAACCATGACATGATGCAAACTCACCTTTATGTCAAACACTTCCTACGTTAAACCACGAGAAGGCTCTCTAGAGTTAAACCATTATTTTGCAGTTTTCTCCTATCACCTACGGGTTCGTACGCTAGCACTATAGAATATTAGGTCAAGCCCTTCCCCTTAGGGCATGTGGACGTACAAAAATAAACTTGGATGAGCGACACTTAGATTCAGTCCTTAATTGATCATAGCAAGACTTCATTTCATCTTCAAGCCACAAAGGGGCTGGACTCTAACCATGCCACATAAGGCATCACCATTTCGACAACCTTTCTTCCTGAACACCAACTTATAGTTCTCACCCGGATCCAAACCATCTCCATTTTGTTTTAGGGTTTTGACATAAATCATTTTTACCAAAACCTTTCTCTCGACAATGGATGCCTCCGGAGGATCCATCTCACACATGAATAAGTAACTTGTATTACTTGTCGAAAAAATGAGTTTCCCTATTGCAGGTCTAACCATAAGGTTTATATATTATGACCTAAGTTCACACTGGTGTTACCATACTATTAGGGGAAAATATTCCTAAGGCGGCAAAGAATGGTATAAGGACTAAGTTCACATTCAATAATGGGTTGTAGCTATGGCTAGCATAAAAAAAATGATCCTATCAACATAGCATGTAAGATTTGTAATCAATATAAGTAAGTTTGGAACATATAGGGTCAACATGATCAAGGCGGGGGAGCTTGCCTGGCAAGTTGTGGTACTGATCTTCCTCTTGGAGTTGGTACTGCAAAAGTTTGGGATCCTCCTCGAGAGAATCTAGTACGTCGATAGCTACATGTTAAAGGGTGACGAAATGAACCACCACGTAGATGAACTCCAAATAAGAACCAAAAGATGCAACATGACATGCTCTTGTTATAGATACCCTTAGGTTTTCTAGGGTTTTCTTTTCGATTAACAATCACTTGAATAAGGGAGTGAGCATAAGGACGTGATGAGTTTTTCTCTCCTTCTTAGGTTAACGACAACCGCGATGATTACTAAAGTTGGGTTCATATATAATTAAGCTAGTAAAAAGTTCTTGAGATTTTTCTGGACTGATATTAAGTTTTTAGTTAAGGTCATCTAGCATGAAATGAGTGTTATTGTATATGAAAATGAACAAGATCTTTGTGCTTTATTCCAAATTAATTTTGGTATACAGTTCCTTTAGATTACAGAGGTCCTAAAGTTTTGTGAAGATGTTCATGAAATATTCTAGGGTGTTCTATAACTATTTTGACCACATTTGTTTTGAAAGAAAATCGATTCCTTAAGCAATATGAATCCTTCTATGTTTCTATTCAAATGAGATTGAAATTTGAAATTATGTTTGAATATAAAGGTAGAGAATAATTTTGTGGTTCTGAAGCTAGAAAAATTTCTCAGAAAACTAGCCTAGAACTAACTGAACCGGTCAAACTATTGTAAAAATGGTTCTGGAAATGGGAAAACCAGGAAGAACCGATGGGTTTACGCTTTCGGTTAGTACGTCTTTACGCCTTCAAGACGGGAAGACAGGAACACATGTCGAGCGCCGCCACTTAATCCGACACGCGGGCCCGAGGTGTCAACGGCACCCGCATCGAACCATTATGTTGTTTAAACATAACGGGCGGGCCCCAGTGTCAGCAACACGCCCATGGGTCACACGCGCGTGCACTCCAGTGGAGGTTTTCGACCATCGCTAGCGGCAACAACGTGTTTTTTGGTGAGCAATCTTCGGGGATCTAGGGGTCATCAGCATGCATATGTCATACTGGGGTACTCAATGAGGTGAGAAGAAGCTCCTAGTGTGGCTGGTTGCTATCGGTAATCGTCGGGATTTGATCGACGGTGAGGACAATAGAGAGCTCCGTCAAGGAGAGAGAGGTTCTACCTCTGATCACCGAGAGTTGAAGAAGAAAATGGGAAAATGGTCAGAGATGATTGTGAGAGCTTCTAGAGGAGAGGAAGAAGAGGGATGTGCACGGTGTAGCTCCAATTGCTCCCATGGCCGAGGCGGATTCCTTCGGTCGATTTGGATGCCGGAGGGTAGTTGGTTATTGGGGCTGCTCAGTGATGCTCTAGGGGTGGTACGAAGAGTGTGTGAAGTGGAGGAAGCTCGGTCATGCCTTCTTATAGCCAAGAGCACGAGGGAGGAGGGCGACATGGCCTCTGGAGTCGTCAGGCATGGCGGCAATGGGGGTCCCGGGATGGTCTGATGCGGTGGCGTGCTACGGTGAGGTCAAGAGGAGGTCCCTGGTGCTTCCTGACACGGTGGACTGCAGCTATATGGTGGAAAGGCAGAGATGCCACACGCGGACACGCTGTGCATGCTCAGGACACGTCTAGGGCGTGTCCAGTGCACGCATGCATCGGTGCGGCTGCTGTCCTAGCGTGCTCAATCATTTTCTTGCAAAAGCCTTCGTGTCACGAGGTGGTGAATAGTATTAGAGGGAGTTTTGGAAAAGGTGGAGGCAAAAGGTAGAGAGAAAGTGAGAAGGAGAAGTAGATGCCACTCATGGCATTACTAGGTTTAGGATGGCAGGGAGGGAAAGGGGTTTTCCCTTGAAAGGGCTATGGCCTGGCTGGTCTCCTGTCATGCTAGAGAAGCTATAAGAATTGTTCCATAATTTCTCAAGAATTTTAGATGGATCAAACCAAGGATTTACCTTTTTGGCAGAATCTTCCTGTTGAAGATCTTAGAAAAATTGTACTATAGGTACTGATGTTTTTACTTATCTAGGTTCCTGGGTGTATCTAATATGTTGTGGAATTTTTGTGAAATTTTCTCAAGTGTATTTGTAGGTGTGGTAGTTGAAGGGTCAAATCAGCCCAGATTTTTTTTTAATGTTTCTTGAAAGTTTTGTGCTGGACATCATTATTTTATTTTATATTTAGGTGCATATAGGTTCAATATATTTTATGGAATTTTTCCAGAATTTTTGGAGGGAGGAAATCACATAAAATTGTAGGATTAGGGTTCTTGTCTAAAGAAAAGAAAATCAGAAAAAGGTTTTGGTTAGGGTTTTGGGAATGGGCCCACATATCTGACCTATGGGTCCTAAGGGATGTCTGGTACACTAGCCTTAGACATAAATGACCATAGGTAGAGTTTTTAGGACTTTTGCTTTTAGGTCGAGAGGAAGAGATTAGGGTTTTATTGATTTACCGAGGGGGAGAATTTAGGGTTTCAGGTATTTGCATGTATATTTTTTTTCTCTCTCTATTTTGGCATAGTTGTGGGTAGTCAAATCATGAAGATCATTTTAAGGTTTCACCATCTGCATATATGCATATATATATATATGTATGATTTCATGTGCTAGCTAAATGTCATGGAATGATGCGAGGAAAACGTAAGATTCAAAATGCAATGAAGAAGCATTAGGGTTCTAACAAGGTCTAAGATAGAGTTTTAAAGATGCTAAAAACAAGGGTGTTACACATGGCCACCTCATATCGCCGCCATTCTCGACCACCGCAAGCCATGCAACTACACCGGCTTGATTGCCATGCCACACCGACTCCAACCCGACCATGAGTGCCAAGATTTGTGCACCGAGGCCGATGAAATCGACCTCAGACCGAATCGTTGATGTCCACCCCCTTATCTCTCTCGGCCGCCATACTTATCCTCTCAGCTAGTAGATATCGTGGTTGGATAGGCCTCCCTTTACTCTACCTCTCCCCCAAGAATCGCTTCTTCTCTCGCTCTGTGTCGCCGTGAACACACGGTGCTCAGAGCGCCGCCGCATGCCCTGATCCTTCCCCACTGTGGCCAACGGCCTCGCCTGCACCACCTTGACTGATAGCCTCGCCTCACTTCGCTGAGGCTAAAGAACGAAGAAATCGAGTATGTCTTCTTTCCCAACTCCAACGGGTGCTCGTCGTGGCCGATCTCACTCACCGATGACCGTCGGCCCTCTCCATCTTTTTCTTCATCCTCGTGACAACGCGTTCATCCTCTACCTCGCTTCTCAGAAGGTTTGCCACACTGGAAGTCACCTTACTGGGATCCTCTGCCCTGCCAGCCGTCGTCGACAACCTATGTCGCCACCAAACTCCCCTGCTACTACCGACCGGCTGCACGAGTTCAAGGTGAGTCCTGGACTCGTTTAAGTGCTTCATTTTGCTCATGGACATCCTTTGATATCGTTTTGCCTAGCACAGTCGCTTCTCCGCCGCTGGGGCTCACTGTCGGCGAGACCTTGACGACCTTAGGGCCCCACACCACCATCGGGTGTGGTGCGACCCTAGGAGTCAAACACACCCAGGTGCAGGTCCTTAGCACTTCTGTCGCGCGAGATCCCACGCAGTCGTGCACGCCTGTGAAAGCTTGCCGGCGTTTAAACGTTGGCAGACCAACAGGTGGGACCCGCATGTCAAGTCATTAGTCACTGATGTGTGGGCCCCTTGGTTAATTAAAGTTAATCAAATATCAAATTAAATCGGTGTATGAATTAGTCGATGACATGCGGGCCCCATTAAATTAAACACATAGTTAAATGAATAAGTGGCATATGAGTCACTGATGTATGGGCCCAGTGGTCGGTTTGACTATTCAGCGATGACCAAGTCAACTTTGACCCCTCGCCCCACCTGTCATTGACTAAGGCTAAATATCACAGAGTATAA
The DNA here is from genome assembly GCA_019208055.1 of Stipa capillata. Taxonomy (NCBI): domain Eukaryota; kingdom Viridiplantae; phylum Streptophyta; class Magnoliopsida; order Poales; family Poaceae; genus Stipa; species Stipa capillata. The sequence goes on along the minus strand of JAGXJF010000106.1, from coordinate 813,992 downwards.
AAAGTGTCCCCTGTTATATAAATCAGAAATGGAATTAATAGATTTAAAAAAACCTTAAGTGGGGTTTTAACTCAAAAAATTCATCACTAATTCATATTAAATCAGAAAAATATGAATTGTATACCAAAATGTTCAAAAAAACATTTTCCATTTGATCATACCATTTTAATGCATGTTTGCACTATAGGTAAAATGAAAATGCTTAAATAGGTGAATTTAAGTATTTCCTTCCCTTCGGAGATTCTTCGGAATGCGATATCTTGAGCATTCGGACTCCGCTTAAATTGATTGCACTTGTGTTAGTGTTCATATAAATCTTACATTGCCATGACATGTACTTCATATCATCATCATGTTGTTGTTCTATCATTAGTAATAATCGTTGTTATATTACTTTTTGGTGTTTCTACTTCATCTCAGTAGACACCGGAGTTGATATGAGCTACGAGCAACATCCTGAAAAGATCTAGGGCTATGCGCAACAAGGAAAGCATCCCCCTTTGATCATATTGGCATACCTAACATTTTAAACTTGCTATTTGTGTTCAACTTCGTTATTGCATCCGATCAACTACTACTTTGTCGGTAATCTGCTATGATCCTGTTCTTTGCATCAACTTGCCTTGTAACCTCAGTATCACAAAAATCCCTTCAAACCTAGCATGACTAAGTGCTAGTCAAGTATTTAGCAACCAATGGTTCTACATTATCGTTACATGCTTGACCATGCTTAGATTTGTTGCGTCATGATCTTTTGGATGGTCTGATGAATCAGAGTAAGTGTTGATGAATCACATGTAGTGATGGTGTAGACTATTGGGAGGTAATTAAATAACTTGACTAACAATTATGAGCTTAGACGAGAGGCCATGGTTGGTAATATGGTGGGTTGTCTCATTTTTTCACAAGATCAGTTTCTGATGTATACTGACTCAAGCTGAGCATACTTCTACATGAGAGCATATGGAACTCTCGCGACTTACTAATTTATCTAAACTTAGCTTATGAGTTGCTTTAGTTCACCGTTTCCATTCGTCGTGTGTGCGAAAAATTAAGTGGTTTAGTTATCTCAATATAAAGGCGGGGTGGACACACGGTCTTGAAGAGGCTAGGGATGTACCATGTTTCACAATTTATGGGACTGTGTCGAGGTACCGGCCGGACTGGTATACATGGATTAGCTCATATGGGTGGATCATAGGTTAAATCAAAGATATCGTAATAGTCGTGGTCGATCACTCTCTACCGACACACCTCGTAAAGTGTGGTAATGATCTGGCATTAAGAATTGATCAATACGTGTAGGTAAAGTTGTACACCCCTGTAGGGTTAAATCTATTCGAATAGACTTGTCTGTGGCTATGGACAGCTTGGTAATAAACTGCATTGAATTAGACAAACATTAGACAATTTAATCTAAAACTCCTAACTTTTGATTAGTGAAACTAGTAACCACTTCCTCATAAGTGGTTCGAGGAAGGGTCAAGACAAGGTCTTATATGTTGGTGATGGAAACAATAGAGTAGTTTTGGAAAACGTTTGCTTACCTTCTTATAAAAATTGATCCGATAGTCATTTACATTTATTTAGAGTAATGACAAGTATAAAATGGCTTATGCAAAATACTCCACGGATATCCCTTTTTGATACCGTGTGCATCTATTGCTATTTTTCACATAAGTCTTGATGAGCATGTTCTTGTACTCATCTTGCTTTTGTTATGATCGAAACGTCCAAGCAATTGACTTCTACATGCAGAATCAAGTACGACAATGGATTGGCTTAGGGAATCCCGAGTAGTGACCTGGCAAGGTTATGGCACCACCCCATTGTTGTTCGGAAGCCATCTTATGACATTTGTTAACCTTACAAGTATCTAAGATGTTATTATGCTTCTGCTGTGTTTGTACTTGGTCGTTCAACCATTGTGTGCATCCAGTTGTTAAGCTTGCTCGTTATAAGAGCTATTTATTATTGAAGTTTATTATTGGATGTTATAGAGCTACGTTGTGATACCTGTTGACTTAAACATGTTTCATGTGCCATGTGTTTATGTTTATAAAGTACATGAAGTGTGTAGGCGTTTGAAATCTATTTCTATCTTGTTCAATTGTTATCGTCATTGTAAAGCGACTCGCTAACTGAGACATTGGGAATTATACCATCCTACTCCAGCCGCGCATTCATTTGTCTAAGCGAGATCAAGATTAAAGTTTTTGCTCAATTAGGTCAGAGTGTGAAAACTATATTTACTCCAGCTGATGCATAGTTTATTAGATGTCGAGGAATGGATTGATGTTCCGAGTTCTCCGAGACCATTTAACTTTACTCTAATCAAAATATTTATATACCGACTATTAAGCCAGAACTGACGTCTCAATTTAGACAATTACACTTGAGGTTATACAAGCTAAATTCTAGATTCCGACATGTTTCCTCTGTGTGGTTTGTGTGAACGTTTCTTCTGACCTGGAGGCGCAGCAGTAGCTGATCAATTCTTCTGACGCGCGCTGATCAAGAGCTAGCAATCGGGAGATGGAGGCCATTATTAAATTAGACCAGCTTAATATTAACCAACTAACCAAGTATACTTAATTTACTCAAGCTCTTCATATTTCCAAACGTGTAACTCATATTCCTACTTCAACTAGCAATTTCAGGTGATGATGAGGTCACTGTCCGGGCTATCTGAGAAAGGTTTGCTACAGAACTATCAAGTGCATGAAGCAATGCCAAAAGAGGGAGGGATTATCTCATGTGTGCTCTATTACACTGCGTCAGTCAGGATTATTCCTTACACCCAAGTTTTGTCAGGATGCTTAGCGACACACGTGTTCCTTCGGTTACCTCTGAGGAAGAAACAAGGTAAAGACATAATTACAGATGGCTTTCTTTCCTCCACGTCATGGTTCCACCTTGAAGATAAAATTTCCCTTTTGTTGCTTGGTGTTGTTAAGTGGAAGAATGCAAGAAGGAAATGAGCGACAGCTACTCCTCTTCGGGCTGCATTTGATGACTCCAAGGACCGAGGCATCGACACTTCAGGTCCGTTTGCAAAGTTACGAGGCCTGTCTCATTTCTCGTTGGAATCTCCGATGCAAGAGGGGCACATGATCGAGTTCATCAGGGTGATCGTTGAGGCGTTGCAGATATGATAGGCCCGTGAAGACGACAACGATGACATGCCGCTGCCTGCATTATGCTAAGGTACATCTTCAATTCTCAGAGACCGTGAATAGCTATTTACACCTCTTAATGTTACATTAACAACATCTGACATAAAGACAAATACTGTTTGTTTTACACTGAAGGGGGTCTGGATAAACACCGTTCAACGGTTCAAGTCACACGGCATCTTTGGAGTCCAGCCGCCACCGCGCGCACGTAACTCGTTTATGCCTTTTTGCTGGCTTTAGGTTAGCACCAACGGTTCTTTTTGTTGGGTTGTGCACTTGTGCTACTTTGCAATCTCCTCCAGTTGGTTTGTCCAATCTGCAATTTGGGGGAAAAGAATAGGAAAATACGAAGGTGAGCGCGGGTGCATATATCCGTGTTGCGAAGATAATATTTGCATTTTTTTTTCCTTCAAAAGATTTTCAAGTGTGTATATTATACAAAAGTACGAGCCCTAACAAAAATTTGTGAAAATTTTTATATGTTTGTGAGCTGTATAATTCTGCATACATAGTTGCTACATTCGGCCAAATTCTTGTCTTTTTTGTTCAGATCACAAATATATGTATTTTGGCACGAGTTTTTGCTAGAACAAATATACAACCGTGAATTTTTTGCAAAAAAGTCGAAACCTACAAATGCGCATAGTTGCTAATGAGTGTATATGCCCGTGTATGCCAAAAATCCAAGCCCGAAAAGAATACTCCTACTTACTAGGTATAGCCATCCTTAGTATAATAAGAATTCGATGATAATAGAACTGTCACTTGTGCGATTTTGCTAGTGGTACAGTGCTGGAGAAGACGATGATCCTGGAGAGAAAGATACCTCTGCCTGGGGCGGCAGATTCCGTTAACAGCAGCTTCCAAGGGCGGGGGTGCAGGCCGTGGTCGTCTTCTTCGGACATTTGGTTGGCAACAAACTAACACTAAGTAAGGGAGCACCAAACACCACGTCCCTCCCTCGCCTTTTCTTCTCTCTAAGCACCTCATCCTCTCTCCTCAGCGCAGCTCAGCTCTCCGAGACACCTGCCCACCCATGTCACTGCACCACTGCTGCGCCGCTAGCGCCGCGGCGGCGACACCTGCCGGCAGCGGTAACGCCACAGCCCCTCCGTTCCGCTTCCTCGGCTCCGGCCAGGGCCAGCTCCGCGTCGCTCCCGCCGCCTGCCGCCGTCGTCTGCTCCTCCGCTGCTCCGCCTCCAGTGGCGGTGGCAGCGGCGGCGGTGGCAAAGGCTCGGACCCGGTTCTTGAAGAGCAGAGGCGGCGCCGGGCCGAGCTGACCGCTCGCATTTCGTCCGGCGAGTTCACCGCCCAAGGCTCTGGGTTAGCAGCGGTCCCGGCTCATTCTCTACCGTTGCTACGCGTTTCTTGTGTACCTCCGACGGTGGTTTGATGGGGAACTTGGATTGATTTGTTTTAGATGGGTCGCTCCCCTCGCAGTGAGGCTGGGCAAGCTCGGCCCGCCGGGGGAGCTTGCCGCCTCGCTACTCACGAGGATAGCCGGCGGTGGTGCGGCGCGCAGGGTACCGGAGCTGCCGCAGGCGGTGGGATCGCTGGGGGCTGTCGCTGGGGAAGCGTTCTTCCTGCCGCTGTATGACCTCTTCCTCACCTACGGCGGCGTCTTTCGCCTCAACTTCGGACCTAAGGTGATGCACAATGAAGCAAATTGCTCCGAAAGCAATCTTTGGCACCCTACAATATTGCTAATGGTCTATCGTTTGTTTTTGTTTTCCAGTCCTTCCTTATTATCTCTGATCCGGCTATAGCTAAGCATATTCTGAGGGACAACTCCAAAGCTTACTCCAAGGTTTGGTTGTCAATTTGGATGTAGACATTTTCCAACAGTAAGAAATGTTTGCTCTTCAGAAATGAGTAGCATGGTGTTTGATTATGGTGGGTGCAGGGTATTCTTGCGGAAATATTAGAGTTTGTGATGGGTACAGGTTTGATCCCAGCTGATGCGGAGATTTGGCGTGTTCGACGGCGTGCCATTGTACCAGCATTGCATCAGAAGGTTCTAGCTTTCTAGTTAGTATTAAGGTTTTGTGTATTGCTTTCTTTGTAGTGTAATTTTATTCACTTGAATTTTGCTTTGCAGTACGTAACAGCGATGATAGGTCTCTTTGGAAAAGCTTCAGATCGGCTCTGCCAGAAGTTGGACAAGGCAGCATCGGATGGGGAGGATGTGGAGATGGAATCTTTGTTCTCTCGACTAACGTTGGATGTCATTGGGAAGGCAGTGTTCAATTATGATTTTGATTCATTATCTTATGATAATGGAATAGTTGAGGTTATTGTTCAGATTTTGTTGTATTCTTGAGTACATTATGCATTTCATTTGCTTATGTTTCTTCCTTTTTAAAAGTTTTAACTTTTTTTTGTGTGTGTTGATGATCAGGCTGTGTATGTAACACTGCGAGAAGCAGAAATGCGGAGCACTTCTCCTATACCAACTTGGGAAATACCCATATGGAAAGACATCTCCCCTCGACAGAGGAAGGTCAATGAAGCTCTTGCACTGATAAATAATGTTCTCGATGAACTAATTGCTACATGCAAGGTAAACCTTTTCTTATACTTTGACCTTAGTTATTATTATGAGTTATTGTATTTAGAAAAATCATGACATTAGGACTTCCTGTTGTTACTATTGCAGAGGATGGTCGAGGAAGAAGATCTACAGTTTCATGAGGAATACATGAATGAGCAAGATCCTAGTATTCTTCACTTTCTATTGGCATCTGGAGATGATGTATGATATTGCTGCACTAGTAAATTGTTTTAGATGTTTGGACTTTCTGATCTTCATGTTGCTTCAATGTTCAATCCATCTACCTTAGGTATCCAGCAAGCAGCTCCGTGATGATCTGATGACAATGCTCATAGCTGGCCACGAGACCTCTGCAGCAGTCTTGACATGGACATTTTATCTTCTATCTAAGGTATCGATATGGTCAATAGCTCAAATGCTCAATGCTCTAGTAATATAAAATATCCAATGATATTGTATTCATTCACCATCTTCATATGCATTAAGTCACTAATATTGTTACTTATGTTCATTGTCTTTTGTGTTGCTAACCTGCAGTATCCAAATGTAATGGCAAAGCTCCAAGATGAGGTAGACTCACTTTTATCTTTAAGATGGTTTTTCCACAGAGGTTCATGCTTCTGAATCTTACAAATGACAATTGACTTTTTCTCACTAAATTATCCACAGGTTGATACTGTTCTAGGAGACGGTTTACCAACAATTGAGGATGTGAAGAAACTGAAGTATACTACCCGAGTTATTAATGAAGTACGTACCAAAAATTGATACCTCACTAAATAATGAGTTTCATCATTGAACGAGAACATTACTGTTGTTGCAGTCTTTGAGACTATATCCACAGCCGCCGGTTTTAATTCGTCGATCTCTTGAGGATGATATACTGGGGGGATACCCAATCGGCAGGTAAACATTTTCCAGCAGAATTCTATTAAGTCACTAAAGAAAAGGCCAGCTTTAGTCTCTAGTCAAGTGTAAGGAGTAAGGACTGTTTAGTTGTTTGTCATGAAAGCACCTTGGCTACCATAGATTTCTGCCTCTTTTGTCTAATTTGGGCTTTTCCACATCTTTCTTCCTTTAGCTACTCCTGGGAGTAATGTATTAGCATACAGTATTATAGCCTCTTCCCAATCTTGTGCAGACTTTTTTTACTCAATGTATTTTGTTTTCTACTTTTCCTAATGCCGTTGCTGATAGCTAAGTTTGTTGTTGCTGTTGGATATCTGTATGTGTGATTTTTTTTCTTTACATTCCATATAAATTAAACTTTTCTACTATAATTCTGAAAAAATATTTTTTTTTCAAGAGGAGAAGACATTTTTATATCCGTCTGGAACCTTCATCGCTGCCCAGAGCATTGGGGTGATGCAGATGTTTTCAATCCAGAAAGGTGGCCTTTGGACGGACCAAATCCAAATGAGACAAACCAAAATTTCAGGTTCTATCTCTATTACTGTAATGAATGGTTTTTATACGCCATATTGCCACTTCAATTATCAAGTTCATTGGTTGTTTCTACTTTCTGTTGCAAGTTTTGGAGACCTTTGAATATGCTTAATTGCTTATTGTAGCTATATTCTGCTTGTTATCGGAAGAAAACATGTATACCTTTTTAGATCAAATGACTAAAGTTGTTTGTTCATTGAATGTACAACTCCAATTGATTCTTATTTTCTACTTTGACGCGAAGCATCTGACCTGTCACCTGCAATTCTTATTAATTAAGATACTAATTACTTATTCTGATATAAATGCCACCGTTCCAAAATAGATGTTGTCCTCAGATGGGTGCAGTCAAACTTAGAAATTTTGACCACTTGATATTCATGAAAGTATTTATATTTTTCATATGGAAATGATATTATTAGATATATCTTCAAAAGTGCTTCCAAATCACTATTTTTTATAGACATATAGTGAGAAACAATAGGTCAAATGTGTGTATTGGAGACCGTATCGATGCCCAAAACTAAATCTATTTTTCGGTCGGAAGTAGTAACACATAGCCACAAGCCCATAACCTTATGAATTGCAGAAGGTATTTGGACAATAACATAGAAGATAATTAGAGAATCTTTTTTGGGGGATGACACAGTAATGCAGAGATAAATGAGATGAATCAAACTCGAAATCTAAACTTATGATTAATGGAATAAAAATTCATAGTCATGATAATCATGATAAAATGCTACTACTATGAGGAATAGGCCGTCATACTTGATAGAACAAAGCAGCGATGATTTGTCAACTTAAGTTTTTCGAAAAGCAACAAGCGCCATCACACCAAACCTATAGTTCATCAAGCACCACAAATTGAACATCCTCTATTGCACCTTTTTAGACTACTCTGTTGCTTTTGTGATTGTCCCAAAAAGATTCACACCCATGTCTTTCCAATATCCATTAGATACAAGTAAAAGGTTATATGCTTATCCAAAAGAAAAGGTATTAGAAATGGTACCATTGTATAAACTGATAGGTTTATGTGTCATAAATTTAGTACCTAACTTGTAATAATCAGTAAATACTTCAATAGCAGATCCCTTTTCCGGACCAAGAAAAATCAAATGTGTAGATGATTCTTGCCTTAATAGAAGACATACTACTGAAGTTTGAAGATTCTTTCAAGTGTTATGAACGATAAATCATAATGCTCATGTGATGCATTTCTAAGGGAGTATGTTTGAAGATTCTTTCAAGTGTTATGAATGATAAATCATAATTCTCATGCGATACATTTCTAAAGGAGTATGGACTACAGAGTATCTTCAACTGCGATGCATTTAACAATTTGAACCATGGTTGCGGAGGAACAATGTGAATGATACATATGAGCCCTCTGCAACAAGGAAAACTTAACTGGAGTGTGAATTCTTGTTGCAGAGGGTTGGTGCAAGGGCATGTTAGTTGATAAAGAACCAAGGAGTCATCAATTAGTAGATACAAGGCGTTCTAAGCATCCCACTGAAACTCGAAATTAGTAAAAATCGATGGGTAATACAGTTATGTTCCTTTGTTTTCTTGGCTTGTGATTCTGGGTTGGTGCAAGGACATGTTAGTTGATAAAGAACCAAGAAGTCATCAATACAAGGCGTTTTAAGCATCCCACTGAAACTCGAAATTAGTAAAATAATAGGTAATACAGTTATGTTCCTTTGTTTTCTTGGCTTGTGATTCTGTGCGTCACTATTTTTTGTCGACTTAGATCAGCACCATTATTAATGCGGAATATATATCTGTCTTTTGAGAGCACATCTAAACACAAAAGGTTGCAATCTTAGTTGCCATGTCAAACTTGTGGTAGCTTTCATTCCAACGAATTGTGGTATCATCTGTTTGCTATCACTGGCTAATTAATTATAGTCTTGTTGAATTTTCAGTTACTTACCATTTGGGGGTGGACCAAGGAAATGTGTAGGTGACATGTTTGCCACTTTTGAGGTAATCCATTTTGATTATTTGAGGTTTGCATCTGTTAATATCGAAATAGCATTTTGAAATTTCAATTTTTTTTACTGAATTTTCAGTATTTTGATTTAGTCGTATTAAGGCCTTTTTTTCCAGACTTTACCTTCAAGGTTTCTATGGACCTGTGATTTCATATGTAATAAATAAATAATAAAGAGAATCACTATTGATTTCAAACTCTGCTAACAGACATTCTGCATCTTCTATGCAGAATGTGGTGGCAACGGCAATGCTTGTCAAGCGGTTTGATTTTCAGATGGCTCCAGGAGCACCTCCGGTATGTTTCCCACCAGCTTTCCGATTCATCATAGCTGATAGAATATATTCCCACATGTATGAGTAATATGATAGGTCGAGATGACAACTGGAGCAACAATTCACACAACTAAGGGGCTGAACATGGTTGTTACTCGGAGGACAAAGTCACCTGTAATTCCAAACTTACAGATGAAAGTCATTTCTGATTCACAAGAACGCACATGTTCTACTGCATCAGTGGTTGTTTCTACTGCTCGTATTGCTTCTGGAGAAGATCAACAAGAGGAGGTCTCGACAACTCGAGTCTGATTTAACATTTTTGACAGCCTCAGACTGCAATGACATACATAATGAGTACGTTCTCTTGATTTACTTGAAATTGACATAATTGTAGTTCCTTCACCTTTGAGTTGGTTCCCTGTTTCTCTAAATCTTCTTTTCTTCGGTATGTGCATTCATTGGCCTTTTCTCACCTTTCTCTTGCATTGTCCTGCTGTGGTTTTGGTATGGCATATTTTCTTTAACCTGAAGTGCTCAACAGCTGCTGTACATTCTAATCTTCAATAAACCTTTTTATTCAAAAAAAGATGTGCTCAAAGGCAAGAAAGGGGAGGGCATATAATGTCCTCTGCCGTTAAGTGGCTAAGGAAAGGAACTTCATTTGCGTTTCACATTGTTAATCATAAATTCATGTCTTTTAGTTTAGTAAATTATACTGTGTCATACATCTTTTGGCAATAAAACTGCGGTACAGGCTCTGGAAGCCCTATCCCTCTATCATCAGTGCCCATGAACCTGCACCTAATTCAATTTCATGAATAATTTACGCATATCCCATTTCTAAAGTACATTGGTCCTTATCTTGTGAAATATTACTTTTAGGGGTATCCATTTTTTGTTGCTGTGGAAGTCATTGCTAATGGAAGCCTTTTGATGCGCAGATACCAGACACTACAACACAACAGAAGTTTCCTGGCGTGCTTCTTTTACAAGAAAAAGCTCTCCTATCTTCTCCAGCCTTATTTTGTGATTCATGCTACAACACTTTTACAGATTATAGATCTGCCTGCTACTTAAAAGTACCATGGACACATATTTACAAATCCACAAGACGTATCGAGCATGGACTCCTGCACCTCTAAATCTTCAGCATGGCCTCCAATTCACGAAGAACATCATCACGGGTAACTATACCTGTTAATAGTGTTTAGAATCCCATTTAGCTTGCAACATACTCTGCTTTATCAATGTTAAAGGGATAATACAAATCTAGTATATGCAGTTTTCTGCTCCTGGTTTGTCACATTTCTGATACTCACCTATCACTTGATTGTTCTGATTTACTATTGGTAATCTGTGAATCTTCTCTTTGAGCATCAGAGCTGCAGCATCTGTAGGCATCACATATGCGTACTGTTAGATTAACCGGAAATGGATAGGAAAAATAAAAAATAAGTCAAAACAATGATTACCCGTCACTGATTTATCAGATGGTAGCGTGATTGCTGGAGAGGTCATAACTTCTGCGATCTTTGTCTTTGACTGTTACAAGTAACAAATAGATCAGCAAGCAGCATGGCTTTTGTTGCATGTTTTCTTTTTTTTCTCTTCTTTCTTTCTTTGTTTTCCGAACCGGAAATTTTTCTTTTTGGTGTGTATAAACTGGATCAACAATAATTGTCCGTGTATGAGAGAGAAAATGGAGGAGCTGACCCCATGAGAAGCCCTCGCCCGGTCACTCTTGACGACCACCCCAACACATTGGAGAGTGCTGTCTACGACTGGGAGGCCTGACACTGCCTCAAAGTGGCATTCAACCTCCTCCAGCGTCTGCTCTGCTGTGGCTACCAGCACAGGCGTCGACATGGCCTCACGCAAGAGCGCCACTCGCTGCTTTCACCAAACAACCCGTTCAAAGGCGAGCAAGAGCTTAAGAAGAAGATCAAGAGGGGAGATCAACAGTGATAACAAGAAGAAGAAGAATGTCAGGGCAAGCACACCTGGTCCCCAACTTGGACGTCCTGCTGTGACTCAAGGTAGGCGCGGAGATCATCGTAGCTCAGGAGGGAGAAGTTCTCAGGCCACTCACCGGAGATGATCGCGTCGGGGTTCTCGTTGAGCCCAAGCCGGAGTCCGCTCCCGTCCATGAACGTCGACGCCCGGCAACTGAAGGTTGGTGATCCCTTTCCACCGCTGGCCTTACCTCTCCTGGTGTCAACCTTTGCCCCTTTGAAAATGGAGCAGCTTTGGAAGGTATTGATGCAAGCCATGGATGGACCAAGCTAGTCACTGTTTGCTCTTTTCTTTGTGTGGATGTTTCACTAGTTTCTGAATGTTCTCTTGCAGATCCTAGCAAGGGGCATCATTTATAATGAACTTGGAGGTACTCACTCTATTGTCAGTGAGCTGAGGTGGATAGGCATACATGGGAAAAGCTGGCCCACCAATGACTGGTACTGCTGAAATTCTATTGGTAGACTTTGACTTGATATACTAGTAAAAGCTAGCAGTATTATGGTAGCCTCTGGCAACCATATGGATCAACAAATTTGACAGGGCTGTTACCGAGTGGCTACAACTTGGACTGAGTGGCTGTAACCTACAGATAGCTCAGTTAAGGTAGAACAATGGGAGTTGACTGAGAAAAAATGGTAGAAATAGAATGGTTATTATGTTTTTGACCCTGGGATGGTAAGCCATGGATCTGGATATGTGCCTAACTCTGATGACAAGTTGCTGCTGCTGGTTTGAGTAGTTTGTCCCTGCTCTGAATCTGGTCTGGTTCGGATGTGGATTGACGTGGAATTTTGGAGGATTTTGGACACGCGGTGCTTCCTCTTCGATGATGGCTTGTTGTACAGGGACTGGGCGGCCGACGTGGCGCGCCGCGAGTGGCCGCCGAGATTCCCGTGGACCCCTGTCACGTGGCAGTGGATAAGGAGGCGGTCGAGCGGTTCATTTCATGGGTACAGTTGATGATGAGCTTCACGTTGCGTTCCTCCAATTTCCTGATCATGTTATTGTTTCGGATCCGGAAGGGTCGGTCCTCCTGAGCTGATCAACCGATGGTTTCACTGGAATCGCAGTGCTGTTGGTTTGGCTACTGCAATGGCTTGATGACTGCAAGCTTCATGGATTGTTTAAAATGCAGAACTTTCATAGGATTATATTATTAAGCAGAAGGTTCACAGGTGAAATCACGTGTCAAGCAGGCATTCTCACGCCGATCATTCTTAGCTAGTAACCCATTGAAAATTGTTAATAACTCGTTATTTTAGCTTTCTATAAAGCTGGGTCAATCGACCTTTCCTCGAATTTTTTTTTGTTTAGTAACAGACATAAAATTCGCACTTTTTAATAGAGATAAATCTTTTTTTGTCGCTCAACTGTACGTGGGCTTGCGCAAAGCCGCTGTGATTCTTGTCACGGAATTATAGCCCATTTGGACCAGTTCACCGGGCAAAATGCAATCGGAGGGTGATTTAGGCCGCGTTTTGGGAATGGCTGTCGTTCCATGGATGGACCACGGCAAGCTTTGCTGTCCCTGCCGGGACGGAAATGGGATTGTCCTATCCGTCACACGGTTTAACTTTAACAAGATTTCACCCAAGACAAAGATCTGTCCAAACTTGCTGAAATTGCCCACCAGCGATACTTCCAATGCATACTCTTATATCATAATGGACCTAATATATATCTGACTAATATGCACCAGTTTTTCAAGCTTGGACGAGCCTATCTACAGGAATTCTTTGCCCGACAAAACATGATTTTCAACCCCTACAGCGGCAGAGAAGTACCAATGCTCCTTAACGGTTGTTCACCGGCGAGTGGAGTCACGCATTGATTTATTATTATAATCTTGGCTCGAAAAGTAGGTTCTGATGATGCCCTTTTAAATTTTGGTAGTGCCTTAGGAGCGTTTGAGTAATTTTTTTAGCAAAATCATATGGGTTACACTTAAAGTGAAGATACACTCAAGTGCTTATCGACAATCTTTTTCAAATTTATTTTGATAATATAAGGATCCACATGTGTACTTTGCTGATGTTTTTGATGAATAGACTAATTTAAATGAAGGAGAAAAAACTATAACAACTGTTTGGCTCCTATAAATTAAGCATAGAATTTAAAATTTGAAATTAGATTCTAAAAATATAGGTGTTTGCCCCTCACAAGAATTGACATCATAAATTATGACCCCAACATAATTAAACAAATTCTTTATCATCAGCTAAGAATCAAATGGAGTTTATGGGTCCTACAAGCTTCTAGGACTGCTAAAATGCACAAAGTTGCATCTCCAAATGTTGGCTCATATAGAACAAGTTTTAGTTGATTTTATGAAAAGTTTATATTACGGGCCCCACCTACTTGTCTGATGTCGTCAATATGTACAAAGTTGCTCCTACGCACCAAGTCACCCCAAAAAGTTTCAGATGATTTAGTACAAATTTTACAGTGTGAACACAAGGTCAGAATTCTAAATGCCTAACTCTTACGAAATGAAAAACTTACATTTTCATGTGACACTCGGACATAAAAATTGGAATTAGAGTCTTCTAAAATCAAATCAAATTCTATTAGAATATGATTCATATCTAATTTCAAATTCAATTCTTAGGAGCCAAACGAGGTGTAACTTCATATGAAACTTGGCACATCTGTCAAATATTATGTTTCTTCGCATTTGGGTTTGTCTTATTGACATGTAAGCTCGTACTGTGTAGAATGGCAAAATCTCAATGAGTTGATCTCTTTTTGAAAAGCAGATTTATTCAACTAAATATGAGGAGCATAATAATAAAAACAATGAGCATGTGCCAAACGTGCATGTCCAGTGATAAAGCAAGTGTTAGCGACATACCTAAGCTCAGCTTGTGTGCTAAACTTATTTTATAATTTCTTATAAAAATAGAGGAAAGATGGCTACCCCAATGGTGAAATAGATAAAAACTGGTTGGACATATAAGATTATTATAATTTATAATGGTGAATAAGTGGATTTTACGTATATTTTTGTTATAGGAAAAAGAAAGATAGGGTTTTACCTATCGGATGTCCCTGGTGGGAGAGAGGGTTTTACCTATCGCTCCCAAATCCCAGCGAACAACGAGACCAAATCATCCGTCCTCTTCTCACAGGGTTTTACCTTTCCTCTCCTCCCTCTTCCGCGGCAGGGCCCCGGCGAGAGTTCCGGCGACCTCCTCCCTCGAGGTCAGATCAGAGCAACCCCCCTCCTCCCGCCCTACAATTTCTAGTTTGCTACTGGAGTCTGGGTTTAAAATTTGTATCTTTCGTCTGTAATTTCGTCACAGGAAGTCAGAAACCGATGTGAAGATCCTGCTTAGGTGCTCGATCTTGGATGGCTCACCGTGGATGCTTCTCGGATGTGAACTTCCCATACTTAAATCTCGATCATTCTTGCTATAGGAGGGTGTTAGTATCCCGTCCAACTATCTGACAATAAAGCTGACTCCTTTCCATGTATATGCGATTTATCAGTTTGGTGGGGTTGACCTGTATATGGCTTCTTTCCATTTTAGAAATAGAGAATCAAGAATTCCTTGTAGTTGTGGTGGTAGAATGGTTGCATTGCTCCAGTAACCAATGATTGACGGATGTTCACTTTTTTTCTCCTAAGGTACAAGAATAATTCGATGGTTAATTTTTATTCTGAGATACAAAGGTAATTAGATGGGAGTAATAGTCTGAGTTAATTCAATGCAGATAAAGATGATGGATGTGGTATTTGTATTCTTTTACTGTCAGTGAGCAGTCTTCATTCCGGCGAGGTCAAGATATGGTGTTGAAGAAGAGGTCGGGTTATGGATCCCGTGGCCGTCAAGTTTGCGCTACACCACATGTTCCAACATTGGCTCCGGTACATATTTGATTCTGTGACTATATTAAACCGCAACCTACATGTTGGGTCTGTATTAATGACCAATGGTAATCCAGGTAAAACGCTCCACACGAAGAAAGAAAAATGATATGTACGCGCTTCATTTGCTCGCGACGGTGGCAGGAATGTTGTCAGCAGATCAGGAGGATTCATCTAGCAGGCCTAACATAAATGCAACGGCGGCAAGTTATACTACAAATAGGAAATCAGTTAAATCAGAACAATTTGATGAAGTCCCGCTGTTCGAAAGCATGCTTTAGGGAAAGATTGCTGCAAAGGATGTATAGTTTCACGTGCTGGTGTCTGTGCCTTCCGCAGAGAAACTAACGTCTGCTTGGCGGAGAACTCATCGACCCAAAATGTTGCTGATGCAGTATTAGATTCACTAACAGAAAAGCCAGATGTGTTGGTTAATGGCTCATTGGTCAGTTGTACAAAACCATGTCGACTGGGCCATGGTCTTGGCACAATTCCAGAGTATGGGACTATTGGAGTATGCCGTCCTTGGTCCAAGAGATCAGCAGAGGTTAAACAAGTGCATCGAGGCAGACCCACAATGATTAGGAGTCAAGTAGATGCTAGTACCACAACTCTACATAGTTCGGTTGATACCATGGATCTGGATACCAAACCCCCTTCTGTGGTTAGTTCTGACGGTAGCTCAGGAGTACACCTCGGCGGCCATGACAAAGGCCATTACTCCTCTGCCTTGTGTTGGGGTGAAGTGCAGCAAGTTGCAGATAGAGATGATGACGAAAATTCTTCGAGGTGCGTGCATCCGAGCACCTCAGGATGTAAGGGTGGCAATTTGCCACATTGTATAGGTGACTGTAGGACAAGGAGATTGTTTGGCACCAGGTTTAGGAAGGCAGCTCGTAATAAGATATGTGGAGAGATGTCCAGTAAAGGTATTTGGAGTTAATCTTCATTTCGTCTACAGCTCCATAGCTTCCATAAAGAGAAGAATCTTTTGCTATCTATACTATTATGCTCTAATTATAGCAGGAATTGTAGTGAATAAGTGCTAAGGGTTGTATCATTTAAGTAGGTAGCAAGCTGAACTTCTGCGGAAATAAGAGATCCACTACACGTCAAAGGGTTCAACTGCAACGAAAAATGTTCAAGACGAAAAGACTAGCTGAATGTTACTTTGCACAACCATCTGATGAAGGGATCCCAACCGAAAGTATGTAGCATACTTGTAGTGGCAATTTTTACCTCTTTGGTATTTTAAGGTTGCAAGTTATTTATGATGATTCAATTGTAACACTGCACACAGTTGGTACAACTTAGCATTTTATATTGCACAGTATTGGATAACTTCATTCCCTGTTCTGGTAAACTTTCTAAAGAAAAATGTCAGTTGCCATTTCAGCCAGAAGCACATCATTCTGTATGGGGGATCAGGATCCACCACTTGCTTCTGAGGGCTACCATGGTATCCTGATCTATAGTGTGTAGATACATAGAACCATTACTTAATCTGTGAACACGATGACTTACTATTGTTTTGGTCTCTTTCCACTCTCCAGTCAAGTTAACCATCAAGTCATTCAATGTCCCTGAACTATTAATTGAGATCCCTGAAAATGCAACGGTTGGTTCATTGAAGGTAAAACACTGTATGGGCATCTACTATGTAAAAAGTTATTGGCTAATTAGCAATCATGCACACATGTATGTAGCGGGATATTCACTTTCCCTTTTATATCAATAACCTATTAATATTATCTGCAACAGTTGTTTGTGGAAATTCAATGAATTGATCGTGTACTCTCTGTTCCACGTTGTTGTTGCATGTACAAAATTAAGGAATACATTACTGCCAATGATTAGCCTACCAGTCTTTTTAGATTTTTAAATTCCAGCAATCTAAAATATTGTTACACTATGAAAGGATGATGCCTTTTCACAATAATTTTGATCTTATCCAAAATGGCAAAACCTAGCATTTCTGTATCTTGTTACCTATCACTGCTTTCCACTTAAGATATTTGTTGCTGCATATAAACATTACCTTCTTATGAATGACACTTAACAATTTGTCTTTAGAAAATTGTAACGGACGCCGTTACGACTACAATTGAAGGCAGCCTCCGTGTCGGTGTACTTCTTCAAGGAAAGATCATTCGAGATGACAACAAGCCGCTTCATCAGGCTGGATTCACCACGGGGCAAAACTAGATAACATAGGCTTTACGCTGGAATGTGAAGCTGAGCAAAATTCTCACGCTTCAGTAATAGCACCAGAAGAAACGGATTCTATTGGTGCATCTGTTGTGGAACCATTATCTGCGTAGGTTACAATAAAGTCGTTTCTTCTTGCATTATTATTCATGAGATCTGGATTAGTTGTACTGATCAGGAAAAACAAACAATGTCAACATGCATATGATAATTTATGCTGGCACTGTTGTTTTGCAGAAGTTTTGAAACGACGCTTCAATAGATTTCTGCTTTTTATAGTCATCTAAGAATTTCCAATATTCCATTTCCAGGATGAAGTGTGAAGTACCTTTTCTTGAAACCAGGATCGGTGATGACAACCGGCAACCTGTGCGAGCTTTACCAAACTGCACTCTGAGTGATCCTGGTGATTATCCTTTTAAATGGACTGCACAAGAAACATCAACGCTTGTGCCACTTTCTAAGTCAAAGATGTCGGATTTTGGGCAAAGACGTAAACGGATGCCCTTCTGTATTGCCGAGGTGGAGGCACTGGTGGAAGCCGTCGAACAGTTTGGAACTGGAAGGTTTGTGCCCAGTAATATTCTTCCAATTGGCACAAGGTTACTGCAGAGTGCAGACCACATGTTATCTCATGTGGGCCTCTTGATCTGTTTGTCCAGGTGGAGAGACGTCAAATTCCATGCATTTGGCACTGCTGATCACAGGACCTATGTTGACCTGAAGGTAATTCAGGAATCACGAGCTTGCCTTTCTCGTCCAAAAACCCAAAAAAATGGCTTGGTGGAAGCGCTTCCAAGTTAATAGGCATCACTATCATTTGATCCTGGCACTGTTCCATTTCACCTCTTAGCTCACTGCCTAGTGCTCTTTCTGTTTCTACTTGTCATTTCTTTCTGCTCTTATGGAGCACTGGATTTGATTTCGCATCAGCTTCTTTGTATCATATCCGAATGGGCTGCCACAAACCCCTGGTTTTCTAAAAGCTGTGAAATCTTTGATGAAGCAGGACAAATGGAAGAACCTTGTGCACACGGCAAGCATAGCTCCAGAACTAAGAAGAGGCAAGGCGATTCCGCCGCAAGAACTCCTGGACCGTGTGCTCGTGGCGCAGGCCTACTGGTCCCTGCGGCAGGCAAAGCCTCAGGACAACCCTCCTGCTCCTGAAATCTGCCGTGCCTAGGAGATCAAACTGATCATTGGGTGTAAAAAATTGTGCCTAGTGGAGATAAGTTATGTAATTTAGGGGTTCAAATCAAATGGTTTTGAGTCTGAGCTTGTAAAGTTAGAGTCGGGAAAAGGGGAACTGTTTGTCCATAAAGAATGCTGTCTATTTCTTCTCCATTGCAGTCGCTGTGCTGCTGTTGTCTTGACCAAATGCTATGGCAGTTTGTTTGCAATGTCAGCATGATGAAGCACAGATGATGGATGGCCGTGATGAGGCCCATCAAACAACTAGGAGTAGTTGGTTGTGGAAAGCAAGGTGGGCTGTTACGCTCCAAGCCGGCGGCGTCAGGCCTGACGTCAACTTAATCAGGCGACCCGACGAATTCTTGAGTCATCTCTTGTTTCAGCCATACGGATAAAAATATTATCAGCAATATCCAATCAATCCTCGAAAATAAAGCAATACCCAATGAACGGAAAATGCTAGCTAGGATATCTTTTCTAATCACGATATTTAAAAGATTCGATTTGTAATTAGAAACACAAATATAATTACAGCCGCACGTACTTGCCATCACACGGGTATCCGTACACTAAGAGAAAGTTTACTGTAAGTAGATCTTATGGTATTTTAAAAAAAATTGACGAAGTCAATATAGACACCTTGTTAACACTGAATACATTCTGTTAACAGCCAAGCCTAGGGTTCAACCTCCCGTGTAAGCAAAGGGTTCTCTGTAAAACGATTTCTTATTCCTGTAGAACACATAGATGCATGCAAAATAACTAAATCAAGGAAATACGGACAAAATTAAACAGTGAAAATGTTAATACGTGGAAGCAACTTTCATCCTCTCTACTTTGTTTGTCAAAGAAAAAAAGGAAAAAAAAGGTCTTATCTGGTCGGAACGCGCCATGCCCATGGGCGCCGCCGTAGCCTACATAAACACCGTTGCGTGACGTTAAATCGCTTCCCCTTCGTTAACAACAACGCACGCACGCACGCACGCACCAAGAAGGGATCCCCGCGAAGCAAGCAAGGATCTTCCTCCATGGAGAAGGCGATCGATCGGCAGCGCGTCCTCCTCGCCCACCTCCTCCCCTCCTCCTCCCCCTCCCCCGACCACCCCCTCCTCTCCGTGAGTCCTCCTCTTCTCGATTTCTCCTCTTCCTGCGATTTCTTTCTTCTTTTTCTTCTTCTTTTGGTTTTTTTCTCATCGTCTACATGCTGAGAGCTTGACGAGTTGACTGACTGATCTTGCTGCTCGCTTGCCGGCGCCGGCGCCGGCGACGGCGGTGTTTAATTAGGCGTCCGCGTGCGCGGCCGGGGACAGCGCCGCCTACCAGAGGAGCTCCTCCTTCGGGGATGACGTCGTCGTCGTCGCGTAAGCATCCTCCTACCCATCGATCCACATCCATCCATTCTAGTTTCTTATTACTATCTCTATCTCGATCTCGGGCTAGTGGCAAATTAATAGTTCCAATTTGTATTCTCTAGATTAAGTGAAGGGAATTAGTTATTTCTTGAGCTTTTCGAGATCCGAGCCTCCAATTGTATCTGAGTTCAGTTAGTTAAGAAGTGAAGTGATATTTTCAACAGCCTTACGAGCGTACAACAAGCATGCTAAATCGATCTAACTATTTTGCAAGAAGAACTCTTGATCCGCAAAACACTGTACAGTTTAATTCTATTACTTCGCCAGCGGCTGGCTCATAATCACGACAAGTGTCCAAATTGTGATATGAAGTAGAAACTGGAGTCTGGGAATGCAAAGCTTTGTTCTTTATGGGTGTACCATATTTTAGAAACTTGCAGTACAAAGCCGCTTGGGGCTGTAGTAAGCCAGGCAAAAGTTAGTCGGAGGTGACAATACTCGTTGAGTTGATCAGTTGCTGAACGTGAAGGAGTTTTTTTATGTTTTACCTTAAAAAGCCAAAACATCTGCATTTAACAGAGGAAGTGCAGCATCCCATCTGTAGTTTTGTATTACAATTTTGAGGTATTCATGTTCGATGTTACATAAAAAAGAGCTTGCAGTATGAATGTCTCACGCATGTAAATCAATAGACGGATGTGATATTCGTTCTAATCATGTTCGTGTTTGCCGTGTCACCTGCAGTGCCTACAGGACACCGATATGCAAGGCCAAGCGAGGAGGTTTCAAGGATACATACCCTGAGGACCTTCTGACTCCTGTTCTTAAGGTTTGCACTTATCGTATCACCCATTGTTTTACAATTCACTGGTTTGCTCAAATTGAAGGACATACATCCTCAATCTGTTGTTGCTTGCTTAATTTTTCCATGTGTAGGCTGTTCTGGACAACACTAGAATCAACCCAGGTGAAATTGGTGACATTGTAGTTGGGACAGTGCTAGGCCCAGGTTCTCAGCGTGCAATTGAATGCAGGACGGCAGCTTTGTTGGCTGGATTTCCTGGTAAATCCTATGTTACAATCATGTCACCCTCATATGAAGAGATCGGCTTGTTTCTTATGGACACTGATTCTACTTCCTTAATTCTCTTTGTTGATGTAGAAACCGTTCCTGTCAGAACTGTGAACCGGCAATGCTCATCCGGGCTACAGGCAGTAGCTGATGTTGCTGCTGCTATAAAAGCTGGTTTCTACGACATAGGTAATTACAAATGCTTATGCTAACTTTGCTGCATAGGTGCTTCATTTTGAGTTTGAGGTGCTGAATTACAGTTTTTGTCCGAAACAGGGGTCGGTGCAGGTCTGGAATCCATGTCGATAAATTCTGTTGGTTGGGAAGGGCAAGTAAACCCGAGAGTACGGATTCTATACGCACCCTGTATTTGCTGCAGATGCTCTGCTTGTGCCTTGATAACATATTCTTATTTGCAGGTGATTGAATTACAGAAAGCACAGGATTGTCTTCTGCCCATGGGAATAACATCTGAAAATGTTGCTCATCGATACGGTGTAACCAGACAAGAGCAAGATCAGGCTGCTGTGAGTTCCTCGGGCATGCATTATGTTCATTGTTTCCATTGCTTCTCTGCCCCAGTAAAGATGTGATTAAAGTTTGCCTTTTAACAGGCTGAGTCTCATAGGAGAGCTGCCGCAGCCACAGCTTCTGGAAAATTCAAGGATGAGATTGTTCCAGTGCCTACAAAGGTAAAGAGGCATTGTGTTTTTTCCCTTCGAATTCATGTTAGCTGGAATTGGTATTTAGGAGCAGGGTAACCTATTTCCTGATCAGGATGCATTTAACTGCCTCGAAATTAGCAGCTTTTTAGTGTGCTTGTTGTCGGACCACGACTAGTTCTTTCCAGTCCCATTAACTAGAAAGGACACTATATTTCTTGTTAATCAGAAAGTATTTGGTATGAGTATTCACTAATATTCTTCCATTCTGCAGATCATTGACCCCAAAACTGGAGAGGAAAAAGAGTTGTGATATCAGTTGATGATGGAGTTAGGCCAGGGACCACGGCATCTGGTTTGGCGAAGCTTAAACCAGTTTTTAAGAAGGATGGGACTACTACTGCAGGTATTGCAGAACTCTTTAACTCCTTTTCTTGACACTACTACAATCAGAGGTTTGTTTGTCTGTAGCTGAAAACATCATCTAAGAACTTATTGAACCTATGTAGGCAATTCTAGTCAAGTGAGTGATGGTGCTGGAGCTGTTCTTCTCATGAAGAGAGCTGTAGCGATGAGGAAGGGGCTTCCTATACTTGGTGTTTTCAGGTACTACATTTGCCTTCCCTTATACATGTAGAAAGAGCATTTTCCTCACTCTTAACATGTTTCCTGAATGATACCTGATATATAGCTATTCGTTGAGATTGTGTTCGTTATTGTTTAGATATATACACGCCTGTTAACTTACTGATGTACTCATGTGTTTCCTCCGATCATCATTTAGGAGCTTTGCTGCTGTCGGAGTGGATCCAGCTGTTATGGGCGTTGGTCCTGCGGTAGCAATACCTGCTGCAGTGAAGTCTGCTGGCCTTGAGATCGATGACATGATCTCTTTGAGTTGAACGAGGTCTGTTACTCTGTTTAGTTGCTTCAATCCCAGCTTTTCTCTTAACTGTGCAGCAATTTTTGATACCCAATTCGTCCATGTGTAGGCCTTTGCCTCCCAGTTTGTCTATTGCTGCAACAAGTTGGGACTGGACAGGTCAAAAGTAAACGTGAACGGAGGTGCGATCGCCATGGGACATCCTCTTGGTGCAACAGGTAATCGAACATCTACTTATTTGCATGTGAGATTATCAAGTAAACCTTAGAATGTGATGGTGTCAACGGAAGTACTGCTGCTGCTAGTAAACTGTCACCGCATCATCTGAGCAAACAATGTAAACCGGTGAGCCTGTCGTTATTCAGGTGCCCGGTGCATCGCGACCCTTCTGAATGAAATGAAGCGCCGGGGTAGAGACTGCAGATTCGGTGTTGTGACCATGTGTATCGGTTAGTTTTCATTTCTCTCTGAACTCCGATGCTCACACACACACAAACATGCCGCACAGGTGATGGAAAGAGCGCATGCTGGCAATTAACCATATTGTGTTGGTATCGATCGCAGGATCTGGTATGGGTGCAGCGGCTGTCTTTGAGCGGGGAGACTCAGTGGACGAACTCTCCAATGTGCGCCACATCCAATCCTAATGTAGATCCTCAACCAGTAAGATCAATACCATGACTACACGAGAAAAAACCATAATTTCCTCGGATAAAAAGGATGTAGTAGTATGAACTTTTCATGTACGCTCGCACTTGTTACAAATAAAGAGAACGGATTCTCAATGCACCGAGCTCAGTTGCAAATGTGAAAGAGAAGTCCTCTATTTTTCTTTTCTGAGCTGTGGAGAGTTTGCTCTTGTCAACCTGTCTCTCGCCTGATCCTGACTGAGCAGGCAAAAGGAATGCAATGCAAAATCTCGTTTTCCTTGTGGGTTCTACCTGTATATTTCAAAAGGATAGCGCTAACGGGAAAGTTATTGGGATGCTCGGTTGTTGTGTCTGATTAGGCATAGCATTTGTGGCCTGAATCTTTCAGAACGCCTGTCATCCGACGTCTATCAGTTCCTATGCATATTTCCATCAGCTGTCCTTTTAGATAAGCCTAAATAGTCAAATAGTTGTATGAGTAGAAATATATTGAAATAGGCATAGGTTCAGATTTAAGTTCAGAGCGGCACCATCTGGTATGCAAACTTGCGGCTAAAGCGCTGCCCTGCTAGTACTACCAGTAGTTGTACTGTACTCCTACAAAACAGGAGTAGTTTATATCATGTGAAGGTAACTATAAATCGGAATTAGATGTGGGTACGTACATGAAAATTGGGTTAATACGCCATGGTATACTTTCCTTTTAAAAATTTCCCCTAGGTTATAGGAGTATGAACTACTTTGCTTTAAGATTCATAAACGAAGCGGTAGCCAACAATTAAGCGTGCAAGGTTAAGCATGGAGTCTAATAAAGTAAGCACAAACAGTGTGGTGGGACAGCAGCTGCCGGTCATAGAGGAGGATACATACAATCATGCTCAACTTTTTTCTGTAGATGGTCAGGGTGCATCAACGAAGAAGAAATTATTTAGAAGAAGAGCAGTAGCGATCGTCCATGACGATTAGTCAAGCAGGAGGAGACATGTTGGCCACGATGGGCGCGTATCTCGGGCTTCTCATCACTGCGACTCACCTTGTGCAGCTGATAGTCTGATAGTGGGGTCCGCTTGACACTGTTCTGGTGGGCCTGGGCAGCTCAGCTTAGCTCAGCTCGTTCGCTGCTCGACACGTGCATCTGTACATGTATGCTAACCTTACCTACCACCATGGTCCAGGTGCGTTAATGGTGCAAAAGCGAGTCATTAACGCAGTTAGATGAGATGGATTAACAGGGGCGTTCGTTCGTACTCCTACTTGTGTTTGAGTATATGTTTGAGTGGAGAGAATATGCTGAGACCGAAACAGAAAAATGCTGTTGTGTTGAGTGAGAGAGACTTGAGTGAAGTGTGGGAAGAAGCAGGGGTAGAGCGTGAAGGCTGTCGGCGGGGCACGGGGTCACCTCTTGCCGCGCCTTGTCGGCTTGTCACCCCTCCTTCCCCTTTCAATGCACACTACTCCCGCGCCATTGCTGCCCCGCCCCGCGCAACATAGGAGTATATAGGCTACGCGTACACAACAGTGCACAACCAGGGGCAAACAACACGGGGACATCGCCATGCAAATGCTGCACTAGTTCCAGATATATAAGACATACTCCCTCCGTTCCTCAATATAGGGCGTTATAATTTTTTTTCCAGGTACCAAGGAGCTTAGCAAGGATAGTTTTCTTCCAACTGTACCCCTAAAAAGTTTACAACTAGTAGTACGGCACTAAGCGCTTTAGCTCCCGTCCAATTCTCCCGCGTTCAGTTCAATTTTTGGCTCCCTCCTACAAATAAGCTTCCTTCTCATCTTCTCCAATGCAATCAAAAGCTCCAAACTATGGATCACATAGACCTAAATATAGCAATAAATTGGGAAATTACTGGAGCTCAGTACATGCCGGCTGTTGCTGACCCATGCCAACTTGATTCTCCTGTCACACGACGAGGCGACGAGTTCCAGCGAAAAGGCGACGTGGAGCAAGATACAGGGGCTGCACGGCGTGGCCTGCACGATCAGCAGCATGGCGTACCGCAGCTCCTTGCCCAGGACCCTGCGCATTCCCAGGAGCATCCATTCCCAGCACCCTGCGCATTCCCAGCAGCATGGCGTACACCAGCAGCACCACGCGGATGAGTTGCACCATTTCCAGGAGCAGCACCACGCGGATGAGTTGCACCATTTCCAGGACCATTCGCACGAGCAGCACGACGCGGATGGCCTCACACAGCAGCACCTCACACAGCAGCATGTAGCCGAGGAGCAGCACGTCACACAGCAGCATGTAGCCAAGGGGTCTGGCGTTCGACGCTTGGGGGGGCAAACGCCAGACCCCTTGGCGTTTCGTTAGCCGCGCAAACGCCAGAGGACGTGGCGTTCGGTGCTTCGCACTCGGGGGAGGCGACGCCACCGTCGTCTCGCACTCCGCGGGTGCGACGCTTGGGGGACACGGTGGAGAAAACGATGAGCTCACGGGGCAAAACAAGAACAACTGCTAACACGCCTTACTTTGTGGAATAAGGGGAAAAAAATTATAACGCCCTATATTGAGGAACGGAGGGAGTACATGTTTTTCAAAAATTTATCTTTAATTAAAATTTTGTTTAATAATATATAGATTACATGATATAAAATTGATATCACCAGACTCATATTAAAAAATATTTTCTAATGATATCAATTTTAAATCATATAATTCATATTTTATTGAACAAATTTTTGATCAAACATAAATTTTTCTCCACAGAGAGAATACATACACACGCTGCAGATCAGGCATGCATGCATCTAGTCTAGTAATTAAAACTACTCCAGACACTTGCGTGTTAGTAGTTTAGGAAATTTTCCGTACGTGACTTCTCTTTGTTTGCTGTGCATTTGATGATTTTGGCCGGGAATGTGATGGGTAGGAGGTGCTGATAGTACTCGTGCCACTGCTACTTTTGGAGGACAACGAAGAAATGCTGCTCCCCTGACGCACAAAGTGGTGCCATGCGTGCGGGGTAACTTACGCGAGCGGGATGGTTAATCTAATTGATCAGTCTAGCTAGGAATGCAAACAAAGATAAGACTGTCTCTAGCTAAGACCTGTTTCAAACCAATGAAAAATTAGATCACTTTGCCCCTGCCCCCTTTTGTCCATCCATTTTCTACGGTTTTTATCTTTCTTTTTCCTTTGTCTTTGCCATGTTGTACACCCAACAAAAGCAAGCTTGAGCAGTTGGGCCCACCACCTCATCCGCCCAAGTTAGCCACCATCGAGGAACAGCAAAATGCTCTGCACTCGTTGGTATTTGTAGTATATCGATCGTGGTTCTTGTTAATTTGCCTTTCTTGACGTGATGTAAAATGCTTCAATTGTTCACACCAGGGCATGTTTGATACGTAAGGATAAGACATCCGAGTTGCTCTGCTGATGGCTATATTTCAAATCCTACCGCATGCACTAGTTTTTAATTAATGATCTGTAATACTTTTCCTTTTAATGTTTAAATTTAAACTTTGACAGTTAGGTTCTTCAACAATATTTAGTTAATAATTACAAAATCACAATGATAAGAATATGCTTTTAAATATGATCAGTTGTATCAATTTTGTGCCACATTACCATATATTATTAGATTAATTATTGGTGAAAGCTTAAAACTGGACGATCTATATACGTCTTATATATCTGGCCGGAGAGAGTATTTCTAGCTACATATCTTCTGGGTTTTATATTTTCTACTTCTATATCGTCTGATTGTTGTTAACTCGAAATTCATATTTTTGTATTTGGATTAGACTTTTTATTTCACATGTGTGTAAACGTAACGTAACTTGTAGTTAAGAAAACCTTCTTTACCTTACAAATAGATATTCTTTGGGTTCTGTCATTTCTTTTTGATGCATCGAATCCTTGTTTGGAACAAAGAAGGCCCCTTTTGAGTGAAATTTTTTCGTAGGAATTTTGTAAGATTTTAGTCCAAAATAATAATTCTTACAAAGGTCATTTGAATCAAAGGAATGAGACCATCAAAATTCTTATGGATTACATTTTTATGCCACAATTTCATATGATTTCTAGCAATATGTTAGATCCCTGGAAATTTTCCTTTTTAACTTGCGTGCACCTTCTCTCTTCTCAAATTCTTGTAAAATTTTCATGGAGCAACCAAAGAGGCATTTTTGCTAATTCCATTGCTTTGCTTTATTGTATGATTGATCGTGTCATGACATGTCTTGTCCTGTATTTCTCTATTCATATGCTTTTAGAATCCTATGTTCCAATGAGACACTGAATGGTTTTTGTAGCATATAAATAATCATGAAGGAAAATCCCACTGAATGGTTTTGTAGCATATAAATAATCATGAAGGAAAATCCCTATGTTGTTTGGAACAAAATTGATATGGAATAATCTTATAATTTATTTGAGGAAATGAACACCATATCTTTTCTCGTGTTTTCTCTTTTTGTCACAGATTACTTCATTTTTCCTATGTCAGCATTGAAATGTCACATTTTAGTTTTCGGGCCTCTCTAAAATGTAGGAATAAAAAAATTATTCCTTTACGTCTGATAACTATGCGACAGACACAATGCAATATTCATATGTATTTTATATGGTAAAACGAATTAGATTATTTTAGTTATTACTATATTTTTATTGATTTTTGTAGGATTCATTGCTAGATGATGTCTAAGTCATGTGATTATTCTATTTACGTGACTTTTAATTTCTAACTTTTAAATCGACTCTCTTAGTGTTTTTGGATGCCATAGAAAACCAAGGACATGACACCTTAAATTCACACATGGTTTTCTCATCGTCCGTATTTTTAACTCACGTGCTCTAAATTGAATTTCGAAAGAAAACTGATCACTGCTACACCTAAAACCCCAGGGATATCCCTCTCTTGTAGTAGTACAAAGGAGAGGTGCTCCTAGCAACTAAAGCCCAGCTCGGCACCCCAGGGCCCACATGTCAGAAGAGCAGTAAGAGAAAGCTTCCAACACTACACCTACACGCATACCCAGAACTGAGCTCCCTGCTCAGCTAGCTCAGCTAGCTCAGGTAATAATAGCCCTCCTCCCCCTTTCTTCCCTCTCGAGGTGTCACACAGAGCCAAGAAACCAAACCACCGCAGCGCGATGAGAGACCGAGGAGCAGGCCCCGCTGCGGCAGTATTCGCCCCCGACGAGCCACCTCCAGCCGCGGCGGAGGAGGAGGTGGAGGAGAGCTCCGGCGGCGGGGAGGAGGAGGAGGAAGAGCTCGAGTTGGGGCTCAGCCTCGGGTCCAAGAAGCAGCCGCCGGCACCGGCGCCGTGCCGCATCCTGACGGCCAGGGACCTGCAGGCCGCGGTGCTGTCCCCGGACTCCTCAGTGTCGTCGTCCTCCCCCGCGGCGGCAGCTGGGGCCACGGCGGCGAGCAAGAGGGCCAAGGCAGAGGAGGGCCCCTCGCCCACCGCCTCGCCGGGGACGATTGCTTCCGGCCACCCACAGAGGTGAGCAGCAAGAGCAGCTCCAAACTGAGCTTCTTGCTTTTTCTTGTCTCTTTGATAGCAATTAATACTTGATGGCTGTGTAAAATGTGTGTTTCATTCTGCCAAAGTTACCAAATTTTGCATCGCTGCATCCATTAATCACTGATTCCAATCAGAATCCTGCAAAGGCCTTAGAATGATTTGCAAGATGTTTACCATCCGAAGTTCTGAATTACACACTTGTACTGGCTACTTTGTACTTCCCAAAAGAGTGTTAGCGACAATGAAAAGAAGATCTGTCGTGGTTTATTTGCCATTCTGATCTGCAGATATCAACACTTTTATTCGACAAAAGTGCAATCAGTATTGTCCTAAGATTGTGTGTGAAACTAGGAAAATGATACCCGTATTACCTGATTAGTATTGTCCTAAGATTGTTTATGAAACAAGGAACATGATTCCCGTATTACTTGATTTGCTGAGCTACCCGTATCAACTTGATCTCAACTAATCCACAATACTTTTTTCGGTTTGGCTGCAGCTTTGGAGTGGTGGGATGGCCACCAATAAGAACGTTCAGGATGAACAGCCTGTTCGGTCAGGCTAAAGATAATGCTTCAGAGGCCGAAACTAAGAAGACTGCCACCGATGAGTCCGACTTGCAGAAAGACAAGGAGGAGAGCGAGAAGAAAGGGCGGGTACCTGGATGGGTGAAGGTGAACATGGATGGAGAGGTCATTGGAAGGAAGGTGGATCTGAATGCCCATCGCTCATACAAAACCCTTGCCTTAGCCCTTGAGATCATGTTCATGAAGCCATCCGACGGTCTTTCCGCTTCTAGTAAGCCTTAATCGCAACTTCTACTTTGTGTAGTTCATAGTTACATGGATATTCAGATCGCACGATCAAGCTAAATGGTACAGGGCTTATATTCATAGGTATATAAATCATTACTGAAAAGTATAATACTATTGCTTGCTACAAATGATAATGGTGAGACAATGAGCCAGTTGCTATACTTGTCATTACTTATGTCGATTTGTCAATTCAATGGTACCGCATTAGAATTTATGGTTTATGGCAGTGGAGTCGCATTGGTGTAGCCCAATATCTCTAGCCATGCATACTACTTAAAAAGTGGCATGGGTGCAAATATAGTACAATTCTTCAAGCTTTTGATGTTGTTTTTATTCATCTTACTCATGAACCTGAATTATATTGATCCTTGCATTGTCAGGTACGAAGTCTCTGAAGTCGTTAGACAACTTGTCAGAATATCAGCTAACATACGAAGACAGGGATGGGGACTGGATGCTTGTTGGAGATGTCCCTTGGGTGTAAGCCCTCTCTGCACTAGGCATCTATTAGAAGCTCGGCGCTAATAATTTTGTACTTAAAATTTTCCCAATTTCGTTGGAATAATGCTTCAGATGGTTATAGTGGTGTTTGTCTGTGTATGCAGAATGTTTGTTGGCTCCGTGAAGAGGCTTAGGATCATGAGGACATCAGATGCCAATGGTCTTGGTTAGATTCTTTTTCCCCTCCCTCCTACAGCTTTTAGACATTTGAAGAAGGTCAAGAAAGTCCTAACTAGAATTGATCATTGTTGTTTCCAAAACCTAGTGAACTGAATCTAGAGACTTCAAGTTCATTGTTTTTCACTAGCAGGCTTTCAGCACTGCAACCAACTAACATGCATCCGTTTTGGTCCTATCCTGATCGATGCCGCCCATTTTTCCAACATTCTACTGCAGGGCCGCGATTTCAAGCTATTCACGGAACTACAGCTTCAACAAGAGGCAGAACATGAGAACACGGAACGAGCTCGCAAAAGAACTATACTGCTGGTGAAGCTTTGGATGCGTTCGACACAACACCAGAGCAGCCAATGTCTCTGTCATAGTAGTGTGATTACTTGTGCCTAGTTAAAATAGCAGAAGCTAAGAAAGAGTCACACCACTATCTGTTCTTAATTCCATTTTTGCCCCATGGTGCCCTCTTCTGAGATATTTTTTTCGTGCTTTTGCGCATCTCTCTCTCTCTCTCTCTCTCTCTCTCTTTTACACTGTTGATCGGCTCGAGCATGTGTGTTTTTTGTGTGGGAGAAGTATGATTCCTATTGTTTGGATCCTATGTCTATACTGTTAGTTGTACTAGCACGTATTGACTTATTCTGTTCTGAGTTGTGAGGCCACCTTCGGAAGAGAAAATGAAGAGGGAGAAAGAGAGAGGGAGCTGGTGGGAGAATGCCGTAGCTACCTTTGCCAATTTGTGTCTGAACCAACCGTGCTGCAACGGTGGTGTGATGAGCTGATGCGACCGCGTGCCAGCCATATCAAACAGCCATATTTCCTCTGCCGACCAGGCAGAAAGCACACGCCCACTGCATGATTGCAACGTCCGTGACCTGGAGATGGTAGTCGCAGGAATTTCACCTCCTTTCCCACAGGGATTTAGGAAAATCTATCACGCTCCAAATGGGCCTCCCTTGACTTTCCTCCAACACCTTGAGCACAAAATTCCTGAGCGACAGATTAGCTGCTCACCCGGTTTTTTCTACTCCTGAGCATCCCCCCACCCCAAGACGAAGAGAGCTTCAACATCCAAACAGAAGTATAAAAACATAGCGATGGTACTGCCTTCACTGCCATTAAAATCTTGCAGCTCGACCCAGATGAAGCAGGGACACACTCTAGATTGGCGGTCCTGACCACATTTCGATGCTCGCAAACAATGGCAGGAGAACAGGTCATTACAACAGTGCAGGAATGCTCCAAGCAGAACATTCCAGGAATCACAAAAGATGCCATCAAGAAATGCAGAATACACACGGAACAGACTAGTGTCTGTGACAAGTAACAATCACTGACAAGTGGTCCACTTGAGAAATCTTTCGGTGCAGCGCACACACTGGATATCCTGACTACACACTAATAAATCGGATAGTGGAGATAAACATTGCCTAAAAATCCGCCAGATGAATGCTGAATCCCCGGCACACAACTTGCACACTGATAAGTCACTTCACCTGTACGATTCAGACCGTTTCGGCTTGCTTTGGACGACCGCCTCGATCTTTTCAAGAACCTCGGGGGTGAGCAGGGGAATAACATCAAGAGCCTTCATGTTCTCGACAATCTGTTCATGCAATTGCCATATGATGGGTTAATATATTAGTTGCAGAAACATTGCCATCTTACAAGAGAAATTATCTTCTGCAGAACACAGGTGAGCATAATGTACCTGGCTTTCTTTAGTGGCTCCGGTAATCACAGACGAGACGTTGGGGTTCGATGCACACCAGGCGATGCCAAGTTGGGCTAACGAAACACCAAGTTCAGAAGCAATAGGTTTTAGCCCATTCACTTTTCTAAGTGTGTCGTCAACCAGAGATCTGTTAGCCAGGTTCTGGAAAGAGAAATAGAACTCTCCTTTTAGGATCATTTTAGAAATACACATTGGATAGGGAAAATTGATAGTCTGAATGTATTTGTTAGAGGCAGATTTCATAAGCCCTAT
The DNA here is from genome assembly GCA_019208055.1 of Stipa capillata. Lineage (NCBI taxonomy): Eukaryota > Viridiplantae > Streptophyta > Magnoliopsida > Poales > Poaceae > Stipa > Stipa capillata. Next base: position 781,671 of record JAGXJF010000106.1, on the reverse strand, counting down.
TCAGAATGGATCGACTATTGCAGACATACGAGTTAAATCAGCATAAGAAACAAAAATACGAGGTTTTTTTGAAGGATTTCTTGTAAGGAAGGGACATAGATATTCTAAATCCAGTTAAGAATAAAACCGGAAAACGGGTATGTAATACAGGACAAAATTTCCAAAATTACCTTGTAATTTTCTAGGGCAAACCTACTTTCAGCAGGTATATTTCCTTTGCTATATTTTCCAGTGAGAACTCCTGAAGCTAGAGGACTCCATGTAGTCAATCCAATGCCATAAGTACTGTAAAGAGGTACGAACTCAGACTCAACCTGCAGAAATACAAATTGTGACTTAGTTCTTGCGACACAATCATACAAACAACTGCATACGTCAATAAACTATTTCCACAAATTTTCTGCAAAGACACATTGGTGATAAAAGCAGGGACCATACTGCTCAGCTGAATACCAACGATAGTTCAATGCAAAACAAGAAACAAACTCCAAAAAGACACAAATACACTATAGTAATATTTACTTTGTCTAACATGAAAATGAAGGGTGGGAGTGTTACAAGTCAGAATTACCTATGGTATGAGTTGCAATAAATATAACTTTACATCATATACTCACTCAGAAAATTACTATCAGATAACAAAGACAAAATGCTTCTTTTAGAAGCTAGAGTGCTTATCATTCCCCAAATGGCGAACAATATGATATGTGTAGTAATTTTAATTAGCATCAAACCAATTATAGATAACTATAAGCATAGTTCCACTACCAGTCATAGAAAACTCCAAGTCTATTTTGACTAACCTAAGCTTCTGACCTTTGTTTAAGTGATATAAAGCGAGGCTGAAAAGAATGCTTACAGGAGCTTAAATACAAGCCTTCAACTTGCTTGTGAGATTTTAAAAGCAACTTTCATGATTAACTTAAACCAGCTATTGAGCTAAGCAGGACGAAAGCATTAGGTAACTGAATACCTTGATCAACAATGACAAGGACAGGTGGTGTCTCTTTTTCTGTTTGGCTAAGACCAAATATCAAATTGACTGTTTGATTAAGACTAAATATCAAACATTTATTCCAACTATAACCATGTAAGCATCTTCCTTCTGGTCTAAGTTGTCTCTACCAAATTGTTATATGGAGTAAGCTTTCGTTATCAACGGTGTGCTGCCGTTAGATGGCAAACCTCATGATGCAGAAGTAAATACAACAATGCATCCAGCATCGCTGCCTAATGTAGGAGCTAGCCTCCCAGAGCTGTGGAGTTTAATTCACGAAAGATGAGTTCTGTACTATCTATACTCGCTTGACTGCTAACTTGTGCTAACTTTCATACGTTCTAGTAGGCAAAAAGGAAGCTGTCCCCATCGCTGACATAAACCAGTGTTCTCTTGAGTGAAAATGTGTAATTGATGTTGCCTTGTTAAAAAATGGAACCAAACTCCCGTGCACTCCTTGTTAATGTAGGTAGATTGATAATGGAGAATTGTACTTCGTGTCTACAGAATCTAAGAGGAAATTCCTCTCCTGCTATCATCTCTACCTCACCAAAGAGCCAAATAAATGTAATGCAGAGAAGGACCTATCGAACTCACTGTACCATGAGCTATAGCAGCAACAATTGTACTAGCATTAAATCAAATTATTCCCTTCAAATCTCAAAGAACGCACATTTCGGGAATTGAAAACATACGAGAGGACTGGCACTGACGAGTCAAAGATCCAGCAAGTACACACCGATCCATGTATGCAACCAACCCAACGCACCACTGGTAGCACAGTACCAGTACGGTACCATTCATGGAAGAATTTCTCTAACTAAAGATCAAATTAAGATTAGCGGCAGTAGATTAGAGTCAAGCTGATACCTTGTGGCGAGAGAAGAGGTTGTACTCTGGCTGCTCGACGATGGGTCCGACGAGGTCGAGGCGGTTGGCGACGCCCCACGCCTCGGTGATCTGCTGCGCGGACCACTCGGATGTGCCCCAGTAGAAGGCCCAACCCTGGTCGATGACCCAGTTCATGGCCCGCACCGTCTCCTCGATGGGCGTGGCGGCGTCGGGGCGGTGGCAGTAGACGACGTCGACGTAGTCCATGTCGAGCCGCTTCAGGGAGCCCCTGAGGCCCTCGACGATGTGCTTGCGGGAGAGGCCCTTGTCGTTGGGGCCCTGCCCGCCCCAGAAGAGTTTGGTGGAGATGACGACGTCGGCGCGGCGCCACCCGAGGTCGCGGATGGCCTGGCCCATGATCTCCTCGGCGCGGCCGTTGGCGTAGACCTCGGCGTTGTCGAAGAAGTTGACGCCGGCGTCGCGGCACGCCTGGAGGAGGGACTTGGCCTCCTTGACGTCGAGCTGGTTCCCGAAGGTGACCCACGCCCCGTACGAGAGCTGGCTCACCCGCAGCCCCGACCGACCCAGGTTATTGTACTGCATCTTGCTCATCCTCCTCCTCGTATGCTCGCTCTTCTCGCCTCGGCCGGCGCGCCGCCCTGCTCCGGCGATCGGAGCGGTTTAGATCTGTGTGCACAGCCGCGCGCGGTGCGTTCGAAGAAAAAGGTGGTGTGCTGGCGAGGTGCTGCGCGGTGTGGATGTGGCTATTTCAACTCCACACCGACTGACCGACAGGTGGACCGGGCTGTAAGGGGCCCATATGTCAGTGTGTGGAACAATCTGTGGGGACAAAGGAAGCGGGCCCACATACAGCGGTTGCTGGGGAAGGTGGGCACCAGAGGGGATCGAGATCTGCTGGCTGACGGGTGGGCCATGGACGGAACGGCATCTCAGGCACTGACAGGTAGGCGTGCTTGCAAGTGGCGATGGGGTAAGGAAAAGCGTCTTCGTTTCCCTCGAAGAAGCAGCGCACCTCGAGAGCAACCGGGCCGTCGAGCGCCTTTCCGCTGTCTGAGTCTGACATCTGGGCCCGGCCACCTTCTGGCCGGCGAGTGAGTCAAGGCGACGCCGGCCGGCCGGCCATCACTGATATATTTTTTATCTGTGTACAACTCTCTCTGATTCATAATATAAGTAGTTTTAGGTTTAGACACAAGAATTAAAGAGAGTTAATTAATATACCAAATGATATTATTATTCTTGTCTCTCATGCAATAAATAATTTAGGATATATAAACATAATAAAAGAGCTCATTAACCATAACAATTAAAGAGGAGGTAGATTAAAAAAACTGATATAAATGTGCACTAGAGTTCTAGAACTATTTATATTTTGATAAACTTCTTAAATTCTAAAACTATTTATATTATGAATCAGAGGGAGTATACTATCGCGTAGCACTCTCTCCTGCGATGAACTAGTGCCTTGAGATTCTCTGCAATGTTAACTGAACCTCTCTCACTCATACAAAAATAAAAATGGAGAAACTGAACCACTGAACGAGACAGCCAATCTTTTCTTTTCTTTTTGAAATCTGAGACAGCCAATCTTGGAGCAATGCACGGTGCGATGCCAGATATGTGACGTGGACGATGACGCAGCCGTGCGAAGCTAAAGGATCCAAAGATTCGAGATGCCCCCACATCATGTGTCACGGTCAGGGTCAGACCCGGATCTAGGCTAGTGCTCCCCTTCTCTGTCTGCACGTGAAAGCCTTTGCCCAGATGGCCAGAAAATTTGTTCAAGGCAACGAACAGTAGTTTATGCATGGTGGTTGATGTTGGGCCAGGCTTACAGGAGGTGGGTCATTTGGATTGGCCCAAACAGATCGATCTATGTATGGGCACACTCCGATCCATCCCATAGCACGCAGGTTTGTCTCTCCATTTTCCTTTTTCCTATCTCTCTACATCGTTAACTGGCTATGATGTTCTCTAGTACCCAAAAGGCCTGCAGAGAATGACAGGCGTGATGATGAAAGCATAGCTAATTGGCTACAATGTGGGAACATATAGCGATGGTGGTAGTCGAAGAGAAATATAAGATCCTTCTCGTACCCTCTTCGGTGGGCAAGAATGACACTCACACTCCATGTGTAATGTGGCTAAAATGGCGATTACCATGTCATCATAAAAGGCAAGATTGAATGTATAGCCTCCGCATGTGGTGATTCTAAGGTCACGAGTTCAGTCTTCAATAGATATTGTATTAGTATAAATATAAAAATATATATAGCGATATTCTATACCACGTTATAATATAGGAGTTAATGAATGGTGTCATACTTCTACTTTTCATTTTTACCCTCCTCTCCACTAACTTTATTTTTAAAAAGTCTCTAACAAAAACCAATAAACTACCTACCTTAGACATGATAAAGACTTAAAAAATCTCTAACAACAACCAACAAACTAGCTACCATAAAATAATAAAGACCTAAAAAATCTCTTAAAAAATCAACAAATAAATTACCTTAGATATAATATTAAGATTCCTTTGAATTGAGCCCGAGGCCGGCCACCTCTACGCCACGCGCTCCATCATTGGCCAATCCCTGCTACTCCCCTTCATCCTCCGCTGCCTCCGCCGGTCCCCGCTGCCCCGTCTGAGCCGCCTCCCTTCCTAGCCGAGTTGCCCTAGCCACCAGCCAAGGGAAGGAGTATGAGCTTGGTTTGAGAGAAGGGAAGGGAAGGGGAGGAGGAGAAGCAGAAGAAAGAAGGAAGAAGAAGAATAAGAGAGGAAGAAGCCGCTGCCGACCCTTGCCGCATCATCACCATCGTGCGCCATCGCCCCCCCCGAGCCGCCTCACCTCCTAGCCAGTCCACCCTAGCCGTCGGCCAAGGGGAGGAAGAAGAGCTCGGTTGGGGGAAGGAGAAGAGAAGTGAACGAAAGGAGGGGAAGGAGGGAGAATAAGGAAGAAGAAGGGAATTTTTGGGATTTTGGTCAAATTCAATAAACTCTTGTCAAAAAGTTTATGCTGCAAATTTAGTCTATAATTAGTCTCTATATGAGAATCGATGGATGGAATGGGAAGAAATCATGCTTGGTATTTGATCTAGGGTTTTGAGATTCATAACAGTGAGCTTAGATTTACAAATTACGATCAAAATGTGCTGAATTTCGAATTGACACAATTGAGAAAGTTGTATGATCCGTCATAAGTTTTCCAACAGCACCGAGTTTGCCCAAATCGAAGTTGTGGTTCAAAACTTATGACTAAAATTTTGTTACTATTATGCTGTTTTTCTCGAGATGAGATTCGTCAAGCTTGATTAAATGGTCTTAATGGTATAACTGAAATGTGGGCTCAATATGATAGTTGTTGAAATTTTTCTATAGATATATTCATTTACTTGATTAGATGTATAAAATTAAAGATACAAGGATAATAGCAAGAGATCAGAAAAGCCAGGTGATCCAGATTTTGTCGAGAAGCTTGATTTAGGGTTTGTTAAGAGGCATAGGTATAGCTATAGCTCTATTAATGGTGGTGCACGTCGGTGGGTTGGAGGTAGGGAGGGTGAGATGAGAAGAGAGAGAGAGCAGGAGTTGGAGTGGGTCTATCTGTATATTTGTTTGGACTCCGATTTGAACAAATTTATAGTCTATCTTGATTAATTCGATGAGAGGAACACAACCGCAGTCTCAAATCTGCCATTCAATGCATGGTTTAAAAATAGTCAAATTTATCTCTTCGTTTTGTATTTTTGGTCAATCTTGATTTTTAATAACTTCGATATTTCTTTAATTAATTCTAGAGTATTACAACTAGAGGCGATGGGAAACATAACGGAGATCTATTGAAGTTGGAGAAGGCACGCACATAATGTTGTAGTGACGGAGATTGAATTAGGATGATAGCTGAGCGAAGAAACGACAGTCAAGGACAAAGTTGAGGGGATGACGAAGAGAGAGGAAATGAGAAGCATAGGTGATCGACAAAGAGAGAAGAAAGTGAGAGAAAGACACTGATGATTATTGTGAAAAATCGTATGTGCATCACTTTTAGCACGTCTATTCACTATATTTTTTATTAGTGTCTTTAGACTTCTCTATTTTGTCTTGTTACAACGTATGGATATCTTATTAGTGTATTTATATACGTGATTGTAGATGTAATGCAAAGACCTTTGTCGTTTGGAGACGCTCGATCGGAGTGGCCTCGTTGCCAACTCTGGTCATACGCACGCAGCACGTGGAAACAAGAACATCCTATTCCAACGGCGTAGCATCGTTGAACGGGCAGAGAGACAGTACTGGGACTGACAGTGGGGTCCTAACGTTAGAGTGGTGGTGGGCCTGGCAGGCCGTGGGCGTGCACCATTAATTTCGCTGTACTGGCCCATCCTCCTTAACGGCCTACTGAATGGTGGCAGCTGGCTTCCCTTCCCCTCCAAGCCTCCGCTTCCTTCTCTTCTCTTCTCCATTAACAATTGCTTCAAGCCCTTGGGCCTCCCACTCCCACTCCCACCTCCACCTCCTCCTCCTCCTCCTCCTCCTCGCTTCGCCGCGGGGCTCGCATTCCGATGGCCACGGCGGCGATCCACCAGTTCGCCGAGTGCATCACCTGCCACGCCTGGAGCCCCGACCACTCCAGTAACGCCCCTTCCTCCTCCTCTCGCGCCCGCCCTCTAGATCTCACACCCGTTTGATTTGGTCCTGAATTCGCTGCGCCCATCCTGGCTTTTATGATAGCTACTACTGCGTCCGATTGGCGCGCGTACACGTCGGATTTGGAGTAGATTCCTAGGGTTCCGGCCAACCTCCCGGGCTACCGTTTCAATCATCCGATGTCGAACGTTAATCAAGGCTTATTTCAAGGAACAATCGGAGGGCGTGCTATTTTCGTAGAGTGGTCCTCTGGGTTTCGATTCATGTGTGGTGTTTTTCCTGCTTCGGAGTGGTGAGCATTTTCGTGATGTATGATGGGTCGTGTAGGGCTGGTGCAAGATAAATGCCATGTTGCGCTGCTTTCAGTAATGCTACTGTATTAGGGTTATAGTCCTAGGTGGCATGGATCATTCGCGAGAGGTTTGGATGTTCATGCTGGGGGACCCTCTCACAGGTGTGAGGTACTATGTGTAATAGAGAGCACTACATGTAATAGATAATTTTAGTCAGCTGGTGGATTTGGGTAATTCAAAAAAATGTAGATTTGACCAAAATTTTTGGTATTTGCGGTGAATTGAACAGACGCACATATTGATACACCATAATGTTGTTACCTAGCACAAGCCCTTGTGCTTCTGAAAATAGTTTGGAAACATGTTTCTCTGCTACTAGCCAGCTGCTGCATGGTATATGTTACTCTTCAATTGTTCGTGGGAAAAAACCCAGTAGTATCATACAATCCGCTTGTAATGTGAAATCTCATTTATTGCTGTCTAATACTGCTAATTATCTCACAACTTTTGGCATTTTACAATTAATAACCCGTGTCAACTGCTCTTTAACTTGACTGGGAACCTTTTCTCTCTTCCAGTGATTGCCTTTTGTCCAAATAACAATGAAGTACATATCTATAAGTTTTTCACAGACAAGTGGGAGAAGCTTCATGTTCTTTCTAAGGTAAACATTCATGTTTATTTCTTCCAAGTGCCATAGCATCTGCACTTGAGCTTTCTCTCAGCAAATATTTCATTTGCTAGTGTTTAATCTATATGTGATTCATTATCTTATTTTCTTTTTATTGCTATGTCTTGTAGCATGATCAAATAGTGTCTGGAATAGATTGGACTAGATCCTCCAACAAAATTGTGACAGTTTCACATGATAGAAATTCGTAAGTATACATTGAGCGTAATCGTCTAATGATCAATAAATATATTCTGCTTCTTAGTCCAAAGAAGATAAATACATGTTTGTTTCCTTTCATTACCTGCAGATATGTTTGGACACAAGAAGGGCAAGATTGGGTACCGACCCTTGTTATTCTCAAGCTAAATCGTGCAGCTTTATGTGTTCAATGGAGCCCAAAAGGTTCTTTTAATAGCCCGCCTTCATACTTCTATTACAAACACATTGGAATTTTTGTCCTTTTTGTCTCTGAATGATCAGATTCTCCGTCTATATGGTTTCCCGTTGTATTTTTCTCACACAGTATCTCTTTTGAACTTATATTTCTTAGTTGATTCTGATCACTTGGCTCCCATGGTGGAACATAGCTTGGCATTAACTACTGAGCAACCAACATAAGTGAAACATCTGTAGTTCTGTACTGATGTATTACCATTCATTTGAGCACAAATAATAAGTTCCCCAGGCCTGTGATGCTTGAACATGAGATGCCCAGATGCATTACTTACTCAGACTATCAGCCTTGCTGTCATACTTTGTTGGTAACACTATGCATGCTATGTGATATGTGAAAGAACAAAATCACTTGGGAATTAAATATACAGTATCAAGCAGTTTTTGGTAGCAGCTTTTTTCGTTGCCGAATAACTATGTTCTATGCCCTTCAAATCTTTTGTGCATTATTTGCAGAAAATAAGTTTGCTGTGGGAAGTGGCGCTAAGTCTGTGTGCATTTGCTACTATGAACAAGAAAACAACTGGTATTGATTGCTGCGACTTCATTAGTTTGTGTACTATTTTGGGTTAAACTTATTTTCCCATTAGTTAGGCCCATTGTCCTAATTGATGATAGTGTTTTCTCTGTTCATGCAATTAGTGAAGTTGATGTTGCACTCCCGGTATGCGTTCTTTTAACTGTCTTCATCCCGCCTTCTGCCACAGGTGGATTAGCAAGATTATTAGGAAGAAGCATGAATCTTCTGTCACTAGCGTCGCGTGGCATCCAAACAATGTGAGCATAATATTATGCCTCTCTTTGAAGTAACACGAATCTTTAGTAGGGAAACTTAAGGCACACTTATTTATGGTGTGTGTTTGTTATGCTTGTGTTAATTTTGGTGTGTCTGGCACTAAGCGAGATGCATATCTCCATTGACATCATAAAGATGATTGGAAGAAACGTGATGCAATTCTGTTTGGTGTAGATGTTCACTATCTCTGTTCCATTGGATTTTAATATTGGTTTGTCTGCTTTCATGTTCCTTCAGATGCATCTTGCAACAACATCTACTGATGGTAAATGCAGAGTATTCTCTACTTCATCAAGGGTGTAGATACAAGGTGGAACTTGCCATTCTTATACCATTAGGATATTCCAAATGCTTTAGTCGTCTCATACTTCTTTTTCTTTCTGATCAGGGTTTCACAAGCAAGCACCTCTACTGATTGGAAATTCGGAGAGGTATTTGCTATTTATTGATTCATTACTTCATAATATGCTTTCTGTTGGAATGTAAATATACATCTCACAGTATGCCCCTTTGCGATATAGATGTGCTTGTCCATTTCATTGTTGGCTTATTAGGCTAATGACATGCAATTGAACATCCATGGATTTACCAATAATAACCAAGTATATTACATCTATCAACTTTATCTGCACGTTGCACCTCAGCTACAACTAAAAACAATAATTTATCTGCTGGTTCACAAAGTTAGTTTGACCATATGGTGACTTATTTTTATATGAAATGCTTGCCAAATCTTCTATTCCTTGGAGGCTAAGAACCCATGAACAAATTATGACTCAGAATTTTTTGCAAGACTATGTTACAGTATTTGTTATTGATCTATTTCCTTTTCTTGTTCAAGTGGCTGGTCGTGATTGTAACATTTATCGTATTCGGATGCAGCAAATTGCCCAACTGGATCTTTCATCTACTTGGTCATTGGTGTAAGGTGGTCACCAAGTGGAAAGACGTTGGCCTATGCAGGTTTCCATCCTACTACTTTCCTGTTCCTAAGAATGCCATTAATTTGCATTATTTTTCACCAGCCATTTGGCATGCATAATAACTTTTTACTGACTCACACTGTTACTTTGCCGAGGGTTTTCATCATCTTCTGTAATATATTTTCCACTTTTACTGATAACCTCACCCCCTTTTGGCGCAGTAGTTGAATTTCCAATATTTTTTATAGACCTCCCCATTGATCAGCTTTTCGCCTCAATCATTTAGCCCTGTTGAGATTATGAGTGGCATCTTCAAGTTTTATTTTTCCTTTCTTCCTCGCATGAGACTACCAGCCCTTTGATATATCCACACATGGGTCTCTAAATATTTGCAGATTCCATGCGAACTTTTACAGACATTGAATTGATTGTTATTGTGTTATTACACAGGGCACAGTTCCATGATTTATTTCATTGATGATGTTGAAGGATCTCCTGCTGCACAAAATTTGGCACTGCGTGATCTGCCTCTCCGTGATGTGGGTCAGCATTTTCCCTTTGCTAGTATTTAATTGCATGTGATGATCGCCAGATTCCATAATATTGAGTGAACTCTTCAAAATTTCAGATTCTTTTGTTTCTGAAAGGATGGTGATCGGTGTCGGATTTGACTGCAATCCTATGATCTTTTCTGCAGATGAGACTGGGCTTTGGTAAGGAAAGATGTGCATATCAATCGTTTGTTAAACTCGTTGCATTTCTTTTGACTCTGGTAGTGTTTTGAAGTGTCTTAGTGCTTCCTGTAAAAACCATGTAAATTGCTAGCTTCACCTTAAGGCACCATTAAGCTTGTCAATTCTTTTGATCTCATAGTACCTTAGAAAATTATTCCATCGTTCAATCTTTTGATAGATGACACTTCTTATACAGGATATATGCTAGTAGCTATTGACTTTTAGGCTTGATACCCAATCTTCAGAGTTTTATGGCCATGATTTTCTCTTTTAACTAAATGTACATTTGTCTCCTGTAGGAGTTTTGTCAAATATTTGGATGAAAGGAAAGCTACTCCATCAACTTCAAAAGCCTCACAGGTCTCTCCAATTCTTCCTCCCAATAATTCTTGTTAGTAGAGGCTTTATGTGTATTTTGCCCACTGTTGTATGCTGTTATATGTGGATGTGGGTGCTATTTACTCTTTGTTCATGAGGTGCCTCTGTCCTGCATCTATAGAAGTAAGGTGAACCGCTCTTCCTGAATGGCAGAGTGCAGGTTGAATTAATTGTTGGCTATATGCACGCATGGGTGTTAGATGTTCTGAGATGGTGTTTGTTTGTTTCTATAAAGTTGGTTTTCCTTTACATGTAGAATCTGATCCATGATGTGTTTAACCTATTTAGATGTCAAACCTCTCTAGTTTTTGAACGTTAGAACAACCGGTCAACAAGTTAGCTGGTCTTACTCTGATCTTTGCACACTTCTAAAACGACTTCCAACAAGTGACTGCTATGGTCTCTTCTGACTTCTGTAGTCTGCCTTCTTTGAATGATAAAAGTGAATAGTTAGGTTTCTGAAGCTTTTGTAAAGTAAATGTTATGCTGCCAGTTACTGTTTGTTATAATATAGGATAACTAATTAGTGGTATGGTCTACTACTACTGCAATTTTATAGCTACACACGTGAAAGCTATAGACACATGCGGAAGAAAGAAGCTCTGCTTATCGTTCACAGCTAGAGCTATGTGGATGTCTGAGTTAAAGAATTCAGGAACTAATACTGAATATGTTTCAGCTCTCTGAAGCCCTTGGAAAGCTATATGGCCAATCAAAGCAAGGGACAAGCAGTGACACTGTTGAACCATCAAAGCCCCGCGGCGGTGCTCATGAGAATTGCATAACGTACAATCCCTAGTTCCTCTTTTTCGCCCTTTTGCAGTTCCAGTGATGTGCTCTTATCTCTGATATATAACCTAACAGTTTCTTTATATTCTCAGTTGCATCGTGCCCTTTAGAAAAGGGAATCAGAGTATTGTCAAACGGTTCAGCACATCAGGTTTAAAATATATCAAACTGACCCGTTCTAGCTCTTCCAGTTTTGTGTTTGAATAATGTCTTGACATTCCTTGCCTCGTGATTGTAGGATTGGACGGTAAGATTGTGGTATGGGATCTGGAAAATCACATCACCATTACGAAATAGCTCCAAGTAATGATCGGATGAACTCCCATCGACGCGTATGCACAATTGTTGACAGCGGGGCCCTGCAGGTTTTCAAGATCCAGGGCCAGGTAGATTGCTTGTTTTTGTTGTACCTGTATACAAACCATTTTCTTTAGCCAGCTCTTTAGCATAGAAGGGCCATTGGCAGCCATCACTATAAGTTGGCTTTCATTTTTTTGGAAGCAATTTGGTCTTTTGAAATTTATGATGTAACACCTGTATAATCCTAGTTAGGAGGCAGTGACATAATTCCACACCCTACCCCACCAGTGTTTTTGAGTATGCTGTGTAAAATAACCACACGTGGAATTTATTCACCCCAATGCTTCACTTCGTCTGGTACTGGTTGGCCTTAATTCTGTTGCGTCTGCAGAGTCACTAATTTCGTTGGAACCAGCAGACTCGAGAATGATTGAAACTTGTAATGTGTAATTTACTGTAGAAGGGCATGAAATCAGGAGCGGCTGCTATTTGGCCTGTGGGGACCTGCCCTGTTCGTGGATCCCCATATGCTCACGCTGCCTTGCTCAATTATTCGAGACATTCCACCAGGTCGGCCGCATTTGGCTGTACTGGCTGTGTCCACTTTGCTTTTGTCCTAAGGATATAGTGCAGACAAAATCTACAGGCGGCTGATCAGTAGATTGCATGGTGCTGACATGCATGCAACCAGATAGCAACGAAGCAAACAACGATTTATGATTCCTTTTGCTTTTGTCTTTCCAATATTACAGCAATTAATATTTAATATACTACTTAAGCTTAATGACTCAAGTTACATGAGTTATGTAGTAACTGATCAGTGGAGTAGTGGTGTGGTGATTAGATGGGGCTGCCGAAGCCGAAGCCGAAGCCCCAGGAGCAGCCGGAGTTAGGGGTGGGGGTGAGCTCCCTGGCGCTCCACCTCCTGACGAGCTCCTTGTACTCCTCCTCCTCGACGATGGTGGCGCCGACCTTGCTCTTCCACGCCTGCTCCGCCCTGGCGAGCTCCATCTCGGCGTCCTTGATGAACGAGTCCAGGTCCAGGCCCAGGTCCAGCCCGATGTCCAGGCTCACGCTCAGGCCCTTCTCGATCTCTTTGCTCTTGGCCATCATCCAGTATTTGTCCTCCAGCATCGCCAGGAACTCGTCCTCCACCTTCTCCACGTCAAACGCCGCCGCGTCCTCCGACAGCTCCATGAATAGGCACGGCTTCTCGTCCTCCTCCGGCACACCGCCGACGTCGTCGTCCTCGTCGCCACCGGCCAGGGTCTCGGGCGGCAGCGTCCTCCGAGACCGGGATGAGATGGTGCCCTTCTCCATGGTGATGAACCCCGCGCCTTCCTCGTCGTCCTCCACGCGCCCGAACGCGCCGCCGCCGTCCATCTCGGCCACCGAGTTCTCGATCGTGATGAAGCCACCCCGGTCCGACCTGAGGGACGTCGCCCGCCGAGCGGACCCCGATGCCGCCGCTGCCGCTGGCCGGTTCCGGAGGCAGCTCAGGTCCGGCAGGCAGGAGGCATAGGAGCTCTTTCCCTTGTTCTTCCTTTCCCGTGCATGGCCTATTACATATGACCGTATATTATAAGTGTGCAACCATATAATATTAAGTCATCACGCAGTATATAAGGCAATAATTAAGACTAGGGTTTCTTTCCTTTTCTTCCCTAATGCACATAGCACCGACATCATTAGTTACATCAAACTAGCTAGCTGGAATTCTATCTCTTGTTCATTGACATATCACTTAGAAAATAGTATATACGAAGGGCTAGAAGCTAGCTAGGTCAGAAAGATTTGTATCTCGATGAAAATAGCTAGAATATTTCCTCGTAGATTTGTTTAGCCTAAGTATCAGTTACGTACCGTTGGCACCATGGATCTCTTCCTGCTCCATCACTCTGCAGTAGACGCTCACAGTGAGCACTGCACCGGCGGCCGCGCCGCCGAGCGGGAAGCTGAGCGCCTTGCCGCCGAACCTCGGGTTGGAGCACTCCGCCGCGGCGGCCTCGGCGAGGTCGACGGGGAACGCGCCGAGGTCCCTGCCGCTCGCCGAGTCCACGAGCGCCGCCCACACGGTGAAGCTCCGAAGCGTGGCGCCTCCCGCGCTGAAGTAGTGCAGGAACACCTCGTCGAACACGGCCGCGCCCTGTGCCACCCGCGCCGGCGCCGTGTGCTCCCCCTCGCCGCCCTTGCTCCTCCACCCGACCACCACGCCCCGCCCCTCCACGGCAGGGGGCAGGCCGGCGACGTGCTGCACCTGGAGGCACACGACGCAGCGCGCGCGCCGTGGGCGGCCGAGGCCCCCCAGGGACCGGAGCAGCCTGCACTTCCACTGGCCCAGCGCGCCCCGGCCGCCGCTGCCACCGTCCGGGGATCCCCTGGCCTTGTGCAGGAGATTGAGCTCCTCAGGCACGAGGGAGGAGGATGCATGGTGGTGTGTCTTGCCTACCATCTTGGCAGCTGGAGGAAGGAGAAGAAGGGAACAGAGGAAGTGCAGTGCATGTAAGAGCTAGCTAGTGTAGTGTGTATCTGCAACAGGTGTAAAGAGAAGAGGTATATATACACAAGAAGGTACAAGGGTGGTGATGATTTGGGTAGCATGGCATGTCTCACCATGCATGTGCATGGATGAGGTGGTGTACTGGAGGCAGGCAGGACATGGGGAGGCCAGCCCTAATGTGGAAGGGATGGCCATGGCCAGGGCTAGGGTTTTAAGCGCTTTTTTTTTGCCTCTTATGTTTTCGCATTAACAGAAGGGGATATAGACATGCATGTTAATTGCCCATTAGCTGGCCAACTGGGCTAGCTAGATCCTGCTTGGCCGATACTATTTTCAGCTTAAAGTAAACTAAACATCACCTAGGGGGAAAAACATGGAAATGGATTTTTTACCATGCACACCATATGTCGTGCATAGATCTGTCGTTTATTTTTCCTATGAATGCGTGATGTATTTCTTTCTCAAGTTGTAATACTTCATTATTCTTTACTCTCAATGTATACTTGTTGTGCACATTATTCAATGTCTATAAAAAGCTGAAATCTGTACACAATCTTATCTATAGACAATGATTAGTGGGTCATATGTTTGAGGGACCCAAATGAAGGTGAGACTAGTTGTGCATGTTTTGCTAGTCTCCATCTATATTTTCTCTTCTCCATACAACCACCACGTGCATGTGCTGCTACCCTCCCTCTAGGTTCTCTCTCCACTCCAAATCACACATTTAATTTTTCATGTGAAAATTTTAAATGACTAAAATCTTTTGAACCAAAAGTCTGATTTTAGACATGTTTGAACGGTTGTGTTTGTTGTGAGAAGATCTTCAAAATGAGATCAATATTGAATATATTATCTGAAAAATAATTTCTTTATTTGAAACTTGATGAAACCAACATGAAACTATTCAAAACCTAGAAAAGAGAAAACAATTATGCTCATGGAATATTTTTTTCTCATATTTGGATATGTAATTTGTTTCGTCATGTTTTATATGGGTTTCAGTATGGTTCTAGTTTGTCATGTGGTTTCACTCGTGTTTCAGCATGTTTCATTCTAATTTGACTATATCAATACGTTTAGAAAACAAAAAAGAAGTTCGTTTCATCGTGTTTCATCATGAGGTAGATGTTTCATCATGTTTTATCATGCCGTATCATCGTATTTGATCGTACCGTAGATGTCCCATAACATAGTGTCATTAAAATATTAGATACATGTTTATGACGAATACATGTTTCATATATGTTTAGTTATATTTGACAAATGTTTCAAGAATTCTTAATGAAATTTTGGTGATTTTCACCATGCTCTGTAGAGTTCCATAGAGGTTTCATCATGTTTCATATGGGTTCCACTCTGGTTCACTTTGTCATGTGATTTCACTCTGAGTTTGAAAAATTTTCAGTCATTTAATAGCTGCTTCATAGGTAATTTTTGGAAAGGATAAAAGTCCAAGCTACAGTAACAAATTGACAACACGTTGCTCCTTAACCAAGAATTGCCAAATTCTTGGACGAGCTAATCTTGGAATAAAAGAATATCAAATCTCCAAACTAATGCTAAAAGTTTCATAGAGTTTCATCATGTTTTATATGGATTTCAATATGGTTCCAATTTGTCATGTGGTTTCACTCGTGTTTCAGCACGTTACATTTTAATTTGACTATTTCAATACATTTAGAAAACAAAAACAAGTTATCATAGCATTGTGTTTTATCGTGAGTATCACACGTGTTTCATCGTACCATAGATGTTTCATAACATAATGTCATTAAAATGTCGAATACACGTTCATCACTAATACATTTTTCATATGTTATGGTTGACAAATGTTTCATGAATTCTTAATAAATTTTTGGTGATTTTCACCATACTTTGTAGCGGGTTTCATCGTGTTTCATATGAGTTTCACTCTGGTTCATTTTGGTTTCATCGTGTTTCATATGAGTTTTACTCTGGTTCACTCTAGTTTCATCATGTTTCATATGAGTATCACATAAAAATAAAGTATATCATACTTTACCTTTCAGGGACAACTATCTAGGATCTAAATATTTATCACCTTTTAAGAACAGCAATCTAGGATCTAAATATTTCTAACATATACATTAAAAAGCTGGGGATCATATTTCAATAAAAAAAATTGCTCAGCATTCGAATCAAGAAAAAATATATTGATTGCAATATTGAGATCCGCACCACGCTGTAGCCGTATATAGAAGCGCCTTTAAAAAAAGGGTTAGAAGCTTCTCTGTTGGTTGAAGCAGACCACATATATGATCCTTACATACCAATCCATACAACAAGAATAAACACTATGATGCCATGGATACCCAAGTAAAATAAAACAAAAAAATGTTGGGAAAAATGAAGAACTGAACATATTTGTTCCAAAATGAATGGACCAGGTGTCCTCACATATGCTTAAAGTTCTGAAATGAACTGGCAGTTCCGAAATGTATCAAGCCTTAAAACACGAATGCCCCAAATCAAAGAAAGAAGAGAAAGAGCGAATCAAAGAGAAATCAAAATAAAAAATAAAAAAGATTTAATAAGGGCAGTGGGCATCGGATAAGCCTCACTGCCCAGCCTCACTGCCCCCATCCTGTCCCCATCCAAGCTCCCTTTGGAGCTGCCGTCGCCTGTGGGAAGAAGCCGCTCCGCCGCAGCGGCAGCAGGCCGCCCGCCTCCTCCCTCTGTCGGAGCTCTGCCCCGCCGCCAGGAGCTCAACCCTGCCGCTAATCGGAGCCGCCTATCACCGCAGTCCACCAAGCCGCTGTCGGCTGGTCTGCCCCTCGCCGCGACCAGCTAGCTTCCAGGCCGGTCCCCTTCCCTCCGTGGCACCTCCGCCGACCTCCTCCCGCTTCCCCTCTGCCGCATCCTCCTCCCCGCTTGGACACAACGATCGCTGCGGATGAGCATCTCCACCAGCCGCTCCATGACGGCGGCGGACGTGCTGACCCGCCGCAGCGCGGTGTCCACGAGCAGTAGGCTCCCCATGACGTTGACGAGGATGCCGACGCTAATGTGCTGCTCGTCATGCGAGCCCTCCAGCCCTCTGGCTCGCTCGTCTACACCTTGGTTGGTCCAGATCCAGCACCGAGAAGTCGGATCTCTGCCGCTCGTGCGGTGCGCCGGCCATCAGGAGTCGAGGAAGAGGGGAGCTGCCGACGGCTCACTGGACGGAATCATCTTCTGTCCTCCCCGGCACGGTGCCTGTGGAGATATCGCGTGCAGAGTTGGTCGCGCCTGGATGCCCGCTTTGCCGAGGCGCGCGGAGGCCGGATCCGTCGAGGAGGGTAGCGAGCAGGAAGAGAGAGATGAGAGAAGGAGATTCATGGGAATGACGAGAGATGGCAGGGAAGTGATAAGGAGAAAGGAGGATGGGACATAATAGGTGAAGTGCACAGAAAATGCAAGAACATGATGAAATACAAGGGAATACACGAGGATAGGAGATATATGCACAAATCTTGATGCATGCTCAACGGTGATTCCATGCACGGCATGTGGCGGGCACGTTAGAAAAGAGTTTGCCGGAAAAAACATCCATGCTGGCTCTAGCTAGCTTAATTCAACCTGATCCAGTTTCACTCATACTGAGTTATGACCAAAATTCCGGAATTTATAGCCGCAATATAGTAATAAGTATATCGATCGACAGCTTGCGACTATAAGCTATATCACTTCCTACAGAAAGTTCAGATCTATATAGACTGCATGCATGTAATTGCTGAAAAGGATGGATCCGTAAACTACTGCTGCCTTTCTGAGATTAATATAAAATATTTAAAAGGAAAGCCAAAAACACTTCAAAGAGAAAGGCAAAGGAGCTTATAAGAGATCATAACACAATCAAAGAGCCAACTAGTTAGGGGTGGCAGTGGCACATTTATATCTTAACCACCCTATCTGGAGGGAACAAAGTGCATGTGCCATGCAGAAAGTGAGGGAGATTAGCATAAGAACTTTGCAAAATTAACTCTACTTAATCTGTATGTGGTCCTAACCCATTGGTTATGGTGATAATTTTCCGCTAGTTAATTAATTAATGCAATCATCTTACATGACAATTGACAGTTGTCACAAGTGCCAGGGGGAGGGTTCAATTCTTTTCTTAGCCAGGGACCAGCAAGTACAAGACTTGCCACCTCCAAGCATAGCTCCTGCCCTAGCTTGAAGGGTCATCCAACTCCAACCTTGGACTTACCCAATTCTTGATCCTGTAATTCGTTTGTTCTGGTTTGATTTGATGTTTCCTAAGGGGATAAATAGGGGTCCAGTTCTAGGGAGCATTAAAAGATGATTTGATATATCAACTATTTGCATGTACACCTGTCTTGAGATGGGGTGATAGCTAGGTACACTCGTACCGATGTTTTGACTTGGTGAATGTGTAGAATTAGCAAGTAAAACCAATTAGTACTTGGTTTGTAATTCTATATAACTGAATAAGCGATCCCCGCTAATTTGGATCCATGTTAATTTCCTCTCCTCTGGTGCAAATTATCTCTATTGTCTTTGGATAAGTATTGAATGATCCGAATCCTATGTCCTATTATATCTACACAAGTTATGCCACAACTACACTTCTATTGATCTAACCTCTGGTGCAGCCACGTCACCTCAACTATTTTTCTAATCGTCTGATATGCACTGATCGTTTCAGATTATTTCATATGACAATTATCGCTACGTACATATGCAGCAACAGTGATCACGCTCAGTGACGGGAAAAAGTTAGCTTGTGGGACTCGACTTGGCTAGGCGGACTAAGACAAGGGACATTGCGCCAAGAATCCATGCAATTTCAAAGAAGAAATATGGTGTGTACACAAAGCTCTAAACCAAATAAATGGATCAACCACATTAACATCTAGGAATTTTTCGACATGTGGTGCAACTTGGGCAG
This sequence comes from Stipa capillata, assembly GCA_019208055.1. Taxonomy (NCBI): domain Eukaryota; kingdom Viridiplantae; phylum Streptophyta; class Magnoliopsida; order Poales; family Poaceae; genus Stipa; species Stipa capillata. The sequence goes on along the minus strand of JAGXJF010000106.1, from coordinate 762,417 downwards.
GTCCAATTGACCCAGGGTACAGAGGATGCCATCCAATGGAAATTGACGGCAAGTGGTGTAAATTGGGCAGCAGGTATACAAGCACAATTCATGGGGCCATGATGACCTAGATGACTACCACAATTTGGAAAATATGGGTGCATTCGAAATGTAAAGTTTCGTCTGGCTTGCTACCCAAAATAAAATATGGACAGCCGACGCCTTGAGCGAAGGGGATGGTTAAGTTGTGGCGTACGCCAACTTGGCAAGCGGGAGCCTGAAATGGCTCACCTGTTGTTCAAATGTCGCTTCACCACTCGATTTGGTCCATGATTAAAGACTAGCTCGGACTACAAGATTTTCACCGTAGCCATAAGGAAACTAGAAGATACGCATGCGTTGCTGCAGAAACTCTTAGCAATATCTATGGGTTGTGTTAGAGTTTGTTATAGTTTGTTAATCACGCCATGTCTACACTGTTAGTTGATTACGTGAGCCGTGCTTCTAGGCACGTTAGCTCTGCTCTACGGGGCCATGCAGATCTACAACCCTAGTCTTCCGCTGTGTATTTTCTCTCTGTAACATTCTATATAATGTAAAGATCCTGAGAGGCTCCAGTGTGCTTTTGCAACCTAAACCAGTGTCAAAAACTTTTATGGTATCAGAGCCAAACCCGATCCAATCTACTACGATTTGCTGCCACGGTTGCCAACCCAATCAACGCGGCTTTCTGCCCGCACCAGCCTTTAGCCAATTCATCAAAGTGAAGCTCATCCGTGAGAATTACTTGCTGTGGAAAGCACAGGTCTTGCCTGTACTTCGGAGCAATCAGCTGCTCGGGTACGTCGATGGCACGGTTCGGCGCACGATGCCAACCGTAACTCAGCCACCGGCGAGCAAAGGCGATCGCGCGTCCACCGTCGCCAACCCAGCCTACAGCGACTGGTTCCAGCAAGATCAGCTTGCTTTGAGCGGTCTGCTGTCCTCTCTCATCGAGGATGTGCTCGCCCACGTCACCTTCCTGCCGACGACGCGGGAGGTATGGGTGGCACTCGAGAACATGTTCTCGTCAGGCTCGTGAGCTCGCAGCATGTAGATCCGTATGTAGCTCTCAATGATGCAGAAGAAGGACATGGGCATTGCGGATTACTTCCACAAGGAAAAAGGTATTGTTGACACACTTGCTGCCATCGGGAGATCTCTTCCAGACGAGGAAGTTGTCGCCGAAGTCTCCCTCGAACAGTAAACTTAGGCACCCCAGGCCGAGAGACCGAAGTGCTAAGAGGACGACTTGGGGAACGACGCTTAGCGACCACTCAAGTTCCCCCAAATTATCGCCGAAGATTAATACGGAAATTATAGCGAAAAATTGAACGAGAACTCAGCGAAGAGAAAACTTGGATTGAACCACCCTGATATGGGGTGCCGTCTCGCCCTTATATAGGCAAAGACGGCTTACAAGTGAATATACATCGCTGCCCCTAGGCAGATTACGGTTTTACCCCGACCTACAGTGCCGTACATCGGCGAATCTGTATTCTCTTCCTCGTCGCTACCTACTATATGCGCCGGCATATCCTCGATGCGCCTCGCCGGTACGGATCGCCACCCGGCTCGACTCGTTTCCGGTGATCTTGGCTTAGGAAGGGTTTCTTCGGGTTTCAAGGACCAGGCGAGATGCCGTCCCCCACCTCGGACCGGGCGCAGGCCAACTCGACCTCGTCTCGAAGCAAGGACGACCTCGGCCCCGCCCTGGAGGAGGGCGACGTGTCCTGGCCTCGCCATGGAGGGCGACGCGGTCTGGCCTCTCCAGGCCACCTCGCCGACTGTTCCTAAGAATCTTCAAAGGATACGAGATGGTTAGAAAGTGTAAAGACAGAAAGATAAGAAAAATGGGGGTACCTCGTCCGGACGGCTAAGCCGGACTACCCCAACAGAAGTCATCTCCTATATCTTGGTAGGTTTAGGATCTAAATATGATAGTTTGGTCGCGAGTATCACTACTCAGAATGACCCCATGACCATTAGTGACTTGTATGCTCATGTGTTGAGTTTTGAGTTAAGGCTTGAGCACAATAGCAGCTTTCTTCAGATGTCTCTGCTAACAATGTCAAAGGGGCCAACCTCAATCTCATGGAAACAGCAAAGGTGGTCGTGGTCATGCCCGCAACTACAACAACTTCAAGTCCTCCAGCGGCCGCGACAGCTCCAGTCAAAGTGGCAGCCCCAAACCTATTTGCCAAATCTGCAACAAGATAGGCCACGATGTGCTTCCCTGCCAAAGGCGCTTCGATCACGGCTATCAACCTGAAGAAAAGGTGGTTGCCGCTGCGAACACCTCCTATTCGGTTGACTCCAAGTAATACGTCAACACCGGCGCGACGGACCACATCACACACAATCTGGAGCGCCTGACCGCTCGAGAGTGCTGCACCAGCGGCGACAAGGTTCAAGTTGAGAGCGGTCAAGGTTTGCCTATTGCTCATGTTGGAAATTCAACTGTAGCTGGTTCATCTTGTTTGTTATCACTTAAAATTGTTTTGCATGTTCAAAATCAATAGGAATCTACTTTCCGTTTGCAAACTAGCTACAGATAGCAAGTTCATTATGGATTTATTCTTAAACACAAATCCAATGTTCAGAATATTTTTCTGCAATTTCATAACCCTGTTGAGCGACTTCTAGGTAACAGGATTCGAGCTACTCAATCCAATTTGGGCGGGGAATACCATCGTCTTCATCACTATTTCAATCGTGTTGGTATCGCCCACCTCGTCTCTTGTCCTCATACGCATCAACAAAACAGGACTGTGGAGCGAAAGCACTGCCATAATTGTCGAAACAGGCCTAGCCCTTCTTGTGCAAGAACATATGCTAATTCATTTCTAGGACGACGCTTTTCACACATCATGTTATGTCATCACTAGGATGCCTAGCCGAGTGAAGCGAGTACTCAGGTACATCAAGGGTGTTGAAAATAAACAATACATACTTGAGAACATTCTAGAAGATTAGAGAGCTCTCATGAATGCCTAAATATTTACCATGAAAAATATTAGAGATAATTCTTCATGGCAAAGTGAGAAGCTTCTAGAATACACTGGAAGATTACAAGAGAAAGATATTTGAAGAGAATGCACTAGAAAAAATAAGGATAAGTATAATAGAGATATTTTAAAGAAGTATTCTAGAATTAGGAAATATTAAATATGTGGATATTTTAGAAGAGAATTCTAGAGAAGAGATATTTCTAGTGTAGGGGTTTGGATGTGTGCCACTTGGCATCAATCCAATGGACTTGTGTAACTATAAATAGGGCTGTCACCCTCCCCCCATGTAACCTAGTGAGCCACTATGAGTATGAAAGAATACTAGGGAGTGTGGTATGGAGTCTTAGGTAGAGTGGTAGGATAGCCACCAAAGAGTATTGTATTTAAATTGTATTAGTGAATAAAAGAGTTCTCTTGTGTAAGTGTGGTCTCCCCGATAAGTCGCGTACTTCTAATACTTAGTGCTTGTTGAGTTGTGATTCGACGTGAGCGGTTCAGTCGCCCGAAATCATAACGGTGCTTTAACGTGAGTGGCGTAGCCGCCCAAAAGCAAAGTACTAAATATATAAGGAAAACCTAGTTGGTGTAGAGAGTGTGCATAGGTCCTTACATAGTGTGGGTAGCAAGGGCCACCTCGAGAGAGTCATCCCCTACAAAGGGAACGCTCAATCAAGGTTTAAAGCTGCACAAGTCATCATCTACCGTTGTGAATGCATTTTCTGATGCGGGTTGGGTGGGGTGTTATGACGATTGGAGATCAAAGAGCGGCTTTAATTGTAATGTTCCTAGGCTCTAAACTTGTGTCATGGAGAAAGTAACCAATGGTCTCGCAGTCTAGCACGGAGGCTGAATACAAGGTGATCACCAACGTTAGTGCTGAAATAATCTAGATTTAGTCACTACTGAAGGAGCTCGGCTTGTTTCAAGGCAAGGCACCAATCCTATGGTATGACAACTTGGGACAAGCTTACCTCACCGCAAACCCCATGTTTCACACGCACGCTAAACATATAGAGATTGACTTTCACTTCATCAGAGAACAGGTCGATCGCGTCGGACACCATGGAGGCTAGGTTCATCTCCTTGAAAAATCAATTGGCAGATGTAGTGTTCACGAATGCTCTGTCGAAGGCGCCATTCAACTGAATTTGTCGCAATCTCGATCTGAGATACCTCAGTTGTGATTGAAGGGTGTATATCAGAGTTTGTTAATCATCGTCATATATACATTGTTAGTTGATTAAGAGAGCCGTACTTCTAGGCACGTTAGCTCCGCTCTATATGCCATGCAGATTTGCAGCCCTAGTCTTCAGCTGTGATTAGCATTGTGTATTTTTTCTCTGTAACGTTCTATGATCCCGAGAGGATCCACTGCGCTTTTGGAACCTAAACCAGTGTCAAAAACTTTTAGATTGTACTGTTGTGTGGGTTGTTTTGGTTGTCTATATGTACGTAGCAATTTTTGAAAGATGGACGCAAAAAAAATCGATCGGCCAAAGAAGCAAAGCATAAAAATGTTTCCGCTTTGCTTTTGATTCTAGCTAGTGACATGCGGCATAGTAGAAAACATTTTAAGAAAACACGTGCGCTGCGTTCATTCCAAATTTTCCCGCAGACGAGCATGAGCAAGGATGCTTTGACCCCTTATCACGGACCACGCCGGTCCACCACTCAATCGTCGTGTGGCACCCCACTAGTCAATAGGTTATTTTGTTGTGCATGACAATATTAACACAGACGTCAACTAATTAAGCTCCATGCATATACGTACTCAGTCTTCGATCTCTAGCCATCATTGCATCAAAATGATCAGCAACTGGGCGCATGCTTGATTTGACGAGGGTTCGTACTACATGCTTGATAGTACACTCCAATACGATCGTACGCATATATATGCACTCATGGCCGGGAAAGTCACTGGGTGCACACGGGGATATGTGCACCCATTAGTTTTGGCGAATTTTAATTTTATATATAAGTTTTAAAAAAATCTAAAAAAATTCATATCGGTATATGATGGAATGAAGTATACACAGTTAAATTTTTAAAAAATAATATGACCATTTGCGATCTGTGTAAAAAAAAACAAATATGTGCATATGGCCCCTTTGTACTGTTCATGCTATCCAAGGTGTGTTTTTATTTTTTTTGCACAGGTAAAAAATGGTCATATTATTTTTTAAAAATTTAACTATGTATACTTTATTCTATCATATACCGGTATGAATTTTTTCAGATTTTTTCGAAACTTGTATGTGAAATTAAAATTCGCCAAACTAATAGACGTGAATGCCCCCCGTGAGCCAAAAAGCCGCACTCATGGCCGCCTCTTTCTTTGGAATCCATTGCACTCCTCAGAAAGCGGATCTAGAATCGATCCGTTTCCCGGCATGTGGGAAGGCGCATGCACATCGGCATGCAAGGTGCATTTGCAGCAATACTAGTCCTCGAAGTCCCTGATACTGATGTGGCGAGATGCAATAATATTACTAGCTAGTGTTCAAATCGGGAAACGAACACTACATGCTCTGAACCCGTACGTGATCGATCGGCATCGCCCAATGAAAGCTCTTGCGCATGAAGCTCGTGTCCTCGTGGTACACCCGGTGTGCATTAACAATGTCGCATCAATCGATTTGGCCTTTCAGGATCTTGCTTGGACAACGCGCAATCTGATCTTTGCGATCCATTTGGATGGTGTTTGGTCGGAGAAGAAAGGTGCATGTTTACGTACTTGCAAAAACTCTAATATTATAACGTGTCAAAAGTATGTGCCATCCGTGCATAAAGTTACTACTAGGAGTACTTTGCTAGCTACGCCTACGGCCTACCTAGCTATGTTTTCTTTTTCTTTGAGCATTCCTACCTCGTACCCACATAACATAGACATAAGCTGCTTAGTACGCACTTGTACTTTGTAGGAGAAAACGGTTTTACTTGAGTTACCTTGTTGCTTTCCCTTGATTTCACAAAGAAATCAAATTTCTTCTTCTTAAATACTAGAATAGTTGATTTTTCTGAGAGGAACGTACGTGCATTTGAAGCTAGCTACTATACTGCTGTCGCATTGCATGTTGAGAAGTAGGGGCCCAGACCGGTCTGCACCAGGCCCAATGAAAAGCCCATATCAGGTGGTGAATATCAAGTATATAAACGGACTGTAATGCATGCCGAAGTTGCCCAAATCAACCCAAGACCAACTACGAAGGATTCTCGATGTACCCGGCCGGCCAGCACATCAAGAGATTGCAGTGAGGATATCCCTAAAAAAAAATACTAGAAAACAAAGAGATTGCACTTAGCTTGAAGGACTTACTCAAGCAAGTAATCAAGTAACTGTGCAATCAGAAGGATTACAAAAAAGAAAAGAAACAAGTAATCAATTAACTGTGATGTAGCAGGGTTGCGAAGGCAATCGGGCGCGTAGCACAGGCAACGACAACGATGTTGGACCCCAAGAGCGACGAATCCGATGGAAGTCAGGTTAAGTGCCAAGCACAGGAGACGGATTTTCTGCTCAGTCCTCCACCTCCTTATCATTTTTCATCCTGCCAAAGCCCAAAGGTGCCTGCACGTACGTACGGAAGAAGGCAACGGATGAGATCGTAGTAGCGAGATTCCTCCATATATATGTATGTATGTATGTAGCAGAATATATATACTATTGGGATTCATGCATGCATTCAAACATGCAGTAGTTAATTACTCGCTGCTGCGCGTGGGACCTCGACGAGGAACGTAGACGACGCCGCTGGTGGTGGAGAAGGTCCGGCACGGCAAGCCGCGGAGCAGCATCCGCCCAAGCGCCGGACTCGACTACGACTCCGGCCGGCCGAACCCCCGCTAGCTCTTTCCCTTCGAGCGTCACCAACGCTAAAGCTTCTCTTCTCTGCTTGCCTGCAATGCCATATACATAGCCTACTACAGTGTCGCCCGCTTCCGATCCATCTGCCACGTACGGCAGTCGACGCGAAGCTCCATCACAGCCACCTCCTCTTTCCTTAGGTGCTGTTTGGTTTGGCTTGTAGGTGCGATTTGATCGAAAAAAGCTGAAGCTAAACCAAAGACATAGCTTTTCCATCAGTTTTGCACAACAGCCCAACCGCCACTACAGCAGGATGACTCTCTGCTGAAACCCCTCCACTGACGGTCAACCTTTTGCCCGTCGGTGGTGCTTATCATCACTGACGGACAACATTTTGCCCGTCAGTGGAGGCGATGTCCAGGCCGGTCACGAGGACCTCCACTGACGGGCCCTAAAGTCGCCCGTTGGAGGAGAGACGACCCGCGGCCCGTCGAACCCATAGAGCTGACTGAGAATTAGCACTGACGGGCCCAAATTTTTGGCCCGTCAGTGATGTTTATCAAACCACTGATAGGCCGATATTGAGGCCCGTCAGTGCTAATTTCCAGCCCGTCCACAGCCCAGCTATAACCCTAACCCTAGCCAGACGCCAACCCGTACCCCTCCCCAACCCCTCCCCCCCGCGCCCCCGCCCTCGCCCCCGATTTTCTGCCCTTCCTCCTCCCCGAGCTCCCGCCGGCCCCCTCCACCTCCGTGCGCCCCGCCGCCTCCTCTCCCTCCGCCTCCGGCCACCTCCGCCTCCTCCACGACGCCGCCGGCCCCCTCCGCCTCCTCTCTCCCGAGCTGCCTCCTCTCCCTCCGCCTCCGCCTCTCCGGATCCGTGCCCTCCGCCACCGGATCCGTCCCCCCGGCCGTCGGATCCGTGCCCCTGGTCGCCGGATCCGCGCCCGCTGGCTCCACTCCCCCTCCTCGACCTCGACCTCGACGAGGCCGGCAAGCGGCGTGGCTTGGTCCTCCGGGGAGGATGGAGGCAAGGAGGTCGGAGCATCAAAGAAGAAGTCACCGGGGGCGGGGAACGCCACAGCCGCGGAGATCCGCGAGCCCGCCGAGGAGTATGCGCCCCTCATCCTTGTGCAGGACGCCTACGCGCATGTTCTTTCCTCAGATATGGTTTCATCTAACATTGCTTCCTTTAATTTCTCTTATCTTCTATTGTTTGATTCATGTGTACAGTTCAAAGAGGAATGCAACACAGAGAAAAAGATTATTGCAAAGCTTAAAAACAGTCCTAAAAAATCACCTGACTACATAGTTGATGTCAAGTAGAGTTTGCAGTACTGCCTGCATATCTTTCCCCTTCTATTAGTGCTTGCCTGCTAGGTAAATATGCTGCTGCGGGGGAGTTAGCATTCTGATGGTTGTCAGTGGTTGTCACTCTACGGAAAGGTATATTAAGTTTGCATGATATGTTACTATCCTGTGATATGGCATGGCTGTAGAGCTCCTAAGTAATGTTGCCAGTGTTCCTTTAAGCACCATGCAGATTGCCACTACAGGGAACACAATTATTTTTATCTTTTGAATTATAGATGATCTTACTGCATCTATCCTGTTGTACCATAGTTCTAAATTATACCAGTTTATTAAAATTTAAAGTTGGCATCTACAATGAACTGTGTAAGTTGTTGCTTTTGATTCTATTTTACTGAATGCATTATTTTGTTTAGCGATTCCAGGTTCTTTGAATTTTTTGAACAGATGTAGTTGATTCAATGCTTGGTGTAAATATTGCAAATTTTGAACAGACTTAATCTCATATGACTTATCTAAGTAGCACATACGTGCAATAGTTAATAGTCAATACACTGTTCAGCACAGGCAGCAAACTGGCAATGTATGGGTTAACGTCTCAGCGTTGTATACAAGATAGATGTCTATGATCGTATGTGTGCTTCACTAGGCAAAATTCGTCGGCAAAAGGCTTGGACTGTAACTGGTAGCTTTATTTTGGATGGCAAAAGCCTACCAAACTTCAGTATATGTATTGGATAATTTCATCCATGGTTTAACCTGAAGGGTAACCATTATAAAGCATAGAGCGTGTTTGACCTCCTCATTTATCCAGCTAAATTAGGACTCTGATTGATCATGTTTATCCTCTACATTCTTTTTGGTGTATGTAATTAATCTGCTGGTGTCAATTTGTTTGCATAATAAGCTCCACTGTTCTGTGCTTCCAGCAAATTGTACCTCCTGTGCTTAATTCCTTCATGGATCAAGATAGCAGAGTGCGCTACTATGCTTGTGAAGCGCTATATAACATAGCAAAGGTGAACATTTAATGGAGTAACGAAACATGAGTTATATGTATGCTTTATGCTAATGATGAATTTTTATCTGTAGGTTGTAAGAGGGGATTTTATCATCTACTTCAACAAGATTTTTGATGCTTTATGCAAACTGTCTGCAGACTCAGATGCTAATGTGCAGAGTGCAGCTCATCTTCTGACGGCTTGTCAAGGTATGGCCTGGGCTATACCTATACATCCCACGGTAGCAATGGATCAAAATAGTAGTGAAGCATCCGTAACGAAGCAAGGAAATGGAGAATGGTTGGAGCTAAGGAGCTAGATAAGATGTTCCCGATTTATCCTTTCTTTTGTTTTTCTTCATAGTGTTTGTCCTTAATATAACCGGTAGTCGTCAGATTTTATCTGTGCATGTTATCTCACAGCTTGTTTTATTGGCTGACGTACATACTGCTATCAGTTACTATAAAATATGAATCTGAAAAAATATATATTGGATGAAATGTATTGTTTTCTAAATTTTATTTTTTTAATCGCTGAAAACCTACTACTGACGGGCTTCTAAGGAAGGCCCGTCAGTGGTGACAGGGGCTCTGCTGACGGGCCCTGGGCCCGTCAGTGGAGGGCACCTCCTCCACTGACATTTGCAGGCTGACGGGCCCCCAGCCCGTCAGTAGAGGCCCATACTGCAGTAGTGCGCGCGCATGTGTAAAATTCGCCACAGCGGAAAGCTACGCAACCCTGGCTTCCCACAGTAGTTACTTACCGCGCACGGAGGTTGCCCTCGATTTCGAAAAATTTACAATCGAAATGCCCTTATCGCTCCTTTTCCCCGTTCCCCTTTCTCTTTCCACACCTCCTTCTCTTTCTCCCAGCGCCAGATCTGGCCTCCACCCGCCGCCCTCCACCTGCAACGCCTCCACCCACCGCGGCCCTCCACCCACACGCCGGCACTGCCGCCCAGCAGCGCCCCTCGCCTCCACCGGCGCGAGCCTCCACCGGTCGCGCGGCTGGATCGGCTGCCAACTCGACCGACGAGCGCGTCCACCGGTGGGTGGTGGAGCCGAGCACCCACCGCGCCACCTCCAAGGCCGCGAGCCTCGACCGGCCACGCCCCTCCACCCGCCGCGCGCCTCCACCGCTCGCCCACCGCCGCCGATCGCCCACCGCCGCCGCTCGCCCACCACCGCCGCGCCCGTCCACGGCCCAGCTCTGCTCCCGCTCTGCCTCCCTCCGCGCCGGCCACCCTCCGTGCCGGTCTCTCTCCCCTCCAGGACTCCCTCGAACCGGCGCCAAGAAGGGTGCCTCGCAACCGGTGGACCACCCCAGGCCTCCAGGTCGCCGGCGTCCTGAGCCGAAGCCACGCCCCCGTCCCAGCTCCGTCCTGCCCAGGTCGCCTCCAAAGGTAGAAACAAAATTTCTGCTCCATTTTTGTACCATTTTTGCATGTCACTTGTGACTGGATGTGGATATGCATGTACCTGCAAGTCTGATCTTGGTTTGCATATGGTGCCATGACAAGTATTGAGCATGCTATTATGATCCTACTTTCAGCTTACTAATCTAAATAACTTTTAGTCTATTAGTAGTGAAAGTTTGAAAATTTTGACCGCACGCTTTCTAAAACATCACCTAATTCCGAACAGAGAAGATACATTTTTTGTTATCCAATATGTTATCTCTATTATTATGGCAAATATAGTTGTGCTAGGTTGAAACCGTATTTTGTTGCGAAAATTAGGTTACATTTTTAATTTAGGTCGAGATATTCTAAAAAATATACTTTTGTTAAAAGTTATTTCACCTAAATCTAAGCAAAATAAAAGAATCGCATTCCTCCACAAATCAATTTGTGTCGGCATCTATTGTATGCTTATATGTGTTGTGTCCATTTTAGAATCCTAAAATATCTTGGTGAATGGTTCTAAATAGTATGAGTCTGACAAATCTTGATGTAGGTTTCTAGAGTGTACGAGTGTTGTAATGACCCCCGAAATTAAGCTCGTGTGAGAAGAGATCGATCTTTTCGGAATCAGTTAAGTCATTGGTCCCGATCAACGAAATGGTCAGGCGGATTAGATCAATAAAGGATATCTATATTACTATGAAATCTAACTGTTTGGAGAATGGTAGCCATTGGATCTTCCAAATTGGAACTCAGTTTGCAAAGATACTAATTGTCAGATGATAAAGTAATTATCCTTAAAAAGATACCGTAATGTTCAAAGTGAGAAAAAACTAATAATCAAATGATAATTCATTTTGCGATGGTTCGGTAAGCGTATTAGTACTTAATACATGATATATGATGGTACACGATTCATAGTTACCAAAGCATATTAATGCTTGCTACTTCAGCAGGCTCACGTCCTCAACCGAACACTCCGATCTCAAGTTTATCTAGACAGGCAAAAAACATCAAATCTTAGGCAATCTTTTTGGGATCATTTTTTTCCAGGCACGTTACCTATGCCACCAACTAAACATACCCTGAATGAGTGAGAGAAGATACAGATTATGCACATGAATAGAAATGCGGAAACATTATAGGTTTTTCTTTTTTCTTTTTGCATAATGGCATTTAAGTGCCATTGTGTCTAAACCAATTATTATTATGGGTCAAGCTTATAAATATGTTCCCGGAGAACAAGCATGCAAATGTTTGTAGATTTTTCGATGTAACAAGATTTAATATTTCGCTTTAGTTGTTTCATGCGTACATATTATATCTATTTAAATAAATGTTTAAATTTTAGAGAAATAGACTTTAAACTTGATATGATTTAGGAGAAACAAATAGGGTAATATCTAATTTACCTCATCTAATTTCAAGGAAGTCTAGATCCGACCATCTATTATAAACTATTTGTTGAAGTTATGTTTTGAAAACCGTGTTGATTAATATTGAAAATACCACTTATTTTCATCTTTTTCAGCTCTCTTTTCATTTCCTGATGTACCTTTTGCCATAATTGCTATTTTACTTGAATTTTGAAAATTTCTAACACAGTGGTCGGGCAGGGAAAGTTTGAGAGCAATCTGGGAGGAATGCGGGACGGATAGGGACAAGAACGGGAGTATTTTTCTTTTCCCTTCCCGTGTTCTCCTTTTTCTAATTTCGAGATGGATTTTGATTCGTTGCTGTGGTTGGATGGAAATGCCCCTAATAGCTGCGTACTATGCAGGACACAGAAGGCTAGGGGTACTTTTGGAAATGTCAAATTTGGTGGAGGTCCAGCGGTGTCAGGACTCAGGAGTGAGCACGAGTCTTTGTTTTCGCTTTGCGGGAGATACTTGCGAGTTGTATTGCAGTATCACTTGTTCACTTGGTGTGTTGTTTTGGTGCTGCTGTTTTCAGTAAAAAGTTGTTGCCATTAGTAGTTTGGAAAGTAAATCAGAAAAATATGAGACGTAAGTTATGTTCGACATCTATGTGACATTTCAAGATCAAAGATAAAGTGCCCATTAGTTAGTGATTTTGTTTTGAAAGAAAAACTAAAAACTTTTAAGTTCATTTGTCATTTCTACCAAATTCGCATTTTCACATGATAATCACCATGGTATATAATATGTAAATAAGAACCGCATTTGGATAATTGTCAACACGAGTGCATACTTACAGTTCATCAATGAGATACCAAGTACCAAAAATCTTCATGGAATGGTACCGGCCAGAAAAAATGATAAGAGTCGTCCATCATTCAGAACGCCCCAGATCAAACGTGATTCAAGCGACATTTGCTTTCAGGCCTCGATCATGCATGGCCAGCATTGCCACACACAAGGCATAACAAAACCAACACATAATCTAACCGAGCATTTAGTAGACAAGACAATCACCAAAAGATGTCACGAACATGTCATTTGGTATATGGATTTCTTTCTTCTTGCACTGTTGATTTACACTGTAAATTTGTACAATCTGTGACTGGGGGAGGCTACTAAGACATTGCCTCTCCCTACAACCCTTGGGTAAAAGACAGATTTGAAATTTGCCCTACAAAGAATGATTTGCCTCGCTTTAAAAGGTGTGGCTTTTTCTAGTAGTAAGGGAGGAATCCCATACCAACCCTAATATTGACTACCTATATAGCTGGGAAAAAGGAGAGAAAATGTAACCCAAAGAAGGTACGCCATGCAGCGGGAAGGATAGAAAAAATGTACAACAAATCAAAAAATAATCTGATGAGGTATCTAGCAGTATAAAGCTCGAGATTTCACGGCCCTAATCCTGTAAAAACTGGAAGGCAGGGTTCTCGAGTAGCTCCTCGGCTGGTTTGACATCTGAGAAGTCCTTCTCCTGTATTGCGTTGGTGATATCCTCGACTGAGAATGGGATGCTGAATTGCAAAAACAGTAGATTGAGAACGCTGGTAAGGTATTGTCCCAATTCCAGACTCATTTAAGCAGTACAATATCATCCACACCATTAAATGCAATGGTTCTTGTGTTACCTCGAATTATCGTCCAACAGAAATGAACTACTTTCTGCATTGTTGGAATCCTCTGTCATTAGCACCCGCATGTTACTAAGAACCTGAAATATTAGGGGGTTGAGTTATGCTTGTCCTTTAATATCGTGTGGAGAGTAGTATATGCAACAGTTACAACATTAGTCAGGAATTCACGTTTAGTAGTGAGCATAGTCTGCAATACATTATCTCGATTGCTTCCATGCAACTAGAAAATTGTGAAATTATGTACTTTTGCAGCCGAGAAATGGTAATATTCTCGTTGATAAGAATGCATAATTGAAGAAAAAACAGTGAAGTTATTAAGAATGGAGCTCACATCTGACGATACGCTTTGTGTATTGTACTTGTCATCCCAGTACTGTGTACAAATTCTGTATAGTTGTTGGACACTCAAGATCTACAAATGTAAACAATTGAACATGCATTAGAACCAGGATGCTTTCATACTTTGCAAAAGTAAGAAAAAATAAACCAGAAAAGCATGAGCTACAAGAACATCGAAAACAGGTTAACAGTACTAAGATTTTACCGGACATAGGTCATGGACTATCTCATCATAAGATATTCTGAACTTTTGAAATATAACCTGAAAAGAGTATTAAAAATGTGTCAGTATTTGCAAGTTACAGTCCAGCACAGGGCAAGATCAGTTCAAATTCAAACTCAAACTACCATATGTTTAATTCATCCAAATATCTGAATAATTAAGCTTATTGACTGCAAAGATAAATATGCCAAAGTTCTCGGATGACACTAAGAAAAGATACTACACTCAGCACATGTCAAAATTCTATCACGTAATTGATGCACAAATTTCAATATGAATATTACTAAAATCTACCAATTAGTAGAATAGGACACCGTACCAAAAAGCCAACGGCCTGTCTGATATGCCTTATTTCATCCCATGATGATGCTGCATACTGCAACCAAGAAACTTCAGTAAACTAATCATATAGGAAAAGAAACTATGCATTCACTCAGCAGGCAGATCACCTCAGCCGTTGCCTTTGCACACCACAATTCCAACTCAGCTAGACCAGCTTTGACATACTCTCCATTGCTGAAGGAGCAACACTCACGACGAAGGAGTAGACTGCAGAACAAACACTAATCATGTAGCGCACAAGTTTCCGGACATGCAAAAATCAAAACTTCAGAAGATAAGCTCACCTGTTGAATAGCTGTACATTAATGTATGAGAATATCTGGGTAAATATTTTCTGAGCTAAAACTGGGGGTACCTGAGGAGAAACAAAACAATAGTTAAAACATACATCCAGCAGAAGTGAATCACATATAAATAAAGAGATACACATACATGGTTATCCTGTAGAATCCTTAGAAGGACATCCAAGTTCTCAATAATTTTCTGCCAATGATTGCTCTGAGATTGACCAGATGACCTTCCAGAAATTCGCAGCATGCTAGCTTTCATTGTTCTTGGAGCCTTTTGATTAGCAAGAACATGGTTAAATAATAAACCATGAATATGTTTATACTCATGTACCAACAACCAACTTATAGGACTTAATGCCTATTATCAACAAACAGTAAAAACCTAAGTGGAGGATATATTACCTGGATACATAGAGAAATCAAAGATGACAATTCCTTTTTAATGTTATCTCGGATGATTCCATATATCTTCTCCACGTAAGCAGTTAACTGCTGCTTGAAAAGCAAGGCAGGATACTTGGCCTCAACTTGGCGGACGACATCAGTCGCCTCAACATGCATGTTGGCAAAAGATGCAGAACGCAGGCCCTAGACAAATGAATTAACAATATCAAAGTTCAATTATCCAATCCTCTTTCAATTTTAAGCTTGAAAAGGACAAAACATACTTGAGCCATTCTACCAAACAACGATGTTGGCTGAGGAGGTTTCTTTCGTGAAACACTCCCAGGTGCACCAGTAGCTTTGAGACTTCTTTGTAGAAGGAAAAGCAAACTAGATGTGTTTGAGAGCCAGTATGCAAGGTTGTCATTGTCCTCCTCATTCTGCATCAAAGACTTTAATCAGACTACAACATAGGGTCAGAACAATATGGCCCAACTACTATGAATTGGTCTAAAGGAAAGCCTGAAGAACAGTGAAGTGATATGATGATACCATTGTTGTTAACAGAACTTTGGATAAACAAAATAACATATTATTCTCCCCGTATTAGATTAGTGAAATAACAAGTGATTTAGATGTCCGTATTTAAGTCTTTTGCTTATCAAGACAGATTTCTAACATCTGCATTGTTTCAGGTTCAAAGCTAATTTTTTTATAAGCAAAAGATGGCTGGTCTTCATAGAAGGGGCATTTTGGTACTGACGTTTTAGGATCTTGAATGAAGAAATGAGCTCATGAAACATAGCATCAAAACTTACCCAAACAAAGGTACTAGCAAGAACAATCAAGCTTCTAGAGACCAAAATAGCTTCTAACTATGAAGACAACTCTAGCGAATGCACAAAAGAATTTTTGGTCAAAACTGGAAACTTGTGAAAATAAGAGGGCACCTCTACTTTTTCTAACATACAGCTACATGTGAAATTTGAAAATGGACACTGCTCAGCTCCAAAATTAAAGTTTCAATTAATAACCACTCATTTATAGTAATTCGACTTCTGGTTCGAATACCACGACCGAAGTGTGATTACCTCTATTGCAGATCCTATTAACTGAATAAGACGATCAAAAACACTGGTCTTCTCCGCCTCAAAAGATTTCCAGTGAAGAGACATTTATATATTGTAAAAGCAGCACTGGCTTACTCCCCTGCACAATAGCCGAGGTTTTTTGCTCCACAGTCAATAAGTGCATCGACATTCTCTACAGAAAGTACAGTGTATAATAACATGTTTGAATAGAAGCAGTTTAAACAATAAATTTGTTGACCTACCCGTTGTCTTCTCAACGCAAGATTTTCTCACTTTGGATCGCCATTCCCATAATCCTTAATAGCAGGGGGTGCACTTTGAGGTTCCTGAAAGGACAACAGTCGTCGTGGGATTATGGGCACAAACGGAAATCTAAGAGACTAAATATAAATGTTAAGCTGTAAAAATTCAAACCTTTGGCTCTTCAGCCTCATGATAGCCATTCTCCAGGTTCTGAATAATAGAGAAGAAAGTGGAAGAGGTAAGTAAAGGAACATAACCAATTCAACAGCAAAGGAACAAAGAAATGTCATTTTGCAAGCCGTACTTGTACCTTTGGAGCAATTGGAATTGATAAAATGTTCAGACATGCTCCGGACTGGTGAGCTCAATAATGCTTGTCTTTGCACTTTCTCATCAGATTCCATGTTGGATATTTTCTCTTGAAGCCTGAAGCAGAATATCAAAGGAAATATGTCAATCAATATACTGTTGTAGTTTTTCTCATCAATCAACATCTATGTAGAGGTACTTATATTATGAAGTTCGGTTAGGGATAGAAGAACCTTAGCATGCCATGTTCAAATCATCAATCTTTGATTCAGCTTCCATTGCCTGTTTTAGCCTTTCCTCGCTGATTTTGTTTGTTTCTTCATATTTCTTCTCGGTATCATCAATCTTCCTTTCAAGAGAACTGACCAGAGTCTGTAGTGATGAAAGTAATTACAAAAATATCAGATGGTGCTGAATAGTAGTAGAACTGTAGAAGGAAATAAATCTCTTCAAAAATGGGGTAAAGCAAACAATAACAGTTCTTTAAATTTATAATAGAAATACTAAAAATCTAAAAGAATGCAAGACCTCGTCAATGGTGCACAAATGGGAGGGATCCAGATTACGTTTCAGGTCTCACCTTAAGTTTATCATTTTCATCTCTAAGCTTATTCATCAGCTCTGTATCTATAACAGGGACCTCTTTAATAACTGGAGCTATCTCTGCAACCTTCCTGGCTTCCTCTCTCTCCTTTACTAATGTTTCTTTCGTTTCTTTGTACTGTTGTTGCACCTCTTGCAAGGCAGCTTGCAACTTTGCATTCTCTTGTGATTTAGCTTCCTCAAGATCAGCCTACAACGAACAACCATGCATTAAGCAATAACAATATGTCCTCAAATTAGCTAATCAAATATCCACATTTTGTTTCTACTGAAGAACAAGACAACTTCTTAGTACACAAATCAAGATCTCCAGTCCCAATTCACAGTGTTTACGATGTCTCATATAGCAATGATATTTTACAACTATACAAGTCCACCCAGATCACTTCTTCAGAAAATGTTGCTATTCTTTGATGTGTCCTTCAGATAAAAAATATTACATATATGTCCACCAAACAGCGAGTTGAACCATTGACGACATATTTGTGTATGTTAAATTGCAAATAAAGAATATAAATTGAAGTGCATAAACCTAGATGATGCTAGATCAGTGACACACAGTATTCTTAAAGTTACAATGACATGGAGAAGGTCTGTAAGAAAAACTTACTCGCATGCGCTTCTCCAACTGTAGCCGCCACGTAAGCTCTTCGACTTGCTTTTCCAATTTATTTTTGGCAGCTTGCAAAGCGCCAGTTTCCCGTGCAGCCTGATAAGCAATGAAATAGATAAGAAAGGCCGGCCCTTGATATCAGAGAAAATATACATTCCACTATTCATCGCAAGGGTTTCACACCAGTAGTCCATTACTAAGGCCTATAAAATCATGCACTTGTCAGGTATATCAAACCAGGAAGTGAAATATTGTACAATATACTGTAATACCGAATTACCAATCGTTCCAGAGTGAAAAAATTGGGCATGTTGAGAAGTTTTATCCAAGGAAATTTCCAGTGTCCAGCTCGACATAGTCATGAACATACTGTAGGTGGAGTGTAACAGTTATGCACAAATTTACCATTTTGAGCTTTCGAAGCTCCTTTCTAGCAACCTTTCCTCTCCAGACACACTGTGTAGTAATTGCAGCTTTCTTCATTCTTGAATAATGCAATCTCGCCAAGAATTGACGGCAGCGACTCTGAAATAGAAATATGAACAAATATAAATTATGAAGTTCAAGAACATTGTGATCTGAACTGCTAATTCGGAGTATAACGATACACTAATAGACAATTTATGTACACATGAGTAGTAGCAATGAAATTGTAGGGTTTCATCAAGGTAATATAAAACTGATAGCAATATATTTCAAGATATATGTGTCATGTTTAGAGGAAACATCCACTAAAAAGAACAGTGTAATTCACCTATAGTCCACAAAGCGTAAAATTCTGCATAATGAGCATGCTTTCAGCTCTTGGTTTCATGAGAGAAACTAAACTGGGGTGACTGGAACTATGTGATTCCATTCATAGCCTTCACTACAAAAGAGGAAGTTTCATGAACTAGACTTCCCTTTCTAATGTTGAATGGTACAGTATAAAACTATTAAGAAAACTAACTTTCAGGAATTTCATTGACTTATCACAGTTCCCTCAGGAAATCATCCAGCCAATGACCATGTTATAGTTGCTGACTGGAGATACAGTCAGTGAAAATTAACATGATCTCTGCGGTTTCAGAGCTACCACTAACTATCGGTTAATCTTAAATATATCAAGAGGGAATCCTAGCACTTTTCTCGGTTATTATCCCCAACTACTATTAATTTGCTTGTAACCTTTATTTTATTTTTCATGAACACGAAACAAGTTCTTTATTTTTCAAGTTACCTGGATAATGATAGCAGCTCTTGTTTGTCGTCTGAAGTGGATCTCTTTACGTGCAGCCATCCCACGTAAAGATGATTGAATGGTAATCCCTGAAGCCAAAAGCTCATTGTATGCCTTTCTGGCATTATGCATACGGTAACTAGTCTGGATCTTGAGAGAAGCAGCTTCTCTGCGGAGACTGTGGTAAACTCTTCTTGAAAGCTCCCCTTCAAATATTAAACCAAAGCCATGTCAGAAAATCATCACATGAATAAAATTTACGTTAAGTAGGGCCAAACATGCGACAATTTGGGACAACAAAAAATCTCACCGCGACAAACCGTCTGAATTTGTACAGCTGATCTTCGGAGTGCAACGAAACTCTTCTTTGCCAAAAATGAGCGGATTTTCCTCTGAATCATGCTAGCTGAACGCCCTAACACTTCATTTCTACGAGCATCAAGTTCAGCCATTTGACCAGCACGAAGAAAAACTTTTGTCTTGCCAATCTAGATCATCCCATTGGCAAAAGCATACAGTTTAGTCCATATATCAAGAGTGCAAAGGATAGCATTATATTAGTTGAAAAAAGGAGGTAGATTCTGAAGGGAAATATCTATTTTATGTGATTCACCTAATCAACTACAACACTTGCAGTGCATATATTGTACAGTGTTTTAAACATCTTGACCCTGAAGTCTACATGAGTACATATCATAAAGGAGAGAACATGAAGGTTATAAATTATAAAGACATAAAGGTTGCAATTTCTTTGAACTAGCATCATGCCAATATGTAGCTCCAACATACAGCCAGTACAGTTTCTCAGCACCTCAACCACAAATGGACCAATACTTTCTGGGATGTTAAAAAATGCTGTTCTAGCATTAGCAGTCAGCCAGTCTGCATTGACCATACACACAAAAAGCCTATAGCAGCTCCACATTAATTGGAAAAAAAAAGCAACGGTGTTATTAAACAAAGATATATATGTAATTATTTATTAGCCCCTTCAGAAATGTTTTGGTGCATAAAATTCAGCAATAACCTAGATACATTATTTACTTCCAAGTTAGGGCATATGGTTAAAGAGTTTTAGACAATAAAGTTGATGTAGTCATCAACAAGGCTACAGGATATCGTACTTATTTAGAATCAAATACCACAGATCAACAATGATAGAAATGTAAATTTCTCCTTAACATCCATTACCTGATAAC
This sequence comes from Stipa capillata, assembly GCA_019208055.1. Lineage (NCBI taxonomy): Eukaryota > Viridiplantae > Streptophyta > Magnoliopsida > Poales > Poaceae > Stipa > Stipa capillata. The sequence goes on along the minus strand of JAGXJF010000106.1, from coordinate 741,959 downwards.
CTTGCAGATCAACCTTCTCTAACAGCCTCCTTACAGCAGTAATCTCATCAGAACTTGTAACAATGAACACAAACCAAGATCAGTAAAAGGCTTGACCAACTAAACCATAAACCAAAAACAAAAAAACAGTTATTCATTGATAATACCTTCCACTCAAAACATCAGGCGCAAGAATACCAAAACGATCTATGAACTCATAGAATGTTTTTCTAGTTGGATACCCAGCACAGCTTATCCTAATTGCTTCCATAACACCCTGAGGAAAGCCAATTGTATAATTACTGATTTTGGAACTTCGAAGCAAAAGAAAATGACAACAGAAAATCTTACTCCGCATCTGAGCTGCTGAAGAACATTCTGGTTCTCGAAAATTGCTGGCTTCAATAAATTATTGGGCTTTACACAACGGATATAGTGGGGCTCAGTTGAACTCAAAGTTTCCAAGAGAGATTGCAATTGTTGCTGCATTTTTTATATACAGATTAGAACAGTGAAGAACTGGGAGAAACTGAAATCAAATAGAAGCACTAAAAGAATAAAAAGAAGTGATTATGCACCTTGAATCTGGAACCAATTGATGAAAACTTTGACGATTTTGAGGAGTCCTCGGAGAGAAGAGGGAAAAGTCCCGAGACAAATGGACATCCTGAAGCACCCAAGAGAGCCTGATGTTCAGCAACTACATAATCTTTATTCTTGTCCAGAAATAGCTCTGTTTGATAGGTGACCTATACATGAATGTTTCACATTAGATTTGGTTATAAAAACAATTCTAACTAACAGAAGCAAAGGCAATTCATTACTTACATCTCCAGCATAATGACATATTGTAAAGTCTGACCGAGATAACTTTGGCTTATTAAAGCGCTTGTGATTTTTGAAAGTTTGGTACAACTTCTGAGCAAATGTCTCATGTGTTGATCTTGGCAACATACTGTAACACAAAATCATATGTGGACAGATTTAACTATTTGTAAGATTGAATTTTTGTATGCTAGAAAACCAACAAGCGAACAATGATATATTATCATTGATCCATACCAAGCTTCATCCAGAAGGGCAATAATTCCACCAGGTTTCTGCAAAGGAAGAATCGAGTGCTTAGATGGAACATGCCAAGACCATAAAGCAACATAACATATCAGCGTGTTTCAGCAATGTCAAAGCTAATATATAATTAACACAACTGTCTATCTACTATTTGGAGCTAAGGATTGAAGTAGCAAAAGAAGCTATATTTGCTTGCCTTAGTACAACCCTATTGCAAGGTAACAAAGAGAAAGTGGGTGGGTGTGTGTGACGGAAATACCTTATCAATGAGATCAAGGACATCCTGGTTGTCAATGAACTCAATATAACTCCAGTTAATTTCTTCTTTAGTGTACTCTTCCTGCTCCATCTTAAAGACATGCTGCAGGAAAGCAGAACTTCAGAGTTAAATCTCTTTCATATATTAAAAACAACTCTGTAACAGTGAGACTGCGAGTTGTGGCTCCAACTAAGAAGGCTACAAACTTGCCTGATTGAAGTGCTGCTGCAGTTTTTCATTTGTCAGGTTGATACAAAACTGCTCAAAGCTGTCCAGACCCAAAAAAATGTATCAGATCTGAGAGCTACAAATGGTAAGTCCATAATGACTAATAAGTAAAGAGCCACAATAGAAAGGAATCAGCAACCAAAAAAAAATCATGAAAGAATAACAAATGAGAAGAAACTGTATGTACAACAATAGAACATATTAAACTTAGTCAATTGGAAGATCTGAGAGGAACTTAGGGAAAGAAACCTTAAACACCAATATATATAAGTACGTACGTACGTATGTATGTATGTATGTATGTATGTATGTATGTATACAAGCAGACCTGCATACACAGACTGTTCAACTAACATCACTCGACTGATAGTGTGAATGTGATCTCCGGAACAAATAACAGAAGTTCACATCAAACATGCAAAGCAATACCCAAGTCTTTCATACCAAGTGTTACATTCCTTCTGTATACTACAGGCAATATCTAAGATCTTACAGAAAACCCAGCCATGCTGAACCTTCAACATGTAATCAAATGAAAAAGAAAGGCCCAGCACTGTGACATCTCTCATCACTGGAGCTAATAATCATGCCATGATCACTAAAAGGTATGCAGTCAAACAGCCATTATTTACCTAGAACTAATTCAGTCCAACCCAACAGTTTTCTCTCGCTGGTCAATCTAATTGACAGAAGCACATCCAACATGCAATCAATCTACAAAAGCGTACCAGTTAAGCACCTGTTTGTCTTGAAGCTTTCAAACCCGTAGATATCCAGCACTCCAATTAAGCATTTTGAATTTGGATCTTGGCCAATAGAGTTGTTTATCTTATTGACAAGCCTAGGATCAAAGGCCATTTGCCAGATAAGCATCAAGAGGAAACATGTGTGAAATAATCATGCAGCTGCTTTTGAACTGGAATAGCAGCCTGTATAAAACTTCGAAATGGACTCACCAATCAAACAACCGTGAGTACACAGTCTTAGCAAGTGCATCTCTACTTCCCTTGGCAGCCTCAGGATCCAATGTTTTTACTATATTCTCATCGCGAGTCACAATAACACGTTTACACAATGAATCTTCTAATGCTTTCTCATCGCACCTACAAGACCAAATTTTGAGCTTTTGTCAGCTGTATAATCATTCAAGAGTTCCTAAAAAGAAGCCAAAGAACACATACTTGAAGAGCTCAGCAGCTGTCCTTAAATGAAACAGTGATTTTTCATCTTTAGGTTTCGACGAATCTCCATCATCCCCTTCTGCAAACTCAACATTTCCCAAGTGGAGAATGGCAGCAACAGCCCGGAAAATTGCTTCCTAAAGCAACGTACAATCACGAGGTAAAGCTCAGCAAGGTGGATAAGCTTAGAATGATCAAAGAAAGAGTAGGAGGAGATCATTGCAGAACCAAATGTGTACCTGTTCTTCAGAACTGATTCCTATAATATCCATAGCCTTTCTAGTTTCAAGATACTCCTTTGATTCATCTAAGCCTTCAATCTTATAGCAGTTCGACTGATTAAGGTAGTGAAATGTTCTGGGCTCTCCTAGTTTGTATCTCTCACGTTCCTGATATGAAAAATTGCATAATTTAACCATACCGTGCTTGCTAATATGAAATACAGTATTTTAAACAGCACAAGCTTATGATGTTTAGTGCCCTGATATACTGTAAGGGCAAAAAAAGGGTAGCCAGAGGACCATGTATTGAATAGCTTTCATGTACAGAGCTTTGATTCACACAGAGTGGCTGCTACTCCCTTTGTGAGAGTAAGAAATAATTAGGAGGAAAAAAATGTCAGGAAGGGAGACTAGAAATCTTAAATTTTAATGAAGTACTATATTAATGCTACAGGGTGCATGCCATAAGAAATGGTACAATATTAATGCTATAGTGTGCATGCCATATGAACTGGCACCTCTTCATGCTGACTGAAATAGAAGTTGTGGCACGATTGAGCAAGGAATGGCAACAACAAAAAAAGATCAAACGAGAGAATATTCAGCCAATTTAAAGATGCTCATGAACTCTCAATCTAACTGTGTCAAATAAATACAAATCTGCCTCTAGATAGGATATCCTGGAAAATAGAAACATTTAGGATGACATATGTCATGTCAAACTGAAGGGTGGATTATATAACAACTCATACAGTGGAACCAGCATACAACTACAGGGTAGGCACGCAGTTATATAAATTTGTCTGGTGAAAGAAGGACATAAATAGACAGGTAAGGGGCAGCACCTCAGGTGGGGCAGCACAAATCATGTAGAAACAATGATAATTTCTCTCTGAATCAGATAGTTGACAGACACGAGATCTCTCGAGAAGATAAGTTCTGACGGCAGCTCCTGATATTCTCCCTTGCTGATCAAATTGGATCTCAACAAACTTACCAAAGCGACTGCAGTAATAACAGCGAAAAGAAAATTGATCGAGTGACGAAGATAGTTACCCACAATACTAATTGCAATGATCATATAAAGAATGCTTCTTACCTTGAATTGTTGTTTCTGACAGTCTTTGCATTTCCAAATGCTTCAAGAACAGGATTAGACTGCGGAGAGGAATACAAGTTAATCAGTCGAACAAAAACACCAGATGGTCACAGAAATAGTTACTCGGAACTAGGTTAGTCTAAAACGCTATTACCTGAAGAACTTGCTTCTCCACAGTTCGCCCTTCAGAAGCAGCCTTCCCACCCATGTACGCAAGATAACGCATGATCATTTTAGTGCTTTCTGTTTTACCAGCACCACTTTCTCCACTAACAAGGATTGACTGACTTATTCCTTCATTTAGCATCAATCTACAACAGTAAAGTAACCAAGATATTCTCTTCTCAAGTCAAAATTCAAAGAGGAAAAACATTGAAAATATTTATGGAGTAAATTATAACCACCTAGTGATCTTCAACATGAACCTACCTATATGCAACATCGGCAACAGCAAAAGGATGGGGGCTTAATTCACCAAAATCTGCCCCTTTATATTGTTCCATCATCTGAATATCGTACAAATGAGGCAGTCTTCGGAAAGGATTTACAGCAATCAAGATATTTCCGGTATACGTCTGGTTTCAAAACAAAGAAGTTGGAAAGACATATAAGAGAAGAATAAATGACATGAATGACAATACTTAAAATAGGATTAGTGTGCTGCATATCTGTAAAATATAGTAATGTTATATAAAGAGATCCTAACTTACATAAATTTCATTCATGTCATATCTAGCTTTCAAATTCTGAAGAACCCCAGGTTCATGCAGATAGGCAAGCTTCGTCATGTCATCAACTCCACATGGTGATTCCTCGGGATCCTTAGCATGTACATGAGATGCTTTTGCTGTAACCTAAAAAAGGGACCAAATTTGAACACAGTGCAAATATCCTTTTTTAAGTGGTTGGCTTTATGGAAGGTCAGCAGTTCAGCTATTACAAGTCCAGCACTAATAAACTTGCCAGATAGCCATATCCTTGCAAAACGTACGAACAACTTACCGTCTTTTCGTTGGAACACTTGACCGTAACCGTATCTCCATGAACTTTTACGACCTCCCCATCGATCCAGGCCACATCGGGATCCTCAATCCACACCCGGGACCCCAGGGCAATGGAAGCTTGAGCTGCCTGCAGGGATACAGTTCGACATTAAACACTAGCCGCATATTGCTTGATCTGAAAAAACACGTATTTCCTAAAATGTCAATACGCATGCATTCCAGTCATTACACCAGTACTATATCGAAACAACAGACGCTAACTTGAGAGCTCAACCATTTTCTGGCGCGAAAAAGAGCGGTATGCTGGGCCTAACAATCAGAAGGGCAGCAACGGAATCTGTCAGAGACATCGTCCTCATTTCTCATTCGTGGTCTAAATCTCCAGGGGCGGGCTTAACATGGGGGCATGGGGGGGTTCAGTTGAACGGTGAATCCCCAAATATCTAGGGAAAAAACTGCTGCTAGTAGTACTAGTCTAGGGTAACAAAAACACTCCTAGAACAGCAATCGAAGCAAGCTATGGCTTCCTTACCATCAATCAGAACAATGGATCTCCGCTCCACGCCACGCCAGTCCAGTCCAGACCAGTAGAGAACGGATGGTCAGGACGGCGCGACGACCCGGCGGCCGGCGAGATCCTAGACCGGTGCCCCGAGCCGCCGAGATCCAATCACCGCAGGGACGCCCCGAAACGCCAGTGGAACGCGGAGATCGGAGGGGTTCCCCGTGCCGCCAACGAAGCAGCAGGGACAACAGCTGCTGGTTGCTCCGCACGCTCGCTCCAACGAATCTCTGGGCCCTTGCTTCCGAAATCTGCTCACGGAGACTCGGACGAAATGCTGGCGCGTCCACCCCACTCCACGTCGCCGCCGCCGCCGCCGCCGCCGCCCTCGTGGGCAGCTTTTACTCCGCTTTGGCGGCGTCTCGTCGGGGGCGGTGCTGCCTTTTGCTTGGACGTGTGTTTTTTCGTGAGTTTTTGGGTTTCTCCAAATCTCTCTCTCTCTGTTGCTGTTTTGTTTTCGCTTTCACGGAGGAAGGGAATGAAAGAGAGAGAGGGAGGTAATGCGGGAGGAGACGCTTTTTTTTCTGTCTCTTCTTTCCCTTTTGATTTCTTCGTCTTGAGTTTTCCGTTCGTTTACTTGCGGGGAGTTTGCGGCATTTTCTTCCGGGTCTTTTGGTTTTCCCCGTTTTGGCCCTGTCGCTAACGGGTTTGGATGTCCGTGTGCTGCAAATAGGTTCCATAAGAAAAAAGAAACAACTACTACTCTAAAACGTCCATGAATGCATTTAGCTCAAAAGGAAAGCTGCATTGCATGCCTTATAAACCCCAATCATATGAAATACTAATTGGCAGACACCTATAATTTGGTACTGATATCTCTTCTAAATCTGTTTAAATCGATCAACTTCGATTTCTAAGCCACTAGTGCCCTAGCGGTGTAGTATCTTGCAAACTCAAGAGACTACTAACAACAATAAAGAGATGAAGGTTTGAGTTGGGTTTTTTGGTGCGGGGCATGGAAAAGCAAATAAAAGTTGTGAATCATTAGAATATCAGGAAGCTGAGATGGCATGATCGAGAGATGACAAGAGGAAGAAGAAAGTGAATCTAGCCACCACAAGATTGGCTTGGGGCAGCTACCAATGAGATGAAACTATAAATTGAAATATAATATATTATTAATTTAACTTTACAGCGACATGTGGTTGTACGTAGCCAATGACATGTAGTCACTATTACTACATATTGCTATGACATCTTATTTATGTCTTTTTCAGCAAGGCTCGTTAGTTCATATATAATGTAGTTGCCATACACATATTCAGGAGGCATGTTAATAAACTATGATAACTGACTATTTGTTGAGGACAACCAAAATATCAAATATCTCAGGTTTAACTTCGGTCCGAGTTCGAACCTTGATCGAGCTTCAAGCACAAGCTTAATGTACCCAAGAAGCCTAATCGGGAAGCTGAAGCCCACACGAACACATGAACCCAACATGTGCCAGCGTGACTTTGAGCACATTTAAGCTCTGGTTGAGCTAATGCTTGCTGGACTTGCTTGAACTCAACTTCTTGATACCCCTAGCCATATCCAGATGAAGAACAAGCCAACAAATATTTGTAGCTGGAAGTACAGGAATGGTACGATACATGTAGACACAGCTAGGTGCTTTGCTTGCTTGTACGTGGGCGGGTAGACGGTAGGTGCAGACTTGTCGTGCGATCCTGGTTATGTTGGCACTCCAAGAACCCGCAAAGCCGCGCACGCCCGGACCCGACAAGGCCTGCACGATTTATTTTCATGGGCCACGTGGCGCTGACTCATTGGTCAAACCGGATTTAGTAGCTGGTTATTAGCAAGAAACGGGAGCATGGGCCGTTTCTTCTTTCGACCCGTTCGCGTTGGTGGGGCCCGCGAGACCCGGCCAGCGCCCAGCGGCGCCGTTGCTAGCTTACCTCACCCCCGTGTGGGCCCCGCAATGTCGGTGAGCGGTGGGGTCAGTGGAACAGCACCGGATGAGCTAGTTTTAATTGGTGCCTCCAGCGTGGCCTCGTGATTCTCTTCTGTGCTCTGCTGGGATCAGCACACACGGCTTGGGGATAACATAAGGGCATTTCGGGGATTGTTAGACCCTGTATAATGCAGGTGCTTAGACAGGTGCCTCAGGAAAAAAATCTGGTTTTTTTTGTGAGAGGTGCTTAAACAGGTGCTTAGGAAGGGCGACGGAAGCAAAGTTAAGCACCCAGTGCTAGCCTGGTGCTTAGGGTGACACAAGTGACAGGTGCTTCAACCGGTGCCTAGCAAATAGTACTCCAAGAAGCACAAATAGTACTCCACACAATGCAGCGCTGCATTGGAGACAACATGTGCTAGAGTAGGTGCTACACGAATATTAAAGCAACTTAAGCACCCATATGAAGCACTCTACATTGTAAGTCACATATTTTTTTGGGACGCAACGCTACTCTTTCTCTTTAAACACTGGACTATAAGCACGCTGCATTGTACATGGCCTTAGTCGAATGGTCGGTGCCAGATTTCCTTCTCCATTTATCTGATTTACATTAATACACCATGATCATGGATAAAAGCACAAGTGCACCTTGACCGAGCTTTTTACGATACATGATACCATCAATCCATCGTGTCTTAAAGTAAACGGATGTGCAGGACTTCGTTATTTTCCTCGCCAAAGACTTCAGATTTCCCTTAGATAAATGCTTAAGGCTTTTTTAATTCAAATAAATTTGATAGAATTTCAATTATTACAAAAAATTTCTATAGAGATTGTTTAATTGCGAGATTTGAGACCTTAAATTTTTTTCCTATAGACTATTTTGCACTCAATTCCAAGAAAAAGATTTCATTGAGTCTAATGTATAGGAAAATTTTCTTTGTGTCTATCACAACTATGACAAACATCTAATCCCTTAAAAGAATTCTTATTGTTTTATGATGCATTCATACAATTTTTATTATTAATTTATATGTTTTCGATTCATTTTTTTTAAAGGCCTTTACATGTTATTTCTTCCCCCCGCTTAAAACATGTGCATTCCTACGGAGAAACGAACTGATTTCCGTAGAACGTCCGCATAATTATTCTCATATCTTCCAAATAGATCCTTGGTTTGTAAGGTGCTAGGCCAGAAGTAGATTTATAACAGTGGTAGACACGGGGAATGGATGGAATTACGAAAATAGGCATGGCATTGTAAGTAGGTGGCAAACACGGCGCTCCTCCAAGTAGTTGGCCCCCACGTCTCCTCGTGAGATCTTGGTTGTCTCGCATCGAGCTTGTGTGCTTGTTTGTGCTTCCAAGGAAGAACAAGAGCACGCGTAGTTGATGTGCTACATGTCCCCGACCCCGATGTGGAGACAGCTGTATATCAATGGATGCATGGGTGGCGAATTTATAACATTAGTTTGGCAATATTTCATTGTTGCTACTTGTAATCATGCATGAAGCAGTCCATAAATATCTTTATGTCATGTTTTTTATTCGGAAAAATGTTAAATTAGTTTGGTAGCCTTTCATTGTTGCTACACATCAAGTCATGGATGGGATAGTTTGGTAATCCTTTTTCTTTATAATTTTTTTTCCAGGTGACGTGTAGTTTTTCTTTTCTTTTTTTCCGGGGAAAGTAGGAGCTTTCATTCATTCATCAAGAAGTTCAAGGTATAGTCAGCCCATAGGCTACATACAAGAATTCTAGCTAGGTGATGTCCATGGAAGCCGGTCAGCCGATTGTCAAGAGCAGTGTGCAAATGGGAAGAAGTTGAACATAATTGTGCATGTGTTAGATATGACTTCACAACTTTAAGCATGGCATTTCTTCCTTAAATAGCGTAGTGGAAACTTTAGCAATCCCTCCTCGCAAGGAAAACTAAATGGAGAAATTAAAAAAGAACAAGACAAGCTGATGATAAAGCGAAAGCAATGAGCATGCTGCATGAGGCAACCACTTCATTGACCTCACAGGTATAGTTTTTAATCATCATGATTTCATGCCTAACAATGTGGATACTCCGCCATTCACGGGAGTCATTTTTTTTCACTGAATAGGGAAGCCCAAGAAATGCTCTCAGACCTACCACGCTTATCTGGTAGGAATCAATCCAACTATTAATATCTATGCCCGTTTGTTTAAGCATGATCAGGACGTACATAGCTTTATGGGTTAAGGACCAAAGTCACCAAACTGTTAATTACCACTACCCCATCAGTCCTGCAGAGCATAACTAAGCATATATAGGTTTTTCAGTTCAAGTGATTAACAGCCTTAATTGTATTACTTGGTCCATGAAAGTGCCATCAATTGCTTTAATTCCCAAAGGTCTGCAATATGGCAAACAAACTGTTCTTAGTGGGCAAAAAGTTCTTGTTTCAGAAGCATCAGACAGACAAAAGCTTTGTGATCACCACTAGGTACAGCTCCAAATGCTTGGACCATCACTGAACAGCAATGTCTTCGCTTTGTACCTTCTCTATGAAGACAATTCTTTCATATTTTTTTTGACACCCAAACACCGAACATGGCGTTAAAGATAGATGGTTCCTTCTCAATTGGTCCGTACGAAGCCACAGATGCAAGTAGATTGAAGTGATGAAAGGTAAGCTCAAAAGTAAGCAGTGCATTAGTACTTAAACAACTCTAAGCAGTGCATTAGTATCACTTTATTCAAACAAGCTGCTGCTATACAACTAGTCGTCATCGTCGTCGTAGTAAAAAGGCACTTGAGTAGATTAAAAAAGTGGCAAGGTACAACGGGCATCAGAATCAGATGCATGCAAGGGAAAAAAGAAGAATAAAACTGATGCGAGCAAGCAATCAAGAGTGCGAGTAAACGCTTTGGGAGCAGGGGAAGTGTCAAATCCTCCCATCAATGACCTGTCTCTTCTCTGCAAGATCCGAAAGGGAAAAACAATTTCCACACGAACACACAACAGACCAAAAATTAGGGCATCAAAGCATGCTGCGGCTGCATATAACTTGTGTTGATTTAAAAATAATAGTGTAACGTTGAAAATGAACAAGAAAAAGATTGGAGAGGCCAGTTTTGGTTGACTCACTTGCTCTGGTTAACCGAGAGTGGTTTAGCTTTGAAATGCAGATAAATGAACAAACAGATATATATATAATCAGCAAAACTCATGGTTAATTGGGATGATGATGATGATGACAACAGATTGGTGTCCTGCAACCGCAAGTGCTAATGCGGAACGACATCGTGGATATAATAAAATAGCGGCGATAAAATCATACTAGAATCGTGCTCAGCATTTTGCGAACTACTAATAAATAATCTGCCAACCAAGCTGATATTCAACTTCCTCGATCTCTTTCTTTAAAAAGATCATAGGTAGGTTAGTGTTTTGGTTGTAATACGAACAGCAGTAATCATGGAGCTGAAACTGCATGATCAGCATCGTGGCCTCCGGACCTGACACCTGAGTTCGTTGATGCATCAATTCGCCAGAAAAGTTCTCTCTGAAAAACAAAAAAAATCCACCGGCAGAAAAATCCAAGAGCTAACGCGTCCGGTCGGTCGATCTCGTCCACGAACCCAGCGGCTTAGGGTCTATTTGGTTGAGGTACCCAGACCGGATGGAATCGGGCCGCCCGTTTTTTCGATGATAATCTGCGTTTGGTTCGCTGGATGAGCGATGGATCGAGCCACCCGAAAGGAATCTCCGGGGCGAAATGCTGGATGGGAGGAGTCGGGGAATTCGGCCGACTCGCGCGGCCCGGCGGCCGCCCCGCACGCGAGCGATGCCCCCGCAAAACGCATCGCGCACCCACGCGCCCGCAGGACAACAACTGAACGCGCCTCCCCCCAACCCACCCCACAACTCTCCCCGCGCCCAGGCCTGCCCTCGACCCCATCGCCGCCGCCGCCGCCCGAGCTCCTCCCCGCTCCCGCCTCACACCGCCACTCCCCCAGCCCTCCCTCCGCGCACCCAGGACACCCCCCCACGCTCCCTGCTGCCCTCCACCCCCGTCGTCCTCCCGCACCCCAGATCGCCGCCGTCGGAGCTCCTCCCTGCTCCCGCTTGCCCTCGCCGCCCCGTCGCTTCCGGCTCCCCCCTCCAAGAAACCAATGCCTCTCCGTGTTCCCCACCTGACCCCGGCAGCTGCTGCTAGGGTTACGGCTAGGGGCGGCGGCCGCGGCAGGGGCAGCTAGGGGCGGCGGCCGCGGCGCCGCAATCTCCACATCTTCACGGCCTTCCTCCCCGACGGCAGCCTCCTCACCGGTGTGTTCCTCCTGCTCCTCTTCCGTCCCCTGTCCTCCTCCTTCTTATTAGGCACAGAGCACACCTTTCCGTCACGAGTTGATTTGTTGGGGCCGATACGGACAAATGGTTTCAATAGCCGTAGACTCGTAGTCTACTAATCAACGATCTAACATGGGGTTCGGCAGAAGGAATCCTTGTATTTTGAGCTCACATACAGCCATGGGTCTCTGGTTCTCTGCCATTGCCATCATCCAAGTTGGCCAGCCATGCAGGCACAGGCCAAAGGCGCCACCATCACCACCTACAATAATCCAGTGGCCATGGGGCTTGGTTCAACGAGGAAGGAACCATTTGTGTGTGTCAGTGTGTGTGAGAAAGGAAACTTGTGTTCATGTATGTCTAACAACATTTGATGTGATGTTATCTAAATGCTAATGCATCCTCCAGTGGTGATAATGCATAGGTTGATTCATAGATCACTAGCTATATTGATGTTTCTGAATGGTTAATACTATTGTTTGCATAGAAGTTGTTTGTGCTATATTCACGGTAACATTTCATGCATTGTAGATGGACAACACCACGAATTTGTTTATTTGGGCTGCTGCTGCATATTTTTGGATGGTCATGGCTACTGTCGGCGGGATAGGGCCCAGGGTCCCCCAAACCGCCGGCGGAGGCCAATCAGATGCCGCGGAGCGAGACACGTGGCGGCCGGGTCGGTGTGGTCATAGGCCCCGTCCCGGCTGTCAAGTGAATCCGGCGGTCAAGCCTAAATGCTCGGGGGCCTTCCTTGGGCATCGCATCCGCGCGAGTAATCAGAAAAGGCCTTGGGCTCCCGAGAGTTTAAGGCTCAGGAATCAAGGGAGCGCTCGGGGCCCCTTACCCGAGCGCCCGGCGTCCCGGGAGGTGTGGGGCCCAGGGGAGTGCTCGGGATGTCCCCCCGAGCACTCCTCCTGGAGCTCCCCCGTAAGGGGCCCCGAGCGGCCCTCCAACAAGTGCTCCCCGAGCGCTCGAGGTCCCCCGGGGGCAGCCTGAGACAGCTGGCATTCCTCCCAGTTGAAGGAGCTGCTCGGAACCGAAGTGCTCGGGGTTTGTCGTGTCCCCCCGTGGGGCCCTCCTCTGGGCACGTTATCGAGCGGCTAGCTTCTCCAACAAGCTTCAGCCCTGACAGAGGCATTTAACACCCGTCATTCCGACAAGAAACCCTAAGCCCTATGAGGGCATGATGACGGTCAGGCCGGGGCCCCACCCGCTCAGGCGAAAGCCCCGTTGGCTATCGCCCCTGCCGAGAGGTGGGCCCGACTGACAGGTCTGTTGACCGACCGGGCGCGCCGCACCGCACGCCCCTGTCGCTGTCAACATTTTTACCCCTTGGGACGCGTCGCAGCGCGCTCCGTTGCGCGAGTTTGGTCGCTGACGCTCGGGGCCCAGGAGCGGGTGTCTCACCAACTCTGTCAGAAGAAGCCCGGTAAGTCTCCGTTCGCGGGACCCACCGGGCATAAAGGTGTCAGAGTCACTGCTCCGAGGCGCAGCGGGGAGACGTCCGGCACGGAAGTCCGCGCTGCGCATTAAGTGTAAGGCATGGGCAGCCCTGTAGTGCCCACGTCTTCAGCAGTGCTGGTACGCAGTACCCTCCGGCCATTGTGGTAAACCTCCGGGTATATAAGGGGAGAACCGAGGCCATGCAGGGGGGTTGGTTGATTGGCTGATTTTTCCTTAGACTGAACTTTTACAAGAGGAGGGGGCTTAGAACATCGGAGCTCCCCAGGGTCAAGTGTTCTTGCAACCTCTGTAATCTTCCGAAGATCAGTACACACACACAAAAGCAGGATGTAGGGTTTTACACCTCCGAGGTGGCCTGAACCTGGATAAATCTTTGCGTCTCCTGCATTAGATCCAACTCTTCGAAAATCGTAACCGGCTCACAAGAGAATTCCTACTGCGCCCCCGGCCGAATCCCAAAGGGGGTCCAACCGGACCACCGCAAGAGGTGTCTCTACGCCGACAGCTACGGTCTATGTTGAGTCTAGAAAAAAGAAAAGAAGGGAAAGTATTAGCTATGGACCAATTGAGGAAAGGGATAGGATGAGAATTGAATATTTGGACAATAAAATTTGGAAGGATGAAATAACTTGTGTGAACATGATTAGGCTTGGTAGAGGAGCCTTCTTTCGGTTTTGTAAACTCTTTAGGGATCGTGGATTACTTCAAGACACTATACATATGTGTGTTGAGCAGCAAGTAGCCATGTTTCTGAACACAATTGGCCACAACTTGAGGAATAGGTTAGTTGCCACAAATTTTGATAGGTCAGGTGAAACTGTTAGCCGTTATTTCAACTTAGTGCTACATGCTATTGGTGAGGTACGACACGAATTCATTAGGCCACCGTCATTGGAGATCCAAACCAAAATTGCAGGGAACCATCGATGGGATCCATACTTTAAGGTATGAGGATTAGACAAAAAAATTTCAGTTTGTTGGTCACAAAAGTAATTGGTTTCTAATATGTTTTGGGTTTATTTTTCAATAAATAGGATTGCATTGGAGCTATAGATGGCACACATGTTCGGGCCTCTGTTTCTAAGGACATGGAGCCATCATTTCGTGGTAGAAAATCCTTTTGTACACAAAATGTGTTGGCAGCCGTAGATTTCAATGGGAGGTTCACTTATGTCTTGGCTGGTTGGGAGGGCACAACACATGATGCTACCATTTTAAGAGATGCTTTAGAACGACCTAATGGCCTACGTATCCCACAAGATATCCCTCCTTTAATTGTGTATACATCCATTTATCCATAACAATTTTTTATAAATGGCAAAGTCACCCACATGTCCATCAAATGCTAGGTAAATACTATCTAGTTGATGCCGGCTATGGGGCCAAACCAGGTTTCCTGCCTCCCTTTCGTGGTACAAGGTACCATTTGAACGAGTGGGGGAACAATCATGTGGTAAATGCAAAGGAATTATTCAATCTTAGGCATTCTTCTCTTCGCATGTCCGTAGAGTGTGCATTTGGGTCAGTCAAAAGAAGGTTCAAGATCCTTAATGATGCCACACCTTTGTTCCCCTTCCCTACTCAAGTAGATATTGTTCAAGCTTGCTGCATTATTCAGAATTGGGTTTTGGATGATGGAGTTGATGAATTGTTCATACAAGAGGCTAATAATCGAACTTATCATACTCATGCTACATCGTCAAGTGGGCAAGCAAGAGAACATGTTGAGACAGTTAATTTCAGGCAGTAAATTGCAGATCAGATGTGGTTAGACCGTCAACATTACTTTGCAAATCATGTAAACTAAATCATGTTTGGTACTGTAATATTGTGTTGTTGTGACCAATTGTGCTCCTGAAATCATTATTTGTTGTCATCTAACAATTGTGGTACTAAAATAATTATCTTTAATGTAATATTATCTTTCAATTCTCTTTTATGCAATGTTGTATTTCAATTCTCTTTTATGCAATGTTGTCTTGAAATCCTCTTTTATAGTGAAAATTGTTGAAATGGAGGCAAGAGAGGAGAACATGGCAGTCCAAGCTGAGGGTAGAGTTCAGGTTACACGGACATCCGCCATGTCCACGTTCATGCTCCACAACTTGGCAGATATTGTTGCAAATGGCACTAGAACTTCCACATGCTTTAAGAGTGTGCACTACAACTCTTGTGCGAGGGCTTTGAATGACCATTTTCGCCTTAGGTTGAATGGAGCACAGATCAATAACCATCACAGAACCTGGAAGAGGAAGTATGCAAAGACACTCCACATTAAGAACACACTCAGTGGGGCTCTTTGGGATGATATCAACTGTATTATCAGGCTGGAGCATGAGCATTACATGGGATATATTAAGGTAAATATGATTGTCGTACATATTTCATGATTTCGGACTCTTTTCGTTTTTGCTCTCTTACATTAAATTTCTTGATTGCAAAAGGACCACAAGGCAGATGCTGAATACCTCAACAAACCGATTGAGAACTACCGTGAGATGGCCATCATTTTTGGCAACAGTTTGGCTACTGGCAAGTATGCAAAGGGGTCAAGTGAGCCTCTTGGTACTGATGTGACTCACATTGAGGAAGATGAAGGAGGTAATGAAAATGAACATGAGGATGTTGCTGATGAGCACCATTCAACAAATGCTGGTGAGTCTTCTGCCACGAAGCCACGAAAGAGAGTCAAGTCAAGTGACAACAAGGAAGATGATGGGCTCATATCAACTCTGACTCGTGTTGGTGACAGACTTGCTATGGCAATAGAAAATGCTGGTGCTAAATCTGCCTCTCCCCCTCCACAAGATGATATTCCTAAAAATCTTTTTCAGACTCTGCAAAGCCTTCCTGGGTTTGATGAGACTCAAATATCTCACTACTTTGCACACTTAGTTGAGAATCCTAGAAGTGCTAGAGCTTTCATGAAGCTGCCGTACATAGGCCAGCTGACTTGGGTTGCTAGGTACATCAGCAAGGAATTCTATGAGTAATGAGGTAAATCATGAAGTGGTTGATCTACTAGTGTCTGCCGCTGCTAGGAAAATCATGAAGTTCTTGATAGGCCTATGTCTTTTGCAGATAACCGTAGCTAATATATGAATGCATGTTATGAACTTTAGTTATATTTGTATGATCCAAGATTTGAAATGTGTGCTTTGATCAGGTAGTATGATGTAAGCTATTATATTTTTTATATGTGTATGGATCATCTTTTGTTAAGAATATGTTCTAAGATTAGTATTAAGTTTAGAATCTGAAATCTGTTACTTATTTTCTATGGTGTATGTGTGTTGAGCAGCAAGATAATGTACTGTGCATTCTTTGTATCTAGCTCTTAAAACCCAAGTTGCTTGGTATCTGTTCAGATTTATGTGCAAGATTGAAGTACCTTCAAAATTTGAAGTGCTTCTTTGGCTGGTGCTAAGGAACAGTATTGTGGGGCTAATGAAACAACTGGGCATTTATTCCTTGTCCATTGGCAAAATTTATTTGGAATGTTTTTAGGTTGTGCTTTGGTTTAAGAGGTTTATGTGGAAATTTTTCTGTGTCCCATTTTATGTAAGTCCAGGACAGTGAGATAAACCTTCCTAATTGCATACAATTTTTGAGTTGATTGTAAGTTATCTTGCATCTTTTTGTTGATGTTTGCATACATATATGGTGGTAATCTCCACATCTTGACAAGGTTGTCACAATCTGATTTTAGTCATCTCTATCCTTCCAACCAAACAAGAAACTGGATCCCCCATCCACTCTCACTCTTCTAACCAAACAAAAAACTGATTCACCCCACTACTGAACTAAACAAAAAATTGGATCACCCCACCACCTAAAACTGGATCAACATATCCCATCCAGCCTGGGTAGCTCAACCAAACGCACCCTTAACCAACAGCTAAAAGGCAAACGTTGCCATCAGCGACAGATTTCAGTAACAGTGCGACAACTCCCAAGACAAACTCGATCTAGAGTAGCAGTGTGCACTAGCGGTACAAGAAGCGTCGCGTGATCTCCGTTATTAGCGTCGTTGCGATCCGTTTCCCCCATGTCAGCGCCGTATATCCAGCTCGATATGGCGAAGTGCATGCTGTCGTGTCCGTCCCAATTATTGGGAGGATTTTTCAGACATGCGGAGAGCATATAAACCATCCAAGACGAAGCTGCAGGCCAGCAAGAACAGCAGCAGAGATGCATAATTTCTACAAGAAAGTACAAATAGGTTGTCAAAATGA
The DNA here is from genome assembly GCA_019208055.1 of Stipa capillata. Taxonomy (NCBI): domain Eukaryota; kingdom Viridiplantae; phylum Streptophyta; class Magnoliopsida; order Poales; family Poaceae; genus Stipa; species Stipa capillata. The sequence goes on along the minus strand of JAGXJF010000106.1, from coordinate 724,430 downwards.
AATTAAGAACATAGATTGCATGATGCAGTCACTGCAAAAATACGGTTTCGAGTGATTTTGAAAAGCCACCGCAGCGACAAACGGAGGCTAAAGCATGCTAAATGGAAAGCTACCGCAGCGACAGACGACGCAGGCTAAAGCATGCTAAATTCCATTCTCGCAGCGTTGCCTCTCTCATCTGCGCATTTTTTCTCTGGTGAACATGCACAGTTATGCAACGGAATAGCACTGCATTCGAAAGATCAGTCACACACCTACAAAGGGGCGGGAAGTCGGCATATTTGTAGCTCAAGAGTTCCGTAGTCCCTTCACCGGCGAATACACCGCAGTATAATCATTCAACAGCACACAAAGCCTTCGGAAAATTGGAAACACTTTCAATGCTCACAGAAGCAACGAGATTTAGACTATGAAATCTCTGCAATTGTGTCATCACGGTTGCAATGATTCGCTTTGCTTGCATTTCCAACTCAAAAAATTCACAAAACATCCGTGCCTTTTCTTATTGATGATGGGAACAAGAGCAGGAGCCAAGGTAAGCATCAAATTTGGTCCTGCCCACAGCGAGGCGGCTGGCAGCAGCAGCGGCGGTAAATGACAAGGAAACAAACACAACAATTTATCTTCACTAAATGATTAATTCTACAGTATCTTCAGGAACGGGAGTCTACAGCTCCGAACTCCTCATCTTCTCGCTGACAGTAGAACCAAAAGATGGCCCGCCCTTCCGGTAACAGACCAGGAACTCCACTGGGTAGCCCTTCAACTTATGAGGCATGATTTCGAGGTCCGCAAAAGTGAGAGCTGCATCAAGTTTTAGAAAACAATGTGAGTGTTAGCAACAAGTAACAAAAATGAGACCATTGTATTAGTTGTGGGCAGTACACTTACCATTTTCAGACACTAGGTTGTCGACGGTGAGTGCATTGATCTGATCAAGATTGAAAATAGAGGGAGTTGGCAAAGGAAAAGGCACTTTGTTTAGCAGTATTTCCCTTGGAGAAGCAATAGCCTGCAAAACACGAAGCAGAACAGTCAATATATGAGGTCACTTGAAGCTCAGGTTGTCTTAACCAAACCATGCCACTATTTAAATTTGTACCTTCGCAATAGGAAAAGGAACATTGACATATCTTGGCCATTCTCGTATTGTTTCATACATCAACTCAGCCTGTAACATATAACAACATTATCATCTTTTTTCTCATACAAGTTCAGTTCAGTGTTGCATATCAGTTGTGTATGACAAGTACCAGCTCATGAACAGTGTAAATTTCTGGTCCACCAAGCTCATAGGTCTTTCCCATGCTGGTGCCATCATCCTTAAGGGAGTTGACAATAGCAGCAGCAACATCCACAACATAAACAGGCTGAATCCTGCAAAAGTTTGCATTCAAGTAATTCTGGCAAAGACCTTTAAGATGTATAGGAGCAGAACATTTAATGCTCTAGACTCAATTTACAAGTCAAGGGATTATGAGAACAGCCAACAGGCAAACTCAATTACTTTGTAGATCCACCACCAACGAGCGGGAGGAAACCCCAATTTTTTGCATACTGTGCCCATCTATTCAAAATTCGATCTTCTGTGCCAACCATGGTTGCAGGCCTCATAATTGTAGCCTGTTGATGGATAGGAACAAAACTTTAGTTAGTCATTGCCTACAGAGATGGGAAATAGTTACTGCTAACATCGGGTAGTACAAAAACAGGAGTTATCATTGCCCATTGTAACTAGTGAAGTTGAGAAAAGAAGATTACCTCAGGAAATTCTTTCAACACAGATTCCTCCCCAGCAGCCTTTGCCCTAAGCATTCTGGAAGGTGAAGAGGCTGATGCCCCTAGGCAAGAAACCTGAATAAATCTCACGATACCACCGTGCTCCTTAGATATCTGTGTTAAGTTCAGAACATCTTGTTACTAGTCAGTCAGTAAAAAGGTATTAATCCGAGTTATATTCTCCTGTAGCAGAAAATAAGTAGTATGTTACAACTGGTAGAGAGAAGAAAAAAAACAGTTTTCCATGCAGCACAAATTGTTAGTAGGCTTAGTGAAATGATGGAACATGGATATTCCCCAAGGGAACACTTCTTGTACACAAAGAGCAGTAAGATCCAGATTGGACGCAGCAAATGTGACGCTGAACTAACAGAATAACAGCTCAGTGGGTACAGAGATAAATTTTCTGCTTTGAAAGGAAACGATGTGAAATGCAAAGCAAAAACATCTATGTCCAGATCTGGAAGCTAACCAATAAACCCTATAAACCTTTACAACAGTGGATAGAGGGATTAATATTAACCTAAAGGCGAGCTAGACAGACCAATTACCCATGCCAGAGCAGTAACTAGAATATCTTGTGCTTTGGATCGTGCTGGATGAAACCTAGCCAAGGTCATCTGAACAGGTACAGTTTGGAAGTTAACAGCTATGATTTATGTGGTCCTGCCAAGCTAAAGTTAGCACTTAAATGCAACAAACCAGCAGAACGGTTGCCTGTCTATGCTGATGTGCTCTCAGGTCAAGCATAGGTGAACCAGTCTGAAGGACCAGAACTCAAGTTGGTTGCTATCTAATCCTAATTCTGAACGCCCCTTGCAGCAATAGTTTAGAAAGTTGGATAGGAGGCGCACAACAGGAAGAACAATGTATGTGTATACCATTGCAAGTTGTTCAGCCATATGATGGTTCACTTCTTCAAACCCATAGTTTCTTGTTTCAAACTCCCGTCCTGTTGAAATTGAGTTGACATAGTCAGACTGAGATTTGACTATAAATATAATGTGTCTCAAGAAAAACATACCTACGAGGTTAATGACCACATTTGACTTAGCCATGACAGCCTTAATCGAATTCACATCTCTTGGATTGTAGTTCATTGGAACAATCTGCAGAAACGATGTAAAATACATAAAAGAGAAAGAGGGAATGGGTTATTAAAAAAGGAATGGGTTAATAACTAACACTACTTGTTAATTCTTGTACTGTTATACCTGACCCAAGTCACCCATTAACTTCAGGTGGCGGTGAGAATCCTCAGAGCCTCTGAATGGGACAAGCACTTGAGATCCCATCTTTGCTGAATAAAAACAAAATTTTGTATAAACCTCCTATTCCACTTTCTCTCCATAGTGATAACTCATTAAGTGAAAATTCATTTCGATATAACACCATAGGTTTATCATCTCACCAAGTTGTTGCACAAGGTAGCGTCCAAGAAAACCAGTGGCTCCAAACACCGTAGCAACGATTCCACTGTCAAGAAAAGCCACAACGGTTTATAGATGAATAGATCCAAGGCAGTGCTGATAGGCTAAGGCAATTCTAACATATTATTTAGAAGACTCTTGTTCGACTTAAGGCATCATTGATCCAAAGATGCAATGGCCATGCTGGATCAGAAAACATCAGCACATTGCACACCACACAATACAACTGTAAGAACTAAATTTCATGTGTTTAGTACATGTCAGTGCACAAGAAAATGAATGATACCTTAGTATGGCAGCATAATTGAAAATGGCTGTCACTAAATTTGCTAAGGCTTATACGTTGTTCAACACTAAACCTTGTGATGCAAATAATTCAAGCTTGCTTGCTTGATTTCCAATGCCAAAAGTTGTCAAGCCTATATTTTGGCAATGCTAAAAGTTGCCAAATTTTGGCCAAAATAGTGCTGATTGGTTTCTTACCAGTTACTAAGCCCACATGTTGGCAACACCAAATGTACTATGGTTGCCAACTTCTTAGAAACAAACCAATTGAAAGCCAGTTTTCTGGGCATGCCAACATATTGGCAAGCCAAAAATTGGATCAAGCCAAACAGGCTCTTAATACCTACACATAGAGACAAGTGTCATAACTTTACCAATTGCATAGTGTACAATGCATCTACATGTCCAGGACCGCATCCATGTCCTTAACTGCTTGACTGGCTCATACTCAAACTGTGCTTACCTCAACCAAAATAAATCCAAAATATGTGCGAGTAACGCTCTTAAGATCTAATCTAACTGTTGCAAGTCGTTCATGACAACCCAATTTTGTCATACCTTACATAAACCTGTGAAATTACCTACATTTGCTGGAATGCAGCATCACATATCCCCCCTAAACAAAACTTCAATTCAGCTCGACTTAGCTAAAACCACACTTCAGAGATTTTCAGGTTACAGAATTCCGAAGGCCTCACAGTGTTACAGGTCGCATCATGAGGTGCACAACACAACCAGTAGCTGCGGCATCGATCGCTCAGATAACCCAATTCGACACAAAAGTTTACTTTTCTTTGAGAACTAACAATTTGACACAAACGTTGCAAATACGATATGTAACTACATGAACTGAGGATCTGAGTATCAGGGTGTTCATGGCATCACCGCATTAGGCAACATCTCTACCATGGCAGTACGAAGAGATCACAACATCAAACACAATTTAATACACAGAAATGAAATCACCGGGAATGCCACATCTACAGCGCCAAACGCCCACCAGTAAACTGAAATACTCAATCGATCAGAATTCAGGAGGAATGGCTCGAGCTTTCACCTCACAGACGACCTCCCTCCGGTGCCCTTGCGGACGAGATGCCCCGCCCCCTTGACAGCTGGCGCCCTCCCGGACATGTACCTCGCGCCATCCGCTCCGCCCAACCCTGCATCCAAACCCAGCCACCGGTGAGATCTACCCGCCAGGTGGTCTCGGAAGGTCGCATGCGTGTGTACCTTGGGGAGAGAGAGCGGGGTGGGAAGCGGATCTGAAGGCGGCGATGGCGGCCGAGGAGGTGGGGGTGAGGTGGTGGTCGAGGAGGTGTCGCCGCCACGCCGCCGCCTGCATCGTCGGTGGTGGTGGTGGCGGCCGGAGGAGGAGGCAGGGACGGCGAAGTGGTGACGTGGGATCGGTGGGAGTGTAGAGCCCGAACTTGTAAGCCCAACTCTATACATAGTTGGGCCAGTTGGGCCGCAATGGGTTAAACTCCTTAATGGGCCGAGGCCCATATGAAAATACGTCTTCTTGCTTGAAAGGCGTCTTCTAGTACTAAATCCTGTGCTGGTCGCTGCGGTCGGTGGGGGTGATCTCGTCCGCTTTCTCTTCCTTCCTCGGGTCTTCTCCGGCGAGCTCTGCGGGGCCGCCGCCGTCGCCGTCGGGATGGATGCACAGGCGCCATGGAGGGCGGCGGCGGCGGCCTCCAGGCTGTCTTACAAGAACGCTACCGTCGCCGTGTGCGCCATCAACCTCCTCGCGACAGCCCTCCTCCTCCGCAGCCACTTCTCGTCCTGGCCGGGGCTCGCCGGCGGCCACCAGTTCGATTCTGGTACGAAATCGTGATCCTCGTCTGATCTTTTTCCAGTGAAACCTCTGGTCCGCCGTTGGATCGCTGGGGTCTTGAGATTTGTTCAGTTTGGTCCCGAATTTAGCACGATTCACTGGTCATTAGGCGCACTAAATCTAGCCAAATTGAGAGCATTTTCCTTTGATTGAAGTAAACGTGGGATCTGAGCTTCTGATAGCACCACGAAACAGGAAATGTGGGTCTGTTCGTTGCAAACATGAGCACCGAGAAAGATGAGAGCTTTTCTTCTTTCCAAATTCTTCAATTCCTGATGAGCTCTTGGGCTGTGTGTTTGCTCGAAATACAAGACATGCTGCCTTCCCCGTCATGGTATAGCTGACAGCCTGTATGTTTAGGCCCTCGTATTGCAATATGCAGCATCTAAAGCGCACTCGAGATCCTTCTCTATGCTGTTAGCTGTTTTATCCTTTTTCTTCCACTATAAATGTTTGATCTATATGATGGGTGATAGCTTATTGGGGAAATCGGATCATTCAGAAAATTCGAAGAACACGGGGACTAATTGAAGTAAGAAGTCTACCCATCTGGTAGACTTCTATATGGTTCCAAGGTACTTCACTATTCTTTGATAACTAAGTTGAGTGAAAAGACCGGTTGCTACTCGTTGGCAGCTCAGCTACGGTTTATATGGGAGTCTGAAGATTTGCGTCGTGCTATGGAGCCTATTGATTTCATTAGGAGAGTAAGTCACTGTGCACTTCCTTTCTTCGTTTCTCGTGATTTGAAGAAAGAAAGAATATGCATTGTGTTGCTAAACCAACAACAACAACAACAACAATAATAATCCTCTTTTGGTAATGCTCACTGATTGTTACATAGGTGAAGGAAATTGAGCAAGAAGCTTATGGTGAGCATGGCATGTCAACACAGGAAGATCCCAAGCAGACGGCTGCTGTTGAGTTATCAAAAAGGCTGAAAGATTTACGGCAAGGGAATGATGGCAGCAGCCACAAAGGTTATTTAACCCATCTCTGTCTCTTTTCCGCTGCATATTAAGGGGCACACATGTTTTATCGGTTTATCTTGTGTGATATGTCTGTTTTGGATTTGCAATAATTCTATAATTTGTATTGTTTGATCCTGGATGCTTTCATACATGGTTGTAAAAGTAACTGCTTTGAAATACTATCATATTGCTGCTATCTCTACCCCATACTTATTGAATGCCTTAGCATGGCAAGGTTATTATAATTTTGTTCAGCAGCTTTGCTGCCCTTTATTGTGGTCCGCAGCATGACAATATACTCCATGGAATAGAAACCGGTTGCACAGTAGAATAATCAACCAAGCTGAACCTGCAAATATACACTTGGACAGGGCATAGCTTAAAGAGCTTCATCAAAGCACTGAAAGTGAAATAACGAAGTTTTTGCAATACTGAGCTATTATAAATTTTAAGCTGGTCCTGTACGCTCCAGCATTCCGTTCTTGTCTGTCAATGGCTGCAAGCCTGTAAAGAGAAAGACAAAAGACATGAATAATGCAAATTAAGCGTAGATTTATACATTTATGCTGTTCTCTGTGGGAAGTAATATTTTGTTTTTCAGCATGTCCAAATCAATGCAATTTATCATTCTCAAACAGTATTGATCTGTGATCTTCAGGCTACGGACTGTTTTGCGCATTTGTTAGAGCAGCTGTTTGCTTCTCTATCTCTACTTGGTAATCTGTAGACCCTGATAGTCTCTTTTGTAAAAAAATAAAATAAAATCTCCAGCTCTTGAGGAATGGCGTAAACGGAAGATTGAGCGTGCAAGGCAGCGAGCGATCGAAAAGAATGGGACGGCATCTGGTGCAAAAACATGATGAAAGTGTAGGAGAAGCCTTGTCACAACACAAGGGGGTGTTCTTTTTTGTTGAGCCCTGGATCTGCTGCTGTGCGTAGTGTTATTCATCAGTCTGTTGAAGTGACAGTAGCTGCGCGACCTCTCATGTTTGTAAAATTACCTGTAGCATTGTTGTTTGCAGACGGAATGGAGTTCGATAAAAAGCAAATTGTTGCATGGTGCTGTATTTTTACTAGCAGCAAAACAAAGAGCTGCGTTTCTCGACGGTCCTGTAAAATAGGTTGTGTAGAACTGAATATTACGGTGGTTATGGAAAGCTACATCATTGTCGATTCCTGTACCTGTAAACATCTGCATTTTAAGGCCAACAACAAGGTGTTCTGAACTGAGCTGGCTTGGTAATTGGCAGCTTCGAATCCAGTGGAGACACATCGGGGGCGCACCAAGCTTCGCAGCGGTCCACGAGTGTTTGCGCCGTCCATGCGTTGCCGCGCGCGCACGCCCTGGGCGTGAGGCCACAGCCACCACAAGCGCCGGCGGCTCCCGTGGAAGCGCGCGCACCAGCCGCGCCCGCCCCACACTCCCCGCAAAGCAAGCACCAAGAAACCAACAAACTCCCCACCACGGCCTCCGCTTCTTCCACCACGCAGCAGCACCGCAGCCCAACCACACTTCAGCTCGGTCACTACCTGCTTCCTTCCTCTTTCCCTCTCGGAGTCTCCGTCCTCCTCTACACTGACCGGCCACGGGGTCTTCTCGAACCTTCGCGAAGCTCCCGTCCCTCCCCATGGAGGCCACGTCCGCGACAGCGGCATCGGCCCCGCACCTCCTGCACTGCGGCGGCTTCGGGCGCCTCGCCCGCCTCCCTAACTCCCTCCCCCGCAGGCGCCGCCTCCGCCGCGTCCTCGCCGTCGCCACGGAGCCCAAGCCGGCCTCGCGCCCCAAGCCCAGGAACGATCCTAATGGCATCTCCTCCACCGTAAGTTCCTCCTACTGTTGGTGTGCGTGCGTGCGTATGTGTGCTCTGCTGCCTGCGAAGATGATCTCGCTGACACTGCGTGGGTGCTTTGGTTTTTGGTCATGGCTCTGTGGATGAATGAAGAGGTTCGGAGAGGTGTCCAACGAGATCAAGCGGGTGCGCAAGCAGATGGAGGAGGACGAGCAGCTCGCCTCCCTCATGCGCGGCCTCCGCGGCCAGAACCTCCGCGACGACCAGTTCGCCGACGCCGATGTCACCATGCGCCTCGTCGAGGTTCCCAAATCCCCCTCACCTTCCCAATCCTCTCCATTACTTTGAATCCACTGTGCTCTCTACTCCACACAATTAATTAATCACACTGATCGCTACCTATATTGGAATTGGATAGCTTAATCGGCTCTTTTACTACCTGCTGATTTGGCTATAGACTTGTACTAGGTTGTTAATCGAATTCTGCTTCCCCTTTTTTGGTTCTAGGTGAGCAACACTGAGGGACTGCCTCTTGTGTATAACCCTGACATCATATCGGCATACTGGGGCAAACGTCCGGGGGCTGTCGCCACTCGAGCCGTGCAATTGTTGTCTGTTGCTGGTGGCTTCATCTCCCATCTCATATCAGACCTAATCAGTGACAAAATCAAGGAGGTAGCCATCGATTTATACTACATGCCGTGTTGCTATTTTCTTTGAATCCTGTAAATCCGTTTGCTGACATGATGAATCTTCTCTTTTGGGTGGTCCGATGATGCTCATCGATAGAACGAAGTGGCGCGCGCGATTGAACTGAGGGAGATCGTGACTTCTTTGGGCCCTGCTTATATCAAGCTTGGGCAAGCGCTGAGTATTCGACCAGATATTCTGTCCCCTGCAGCGATGACTGAGTTGCAGAAACTATGTGATAAGGTAAACATTGCTCTTACATATGATTTCACTTTGTTATTCACCTCGCTGCCGCACAAAGCATACACATAGTGTTAGAAGTCCCAGAGGAGCTCAAGTTTGCTAACTGGGTTATGTACTGCTACGGCAAGGTTCCCTCATTTCCGGACGATATCGCAATGGCTCTTCTGGAAGAAGAGCTTGGTCGGCCATGGAACGAAATATACTCAGAACTGTCTCCCTCCCCAATTGCTGCAGGTAATTATACTAAAAATCTAGGTATCATTCGCTTGCTGCACTGATCTTGGGCTATGCTAACATACCGTGCTGCAGCATCTCTGGGACAGGTATACAAGGGCCGCCTGAAAGAAACAGGAGAGATGGTAGCTGTGAAAGTACAGAGACCATTTGTACTTGAGACTGTCACCATAGATCTATTCATCATTAGAAATTTGGGGTTGGTTCTCAGGAGATTTCCACAGGTAAATATTTCCCTCTCATTGGTAAGAAATGATGGGGATACTATCTTCAGTAATTCACACTGGAATTACTGAATACTGTAGGTCTCCCTTGATGTTGTTGGCCTAGTAGATGAATGGGCTGCCCGATTTTTTGAAGAACTTGATTATGTAAATGAAGGGGAAAATGGCATCCGCTTTGCTGAAATGATGAGAGAAGATCTTCCACAGGTAATTGCTTTGGTTTCCATATCTATTTGCCTGGTAGAAGCAGTGCAATGATACGGTTTTACTGAATGATAAGTATACTGTTGAAATTTTCTGTTCAATATTTGTTACGGAATATACATGGTAGCTTAACTGTCAAGCTGCTCACTTGTGAATTTATTCAACAATCTTCCAGGTTGTTGTACCAAAGACGTACCCTAAATACACATCTAGAAAAGTTCTTACCACAGGGTGGGTAGATGGAGAGAAACTGTCACAAAGTACAGAGGATGATGTTGGATCATTGGTGAACGTAGGAGTCATATGCTATCTAAAACAGGTTAATCTCTTTTTATCGTTTGTTGTGCATAGTATTTCCTTGCCTGGTTAAACATGTGGACACACACACACATGCTGATGGGAAGAAATGTTCTTCACTCATACCACTTTTCCAGAGAAAAGTTTGATCATGTTATGTATATTGTTATTTACAGTTGCTTGATACTGGATTCTTCCATGCTGACCCCCACCCCGGAAATATGATTAGGACACCTGATGGAAAGCTGGCTATTCTTGATTTTGGTAAGTCAAGTAAATGGACAATCTACAAATACTTCTCATGTGCAACTTGACCTTTTGTTTTGTTTCTCATGAAGTCGCAAACAAAAGTCATATATATTTATCCATCCTGCAGTGCAGTCATGCAAATTCTGCTAGAACACTAGATTAAAGCATGACAATTGCAAACCTTTGAACCTTTTCAATTGCATATGTTAGCATGTTTGTATTCCTTTGGGTAAATTTTTATTTGAGAATATAATACATTAATTCTGCTGACTAAATTTCAGCTGGTGATTAATTCTTTATCAACCTAGTTTTGGTACATTTTGTTTCCATCTGCTTTTATACACATGAAAAGAAATAATAATTTGGACCACTTTTGCAGGGCTTGTGACAAAACTGACAGATGATCAAAAGTATGGAATGATTGAAGCAATAGCTCACCTAATTCATCGTGATTATGATGCAATCGTTAAGGATTTTGTGAAGCTTGGTTTCATCCCTGAGGGAGTTAATTTGGATCCAATCTTACCTGTACTGGCTAAAGTTTTTGATCAAGCACTTGAAGGAGGCGGTGCAAAGAATATTAACTTTCAAGAGTTGGCAGCAGATCTAGCACAGATAACATTTGATTACCCATTCAGGATACCTCCATATTTTGCTTTGATTATTAGAGCCATTGGAGTATTGGAAGGTATAGCTTTGGTGGGAGACCCTGAATTTGCCATCGTGGATGAAGCATACCCATATATTGCACAGGTCAGCATCTCAACCTTTGATTCATCTTCATTCCATCCTCACAAATTTCTATGCTTTGCGAGGACCTTATTTTTGGTATTATATCTAAGAGGAAGACACATGACATGAAGATAGCTAATGAAAAATATTCCTTCAATTTTCAAAGAGAAAATCCTTCTTCATTTGGTCTGCTGTATTGAGAGGTTGATTTGAGTTTTTGTATTATTGATTCATGGCTTTGGTTGACTATAACAGAGGCTACTAACGGATGAAACACCTCGACTAAGGAGTGCCTTGCGTTACACAATATATGGAAAAACTGGTATTTTCGACGCAGAAAGGTTCATTGATGTCATGCAAGCTTTCGAGAATTTTATTCGTGCAGCAAAGAGTGGTGGCGGGGAGGACTTGAAGGGTAACATGGCTGAGCTAGCTGATATAGGATTTCAACCGAGCACCAGTTTAGTTCCTGCATTTCCCATGGCCATAAACCAGCCGGAGAACCCAGTCAAAGCTCGGGCTGCTCTTGCTTTTCTACTCTCTGACAGGGGGGACTTCTTCCGGGAGTTTATTCTTGATGAGGTGAGCTCTCATGTCACAACAAGTGAAGTGATCTAAGGAGTAGCCATTGTACTTGATGCAGTGATTTACTGAATGCAGGAAAATATACTTTTTAAAAATTCAAGTGATTTCGTATTGATCTCTCTTATTTTGTACTCTGTAGATTGTCAAAGCCATTGACGCAGTCTCAAGGGAGCAATTACTACAAATTGCTGCATCTTTTGGGATCAGAAATGCCACCCCTGTTTTCGGCATGGTTCCTGTTAGGTCCAGAGCATTGCTTCCTACAATCACAGAGGAAGACAGGGTTATCTTGAGCAATGTTGAGAAGGTCGTCAAGTTCCTAACAGCTGGGACAGCAAATCCAACAATGAACGGGGTATGCATGCTAAACTGTTAACACTTCTTTTTGAGAACGCGCAAAAGCAAACGTTTTCTTGCTCAGCGAGATATAAATTGAAATGTTACTGATATAGATACACATTCGTTGTCGATGACAGGACGTAAATATTGTGTCTCTAGTACAAGAGCTTCTACCTGTGTTACCGAGCATTTCATCGAAGATCCTACCGGATGTCTTGAGCCGGTTGTCGTCGCGGGTGTTTGCACGGGTGATCCGGGAAGCATTTTTGTGAAGTGGTTTTTTTTTCTTCTAACAGGAAATACAAACAGTTACATCTCCTTTTTCCTTTTTCCAAACAACACACACGTACACGATGATAGAAGGCTGTACAGCAGTATGATGTATAGAATTTACACCTATATATGCAAATTAACCAATTTTAAACCAGCAAGTCTGGCTAAAAAACCAGCAATTCTGGCTCTTGCTGTGGAGTCTTGCATATGGCTTCATGCGTGCTACAGCTACTGGAACAAATTACTAAGATTCTCCCAACTAGATTCCATAGTGCAGCACAGCGATCGCAAATTGGCAATACGGATGCTATCATCTGATCTCATCAGTCATCACCATGAATGATTGGTCATTCACAACGCATACCAATGATTGAGCTTTCGCTACTATTTTCTTCGAACATTGTTAGCTATATGAAGAAGTATGTGATGCACTCTCACTAACCCCAGGAACAAATCTTGCTAAGCAATCTCCATTCTACAGAGCAGAATTGTCTACTTGGCAAGAAACGCACGCACATATAGCAACACAGTCGGTGCTCAGGAGTCATAAAATGTATACATGAATTCACATGAAACATCTCATGGAATGTATTTCTGAGGTATCACCAAGGCAAAGCAGAAGCAGCTCTGACATTTCAGCAAAATGGGGGCTTTGAGTTTAATCTTCTGCTGGCTTGAATACACCTTCAACTTGCGCGATCGTACTCTCAGCCTCTGCTATCTCGGCACCTTGTTCATCTGACTCCTTCAATTCGGCCTGCAATATTTGAAACGGATCAAGACAAGGTTGCAGACATTTTCGGGTATAGCTCGAAAATTTTCGTTACTGTACCAGAGTTGCTTCCAGGTTGCCAGTGCAGCTTCGAATCACTTATGACAGTCTGGCACCATCATCCTTGACTCAGCTAAAACATTCTCCTGCAGAAGTGAAAGACATTAAAATGCAGATGAAAGGGCTCCATGTCGAGCAACAAATGTCGAGCAACAACTTAAAAAGACGCAAGGGTATCAACAATTAGCACTTGCTAGTTGCTACTTCCCAGAAGTAAAAAATATTTTGTTGTGAAATTAGTCTCCATGACGTCAAGCCATCGATAATTTCCACGACAAATACCGTGGCCGCTTGGTTCCATTAGTCGCAATGCCGAGGTCGCGCAGTGTAGGATCTACCGAGGTTGCATGCAAGAAGAAGATGACACCGATGTTTGTTGACTGCGGGCGCTCCTCCCCATCTATTAACTCTTTTTCAAGTTACATTGTGTTAGTTTGGTTACATTACATTGTGCCATCTCCTTATATAGGAGGCCACGATATATGAGTCAAATTTCAACTCTACCCGTATCCTATTAGGACTCCCCGTAGTACCCTATTACAATACTACGTCTTCTCTAGTTCAACTTGTAACCTATTCATACACATATTCGATACAATCTCAACAGATTTTGCACAAGACCAAAAGATCTCGCTGTAGTTATGAGATCAAACAATTTGAGCAATATTTCTGAGCTCTTCAAATATATCTGAATTATGATATCTTCATGAACGTGGCAATAATTATATGTGGAACTTCAACGAATGTCAATATCAATGAACATAGTAATACTACTCTAAAGAATACACATACCACATGCTCATTTAATTCACGATTCTGTTTATCACTATGTGACCGTGTCCATCTAGATGCTTTATTGGTTAGATTACGTAGGCTACCTGACAAACAGCATACATCTGAGAAATGCAAAACTTTTCAACACCCAAAGGTCACTCCAGCAATTAATCCTCAATCGTCACAGCTTGACATGGTCAGGTACTTCTATGCTCAAATCCACAATCATTCCGGGTATATGCCGTTGTAATTTACAAAATTGACTTACTTCCCCATCTTTTTCGAGAAGACTGATCCTGTGATCCAATTTCACAGCAGCCAGGTTACGAACACTAGACTACTAGACTACCATCCATAAACTAACGAAATTCTAAAGAGAGAAGCAAATCAGAATATTCCACAAGCATCTTAAGGAGTGTTTGGTTAGATTTTTAGGGACTTTTTATTGAAAAAAGCCTCAGCCTAACCAAACACCTAGCTTTAACCCGGCTTCCCGCAACAGCAGTTTCGGCTTATTAGTGTAAAATGAGGCCACAGCGAAAAACCGGTTTGGACTAGCTTCCCGCAGTTGCCACTTAACGCATCCGGTACCTGCCCTTCGATTTGAAAACAAATTACACCGAATTGCCATTCTTCTTCCCCGATCCCCTCAACCACCGCCTAGATCGACACTGGCCCCGACTAGATCCACGCCGTGCGCCAGCGTCGGTGTGCGCCATCCCTGCCATCCCCTTCCTCCCTGTCCTCCCTGCCGCGCCCTCCCCGTCGCGCCCTCCCCGCTGTTAGAGATATAGTAGGATTGGTTACCTGTTGTATTTGTATTGGCATTGGACTCTATACTTGCCTTGTATTCCAAGCCATCTTGTACTATATATATGCTTATTGGGCTGTGCAATAGATCCAAGTTGCATATCTCCTAACATGGTATCAGAGCAAATTAGGGTTTAGATTTTTTTTGATACCTTTGATCCACCGGCGTGCCGCAACTCGCGCTCCTCCCCCACCCGATCCTCATAGTGAGTCTGTGTCTCAGCGTCCTTTTGATCTTGTTCACTCGGATGTGTGGGGTCCGGCCCCCTTCGTTTTGAAAGGGGGTCATCGATACTATATTATCTTTATAGATGATTTTTCTCACCACACTTGGATATACTTTATGTCTGCTCGTAGTGAGGTTCTCTCCATCTATAGACAGTTTGCCACCATGGTTCGTACCCAGTTCTCCACTCCCATTCGTGTCTTTCGTGCTGATTCTGCTGGCGAGTATCTTTCTCGTCATCTTCGTGGTTTTCTTGCTGAGCAGGGCACTCTTGCTCAGTTCTCTTGTCCTGGTGCTCATGCTCAGAATGGTGTTGCTGAGCGTAAGCATCGTCACCTTCTTGAGACTGCTCGTGCGCTCATGATCGCCGCTTCTATTCCACCTCATTTTTGGGCTGAGGCTGTCTCTACTGCCACATATCTTGTTAATATTCAGCCCTCTTCTGCCCTTCAGGGTGGGATTCCTGTTGAGCGCCTTTCTGGTTCTCTTCCTGACTACTCTACTCTTCGTCTGTTTGGCTGCGTTTGCTATGTTCTTTTAGCTCCCCGTGAACGCACCAAACTGACTGCTCAGTCTGTTGAGTGTATCTTTCTAGGCTATAGTCCGGATCATAAGGGCTATCGCTGTTGGGATCCCACTGCTCGTCGTATGAGGGTTTCTCGGGATGTGACCTTCGATGAGTCCCGTCCTTTCTTTCCGCGTCCAGCTTCTCCTTCGCCTTCCCCTGTTGCGCATCTGTCTTTTCTGACCTTTCCTGATACACCGATTACTGTTGTGTCCTCTTCCACTCGTCCTATCGAGTCTCCACCTACTCCTGTTGTCGACTCTTCTCCATTATCATCTCCTACAGCTCCACCTGCACCTTCTCCTCTTTCGTCCTATCCTTTCGTCTACACACGTCGACCTCGTGTTGAGTCTCCTTCTGATGTGCCTTCTCCTTCTTCTAGGCCATCTCCGTCTGATGAGTCATCTTCTCTGGGTGACTCATCTTCTCCGGATTCACCACCCCCTCCTAGGTATGGCCTCCGCGCTCGTCCGCTTCCGCCTCCAGACCGCTTTGGATTTGTTGGTGCTACTCTTGCTGAGCCTACTTCTTACCGCGATGCTATTGTTCATCCCGAATGGCAGCATGCGATGGCCGAGGAGCTTGCAGCTCTTGAGCGCACCAGCACGTGGGATCTTATCTCTCTTCCTCCACGTGTTCGTCCCATCACCTGTAAGTGGATCTATAAAGTTAAGACCCGCTCCGATGGTTCTCTGAGTGCTACAAGGCTCGTCTTGTGGCGCGTGGCTTTCAGCAGGAGCATGGCCGTGACTATGACGAGACATTTGCTCCTGTCGCGCACATGACCACTGTTCGCACTCTTCTTGCCGTGGCCTCTGCTCGCCACTGGTCTATTTCTCAGCTTGATGTCAAGAATGCCTTTCTTAATGGTGAGTTTGCGTGAGGAGGTCTACATGCACCCCCCGCCTGGGTATTCTGTTCCTGAGGGCATGGTTTGTCGCCTTCGTCGTTCTCTTTATGGCCTTAAGCAAGCCCCTCGTGCTTGGTTCGAGCGCTTCGCCTCTGTGGTCACTGCTGCTGGTTTCTCAGCTAGTGCTCATGATCCTGCGCTGTTTGTCCACACTTCGTCTCGTGGTCGGACTCTTCTTCTTTTGTATGTGGATGATATGACCATCACCGGAGATGATTCTGAGTACATTGCCTTTGTCAAGGCTCGTCTTAGTGATCAGTTTCTTATGTCTGATCTTGGTCCTCTTCGCTACTTCCTTGGGATTGAGGTTACATCTACTTCTGATGGTTTCTATATACCCCAAGAAAAATATATCCATGATCTTCTTGATCGGGCTTCCCTTACTGATCAGCGCACCATTGAGACTCCGATGGAGCTCAATGTTCATCTTCGTGCCTCTGATGATGAGCCTCTTTCTGATCCGACTCGCTATCGTCACCTTGTCGGGAGTCTTGTCTATCTTGCTGTCACTCGTCCAGATATATCCTATCCAGTTCACATTCTGAGTCAGTTCGTCTCTTCTCCTACTCAAGTTCACTACAGTCACCTTCTTCGGGTTCTACGATATCTTCGTGGGACTATCTCCCGCCGTCTTTTCTTTCCACGCTCCAGTTCGTTACAGCTTCAGGCATATTCGGATGCTACTTGGGCTAGCGATCCCTCTGATCGTCGCTCTCTTTCTGCTTACTGTGTTTTCCTTGGTGGTTCTCTCATTGCTTGGAAGACGAAGAAATAGACTACAGTTTCCTGTTCGAGTGCAGAGGCTGAGTTGCGAGCTATGGCATTTTTGACAGCAGAGGTTACATGGTTACGGTGGCTACTTGAGGATTTTGGTGTTTCTCTCACTACACCGACTCCTCTGTTCTCTGATAGTACTGGTGCCATCAGTATTGCTAGAGACCCAGTGAAGCATGAGCTCACCAAGCATATTGGTGTTGATGCTTCTTATATGCGGTCAAAGGTACAAGATCAGGTTGTTGCTCTTCAGTATGTGCCTTCCGAGCTTCAGTTGGCTGATTTCTTCACGAAGGCACAGACTCGTGTTCAGCACAGCTTCTATCTCTCCAAACTCAGTGTAGTTGATCCACCCTGAGTTTAGGGGGGGTGTTAGAGATATAGTAGGATTGGTTACCTGTTGTATTCGTATTGGCATTGGACTCTATACTTGCCTTGTATTCTAAGCCATCTTGTACTATATATATGCCTATTGGGCTGTGCAATAGATCCAAGTTGCATATCTCCTAACACCCGCCACGCCCTCCCTGTCACCCCCACCAGCCCTCCCCGCTGTCCCCGCCGCCCCAACCAGATCCACGTTGTCCCTACCGTTCCCGCCGTCCCCGCCATGCCCTCTACCAACGCCACGCCGTCCACCAACCAGATCCACGCGGTCCGCGCCATCCTCGCCGTCCCCGACTACCGACGCCTCTCCACCGATGAGCCCTCCACCGGCGGCTCTCCACCGACGTGCGGCTCGATCGACGCCTCTCCTCCGCCGCCCACCATCTGAGCCAAGCTCCTCCTCCTTCGGTCGTCCGGCTCCGCCTCCGCCCTCAAGATTGGCCGAGGCGCAGAGCTGGACGCGGAGCTCCAGCACCGAGGCCCTCCACCGCCGGGCCATCCATTACCGAAGCCTCCAGCGACGTGCCCTCCAGCACTGCCACGTCGAAGCCGATCCGGACCTCGATGGCGTCGGGGACCTCCATGGCATCGGGGACTCGGCCACCTGGGTCATGAAGCCCAGGGGAAAGGGCAGTGACCGACCGCCGGCAGCGGTCGCCAGAGCCGGAGGCGGCGACGCGTGTAACGTCCCTGTTTTCGTGTAATTGTTAATGTGCATTATGTGTAGTTCATGGCATGTGCATGGGTTGAAATGTGTAAGAATTTGAACTTTTTAAAATATGAGGAGCAACCTTGAATAATAGAAGAAAACCCTAAGTTGCACTTAAGGTACAAGAATAAGTTCCAAAAACAATTGAAGTGGTAGGGGCAAGATGCTTCAAAGGTGTTTTGAAATTAAAGCAAAACGTTTTGGTGGAAAATTGTTTGTTTGTTTTGGGAAGAGTTTAAAAGAGAAAAGAAACTAGAAAAGCAAACCAAAAAGAAAAATCTAAAAACCCTAATCCTCCCCACCGGAATGGGCCTCTCCCTACCCAGCCCATCTTCCTCTCCCCTCTGGCCCGCCCCCGGTGTCTTCTTCCCTAAGCTGCCGACAGCCCCCTCCCCATCCTTATCCTCCCCATCTGCCACCTCCTGTGCTCCGTGGCAGCCAACCCGAGCAAGCCGGCCACCTCATGCTTGGGCGCCGCCTCCTCCCCCTAGTCCCCTTCCCCAAGCCTCCCTGTCCTATTGCTCTCGCCGCGCCGCCCCAACCCAAGAGCCCCGGTCACCCTCCCGAGCCACGCTCGCCGCCCCGCCACCGTACCTAGCCACCTGAGCCACCCCCGCTCGCCCCTCCCCTTCGCCGCGGTTGCCTCCGGCCCAGCTGTGCCCCGGTGCTGCTCCGCTCTAAGCCGCATCACCCGAAGCGCCGCCTTGCTTCCCGAGCTGGAGCCGGGCACCCTGCCGCGCCACCTCGACGTCGCTCACCGCCGGCCTCCTCTCTCCTATCCTGCCGCCCCCGGACCTCCCCGCAGCTCCTCCGCCGCGGCCTCCCACCGCCTCGGTGCCGCCACCTCGCCGACGCCGTGCCGAGCTCCCCCCCCCATCACCCGGAGCCCGCCGCCGCTAGCTCCGCCCTCCCGGCCGCCACGCCGTCGCCCTCGGCTCCCCCTCCGCCTAGCGCCGCTCGGTCCTCGCCGGAGCCGGTAAGCCCGCCGCCGCCGCCCCGTTCCTCTCCAGGGCTCGCCGCCGGCCACACCGCGTCGGCAAGCCACCGGCCGGGTGAAGCCACCGACCGAGTTTTCCCCCCCCCAGCACATTAAAGGCACTGATGGCCCAATTAAGCGATGGTTAGGGCATATTAATTGCCCTAAACCAATGATTAGGGTTTAATGTTGTAACTATTACCCTTTAATGCTGTTTAGACATATTAATGATGTAATTAATAGCTAACCAGTGAAATGAATGAGCTTCTTTAGTAATTGTCTCTATGACAGTGGGCCCCATACGACAGGAATTAAAGAAAAGAACAATAAAAAGGGAAATTCTGACATGGGGGCCCCACATGTAAGAATTTGGAGAAAGTGGATTAAAGATTAAAGAAAAGGGGAATTTGTGACAAGTGGGCCCCACTTGTCAATGACTCAGTCAAACTTGGTCAAAATTGACCAGTAGGGCCCACATGTCAGCCTGCTATATTTGAATTAAATTAATTGTTATTTTTGCTGAGAAAAATACAACAAAGGATTTAAAATGGATTAAATCTTGTGAAATTCATAGAAAATGC
Organism: Stipa capillata; assembly: GCA_019208055.1. Lineage (NCBI taxonomy): Eukaryota > Viridiplantae > Streptophyta > Magnoliopsida > Poales > Poaceae > Stipa > Stipa capillata. The sequence continues at coordinate 704,724 of JAGXJF010000106.1, read as the reverse complement.
ATCTTTAATCAGAAAAATGCAAATAATATATCAAAATGTTCAGAAAAAGAAGATCTATTCAGTAGCATCATTTTCATCCATGTTTGCATGCTAGGAATAATGCAATTTGCTAAAAACTTAAATTAGGGTTTTCGATTAGCCGGAGGATTTTCGGATCGCGACATTTTATGCGTCCGGACTCCGATTAAATTGATTCCACTTGCATTAGTCTTTATTTCACACTCTCTATGTCATAGCATGCATTGCATCTCATGCTGATGTTGTGCATTTTAATAATTACAATTATGCCCTTGTTTCCGGTGTTTTCGTTTTTCCTCGATAGAGCCAGAAGATCCGCAAAGCGAGAGTCTCGATCAAGAGCAGGGTGTCGTTGCAGAGCAACCAGGCAAGCAGCCCCTTTGGTCACGTTGCAAAGCTCCTATTATTTGCAAAAGTATTAGTTGTTTTTAAATCATTATCATATGCGTTCAACTGCTATTTTTCCGCTAAGAAAAGCCCTAGTCCGATAAATACGACTCACCTTGTCGCTTAAACAGCTCTACCACTAACCTCACCCATCTAGCGTAGTCTAGTATCCACTGTTCGAATGCGATTATGCTATTTATGCTTAGACATGCTTAGACTTGTAGAAGTCGTAATTCCTGGGATAGCAGGTAAATCAACACTGGGAATGGGTTACGTGGTAGGTGGGTGTTCACCGGGATAACTAATGAATTGGCTTAATCATATCTGGGTTTAGACGAGAGGCCATGGCTGGGAGCATGGTGGGTTGTCTCGTCTTCCCGCAAGGACCGGTTACCGGTGTCCCTTCGAACCAAGCTTCACGTACTTCTACACGGGTGGATTATGGGGCCACCCACGACTGAATAATTTGCCTAGACTTAGACTATGAGCCGCATAGTTTGCCGTTTTCGTGTATTGGGTGCGTGGAAAAAGGAATGTGGTGTGGTGCCTCAATATAGGTGTAAGGGTTACACACGGTTCGAGTCCGGGGATGTATCACCTGCTACAACGTATGGGACCGTGTCGTAGTTACGGCCGGACTGATGTACATGGACTAGCCCGTACGGGTGGCTCATACCTAGGTCGAAAGCATTGTAAAGGTCGTGTTCGATCACCCTCCGCCAGCACACCTCGTGAAAGTGTGTAAATCGCGATGGCACTAGGAGACGATCGATACGTGTAGGTAAAGATGTACACCCCTGCAGGGTTAAACTGTTGAACAGCCGTGTCCGCGGTTATGGACAACTTGGTAAGATTTTGCATCGAATTAGACAACTATAACCAACTCTAAAACTTGCCAACTCTAAGGATGTGGTTAGCGACAGCTTCCTCCCAGGGTGGTTGAGGATGGGTCGAGGGTTTTACAGGTGTGGTGATCTGCAGTAAGGAATATTCGCGAAGTGTCGACTCATCCCCTTGAAAAGGTATTCTAGTAGTCGAATTTCAATCTACTTATGGTTATTGAAAAGGTAAACTTGGCTTTCCGCAAATTAGTCCACAATTACCCTTTTGTTGATACCTGGCACAATCACTATTATTTCCGCACTGTAAGTCTTGCGGAGTACAATTTTGTACTCACCCTGCTATTGTTGTTGTTTTGTTGCAGAGGAACCCACCCCTTCGGAGGGTGGTTTCTATTTAGAGATCGATACCGACGACGCCTAGACGCTGGGAATCCCAGGCAGTGATCCTGCCCTGGGTTGGTATTTTGGTTTGTTTCCGTTGCCACTTTTGGCCCTACTGTTTGGCTTCGTAGCCTTATAAACTCTTCCGCTGTGTGTATATATGTTTGTTAAGTTTCAAACTTATAATATTGCAGTTTCTGTCGTAGAGTCACTGCTATGAGATCTGGTTGTTTTCGCCCACTCATGTGCCGTGCGTGTATGTGATGAAGCGCATGTTGTGGGTAGGACTTAGGGTTTGTATCATAGAGTCATTAAGTTTAATCACCCCTGTGAAGCGACTCTACTACTGAGAGATGGGGGACTATATTACCCTACTCCAGCCGTGCATTAATTTGCCGGGACGAGTCGGGGTTGATGTTCCGGCTCGGTAGGACAAGAGTGAGGAGACCATATCACCCTACTACTCTGTGCGCTTGCCAGAGTAAGCTTTGGGGTTGACGTCTCGGGCTATTCGGAGCCATATCACTCCACTCCTCTGGAATTGACACCCAGGAGTTGAGGTCGGGGTTGACGTTTCGACTTAGCGGGTGGTTTCTCTTAAGCCTCTCTGTTATGAATTCTGGGGTTCGACAGCTTTGGTATCAGAGCAGGGCTGACTGTAGGATGACCTTGTCTTGGCCGTTGTTGTGTCTAGAAGTTGCAAAAACTATTTGAACTTAAAAAGGATTTGCGAAAAGCATAAGTAGTGCTTCTGTTTTCTCCTTATCCTTTTCGATCCTAGTTCTTCTCCTTATCTCTTCGGTTGGTTACGAATTTGCTATTTTCTTGCCTCGTTCAAAAGTTAGACTTCACGTGTGCAGGGAATCCTACCTTCCCTCTTACCTTGTTTCGTTATTACCCCACTCTACCGTTATGCCATTGACATATTCCGATTCTGTTCATCTTGTACATCGTGAAATTCATTCGAGTAATTCCGTTCAAGTTTCTTTATGATCTGATCATGTTTTTGTGGCATATCTATTCCTTGATTCAGATGGCCGAACATCCGGAAGGTAGCCAGCATGCTACTGGTAATCAAGGTCGTGACTCTGGTCGCAATAATGTTCCTCCCCCACCGCCATCTATGGCAGAGGTGTTGATGCAGATCGAGCGGAATCGAATGGACCAGACTCGCCTTCTGGAGCATCTAGTTCGTAATACTGCTCCCCAACCCGAAGCTCGAGTTGGAATCTCAGATTTTCTTCGAACGCAGCCTCCGACATTCAGTCGTTCAGAAGATCCTATCGAAGCGGATGATTGGCTTCGCAGCATCGAGCGCAAATTGGAGACAGCGCGTATCTCCACGGCTGATCGCGTGGATCTCGCGGCGCATCAGCTTGAAGGTGCTGCCGCAGCATGGTGGGAGAATTTCCTTGCTATCCAGGAGAAAGGTCACGTGGTTACGTGGCAGGAGTTCTGCGACGCCTTCCGTGGAACTCATATCCCCGAAGGTGTCATGGACATAAAGAAGGAAGAATTCCGGAATCTAACTCAGGGACGAAAAGAACGTCACCGAATATCTCCACTCCTTCGACCACTTGGCGCGTTATGCTCCTCGTGATGTTACCACCGATGCGGACAGGCAGGAGAAGTTCCGCAAAGGCTTGAATCCGGAGCTTCGTTACGAGCTGCTTCCTTTTGACTTCGCCAACTTTCAGGCTCTTATGAACAAGGCTGTCAAGATGGAGCACGGCAAGCTAGTTCTTGAAGAATCTAGAAAGCGTGCTCGAGATGCAGTGAAGCCCTCTTCTTCCAATTCGCAAAAGAGGCGTATATGGGTTCCTGCTAGTGCATTTAATCGCGCTACTTCCGCTCCAAGACCCTCCGGTTTTGTGCCTCGTCCTCCAGTTCCCAGTTTCCAACCAAGGCCAATGGGAGGACAATTTGCTGATTCTACTCCAAAAGTTCCGTTTGGGGCTTGCTTTAAATGTGGCCAAGCCCGGTCACTTCTCTCGTGAGTGTCCTCAGCGACAGAATCCTGCACCGAATCCTGCTCCAGCGCAAGGTCAACCTCGGGGCAATGTTCCCGCCAAGAAGGCGAATCCGCAACATCCGTCTGTGAATCGCGGTCGCGTGACTCACGTGGTCGCAGAAGAAGCTCAGGAGGCAACCGATGTCGTGATTGGTACGCTCCTTGTTAATTCAGTTCCAGCATCAGTTCTTTTTGATTCAGGGGCTTCTCATTCGTTTATATCCAAGGGTTTTGCTGAGGAAAACCACCTCCCTACGAGCTGATGCCTAATTCTCTGTCTATCCATTCCCCGGGGATCCGTGATGAGAGCATCCCAAGAATACCGTGGAGTTTGCATCAAAGTGGGCAATCTGGAGTTCTTCGCCACTTTGATTTCTTTGACCTCTACGGATATCGATGCCATCCTTGGAATGAATTGGTTAATGGCACATCAAGCTCTAATTGATTGTGCAACGAAGACAGTGGTTCTTTCGCATCCCTCCGGTGAAACTGTTCGGTTTACTCCAAAGTTCGTCGACTCTCAGCTCTGTGCTCTCGAAGGCAAATTCCTTCCTGATCTTCCAGCTGTTCCGGTAGTCCATGACTTTCCGGATGTTTTCCCCGACGAGCTTCCAGGTTACCACCGGATCGAGATATTGAATTCATTATCGAGTTGGCTCCTGGAACTGCTCCGATCTATCGTCGCCCTTATCGGATGACTCAAGATGAATTGGAAGAAATGAGGAAACAACTCCAGGAGTTAGAAGCAAAAGGCTTCATTCGACCGAGCTCCTCTCCTTGGGGATGCTCTGCTTTATTCGTGGAGAAGAAGATAAAAGCCTGCGGATGTGTGTCGACTATCGACCTCTTAACGAGGTGACGATCAAAAACAAATATCCGCTTCCACGGATTGATGATCTGTTCGATCAATTAACCGGAGCAACCGTCTTTTCCAAGATTGATTTGAGGTTGGGCTACCATCAAATCAAGATCCGACCCGAAGATATTCCAAAAACGGCGTTTACGACTCGTATGGGTTGTATGAATACACCGTGATGTCTTTTGGGTTAACCAATGCTCCCGCTACCTTCATGAGGTTGATGAATTCCATCTTCATGGAGTATCTGGATCGCTTTGTGATCATCTTCATCGATGATATTCTGATTTTCTCCAAGACGAAAGAAGACCATGCCGAGCATTTGAAGCTTGTCTTGGGAAAGCTTCGTGAACATCAGCTTTATGCCAAGTTCTCTAAATGTGAGTTTTGGCTTGAAGAAGTCGCTTTTCTAGGCCACGTGCTTTCGGCGAAAGGTGTCGCCGTGGATCCTAGTAAAGTCAAGGCTGTTCTTAATTGGGAACAACCCAAATCGGTCACGCAAGTGCGGAGTTTTCTTGGTCTGGCCGGCTATTATCGCCGTTTTTATCGAAAACTTCTCCAAGCATGCTAAACCTCTGACCGAACTCCTCAAGAAAGAAAAGAAGTTCGAGTGGACGGAAAGGTGCGAAGAAAGCTTCCAAGAGCTAAAGCGCCGATTGACCTCCGCTCCTGTGCTTGTCCTCCCGGACATTCACAAAAATTTCGACGTCTATTGTGATGCTTCTCGCCTAGGTCTTGGATGTGTGTTGATGCAAGAAGGGCATGTGGTAGCTTATGCTTCTCGTCAGCTAAGGCCGCATGAAGCTAACTATCCAACTCACGACCTAGAGCTTGCTGCGGTGGTTCATGCTCTGAAGATTTGGCGGCATTATCTGATCGGTAATCGCTGCGAGCTATACTCCGACCACCAAAGTTTGAAGTATCTCTTCACCCAGCCCGACCTGAATCTCAGGCAACGAAGATGGCTGGAATTGATCAAAGATTACGACGTGGGTCTTCACTATCAACCCGGTAAGGCTAATGTCGTGGCAGATGCGCTTAGCCGGAAGACTTACTGCAATAATCTTATGATTCGAGAATCTCAACCGCCCCTCTACGAGGAATTTGCACGGCTTAATCTTGAAGTCGTTCAAAATGGTTTCCTTAATACCCTTGAAATTCAATCCTCTCTTGAAGATCGAATCAAATCTGCTCAAAAGCATGACAAGGGTATTCGCAAGATCAAGGAGAACATTGTTAGCGGAGTTGCTAAATGTTTCTCAGTCGATGATCAAGACGTTGTTTGGTTTGGCAAGCGCCTAGTTGTGCCGAAAAACAACGATCTTCGAGAATCCATTCTTCGTGAAGCTCACGACTCTCAGTTGTCTATTCATCCGGGTAGTACGAAGATGTACCGAGATCTGAAACAGAGATTCTGGTGGACCCGAATGAAAAGAGAGATCGCTCGCTTCATCTCCGAATGTGATGTGTGTCGTCGTGTTAAGGCAGAACATCAAAGACCCGCCGGCACACTCCAACCTTTGCCTATCCCTGAGTGGAAGTGGGACGAAATTGGCATGGATTTCGTCACGGGCCTTCCAAGAACTCAAAAAGGAAATGACTCCATCTTTGTGGTCATTGATCGCCTATCTAAAGTTGCTCATTTCCTTTCTGTCCGAGAGAAGATTACAGCTAGTCAATTGGCCGATCTTTATATCGCTCGGATAGTATCTCTCCATGGGATCCCCAAGCGGATCATTTCCGATCGAGGTGCTTGTTCACTTCAAGATTTTGGGAAAGTCTCCAAGCTGCTATGGGGACTCATCTTTCGTTCAGTACAGCTTATCACCCCCAAACCGGTGGACAAACCGAAAGGGTTAACCAAATTCTTGAAGATATGCTTAGGGCTTGTGTTATATCCTTCGGCACGAAATGGGAGAAGTGTCTTCCGTTTGCTGAGTTCTCTTATAACAACAGCTTCCAATCAAGCCTAGGCATGGCCCCTTTCGAAGTCCTCTATGGACGTAAATGTCGGACTCCACTCAATTGGTCCGAAACCGGAGAACGACAAATTCTTGGACCCGACTTGATCAAAGAAGCGGAGGATCAAGTTTGAATCATTCGAGAGCGGTTGAAAACTGCTCAATCTCGTCAGAAGAGCTACTCCGACCTTCATCGTCGTGAGATTCACTTTGAGCCAAACGATAAAGTCTACCTTCGGGTCACTCCTTTTAAGGGTGTTCGCCGATTTGGCGTCAAAGGAAAGTTGGCACCTCGTTACATTGGTCCCTTTCGCATTCTCTCCAAACGAGGTGAAGTTGCCTATCAGTTGGAACTACCTCCGTCGTTATCCAATGTCCACAATGTCTTCCATGTTTCTCAACTTCGGAAGTGCTTCAAGGATCCAATTCCAGAGTCGGCAGTCGATACACTGGATCTCCAAGAAGATCTGTCTTACCGAGAGTACCCTTTTCGTATTCTCGATGAGATGGAACGAACTACACGAAGACGGAACGTCAAGTTCTTCAAAGTTCAATGGTCTAACCATTCCGAAGATGAAGCTACTTGGGAACGCGAGGATCATCTTCGATCGGCGTACCCCTCCCCTCTTTTCCAGCTGATCCGAATCTCGGGGTCGAGATTCTCGTAAGGGGGGTAGGTCTGTAACGTCCCTGTTTTCGTGTAATTGTTAATGTGCATTATGTGTAGTTCATGGCATGTGCATGGGTTGAAATGTGTAAGAATTTGAACTTTTTAAAATATGAGGAGCAACCGTGAATAATAGAAGAAAACCCTAAGTTGCACTTAAGGTACAAGAATAAGTTCCAAAAACAATTGAAGTGGTAGGGGCAAGATGCTTCAAAGGTGTTTTGAAATTAAAGCAAAACGTTTTGGTGGAAAATTGTTTGTTTGTTTTGGGAAGAGTTTAAAAGAGAAAAGAAACTAGAAAAGCAAACCAAAAAGAAAAATCTAAAAACCCTAATCCTCCCCACCGGAATGGGCCTCTCCCTACCCAGCCCATCTTCCTCTCCCCTCTGGCCCGCCCCCGGTGTCTTCTTCCCTAAGCTGCCGACAGCCCCCTCCCCATCCTTATCCTCCCCATCTGCCACCTCCTGTGCTCCGTGGCAGCCAACCCGAGCAAGCCGGCCACCTCATGCTTGGGCGCCGCCTCCTCCCCCTAGTCCCCTTCCCCAAGCCTCCCTGTCCTATTGCTCTCGCCGCGCCGCCCCAACCCAAGAGCCCCGGTCACCCTCCCGAGCCACGCTCGCCGCCCCGCCACCGTACCTAGCCACCTGAGCCACCCCCGCTCGCCCCTCCCCTTCGCCGCGGTTGCCTCCGGCCCAGCTGTGCCCCGGTGCTGCTCCGCTCTAAGCCGCATCACCCGAAGCGCCGCCTTGCTTCCCGAGCTGGAGCCGGGCACCCTGCCGCGCCACCTCGACGTCGCTCACCGCCGGCCTCCTCTCTCCTATCCTGCCGCCCCCGGACCTCCCCGCAGCTCCTCCGCCGCGGCCTCCCACCGCCTCGGTGCCGCCACCTCGCCGACGCCGTGCCGAGCTCCCCCCCCCATCACCCGGAGCCCGCCGCCGCTAGCTCCGCCCTCCCGGCCGCCACGCCGTCGCCCTCGGCTCCCCCTCCGCCTAGCGCCGCTCGGTCCTCGCCGGAGCCGGTAAGCCCGCCGCCGCCGCCCCGTTCCTCTCCAGGGCTCGCCGCCGGCCACACCGCGTCGGCAAGCCACCGGCCGGGTGAAGCCACCGACCGAGTTTTCCCCCCCCAGCACATTAAAGGCACTGATGGCCCAATTAAGCGATGGTTAGGGCATATTAATTGCCCTAAACCAATGATTAGGGTTTAATGTTGTAACTATTACCCTTTAATGCTGTTTAGACATATTAATGATGTAATTAATAGCTAACCAGTGAAATGAATGAGCTTCTTTAGTAATTGTCTCTATGACAGTGGGCCCCATACGACAGGAATTAAAGAAAAGAACAATAAAAAGGGAAATTCTGACATGGGGGCCCCACATGTAAGAATTTGGAGAAAGTGGATTAAAGATTAAAGAAAAGGGGAATTTGTGACAAGTGGGCCCCACTTGTCAATGACTCAGTCAAACTTGGTCAAAATTGACCAGTAGGGCCCACATGTCAGCCTGCTATATTTGAATTAAATTAATGTTATTTTTGCTGAGAAAAATACAACAAAGGATTTAAAATGGATTAAATCTTGTGAAATTCATAGAAAATGCATCTTTAATCAGAAAAATGCAAATAATATATCAAAATGTTCAGAAAAAGAAGATCTATTCAGTAGCATCATTTTCATCCATGTTTGCATGCTAGGAATAATGCAATTTGCTAAAAACTTAAATTAGGGTTTCCGATTAGCCGGAGGATTTTCGGATCGCGACATTTTATGCGTCCGGACTCCGATTAAATTGATTCCACTTGCATTAGTCTTTATTTCACACTCTCTATGTCATAGCATGCATTGCATCTCATGCTGATGTTGTGCATTTTAATAATTACAATTATGCCCTTGTTTCCGGTGTTTTCGTTTTTCCTCGATAGAGCCAGAAGATCCGCAAAGCGAGAGTCTCGATCAAGAGCAGGGTGTCGTTGCAGAGCAACCAGGCAAGCAGCCCCTTTGGTCACGTTGCAAAGCTCCTATTATTTGCAAAAGTATTAGTTGTTTTTAAATCATTATCATATGCGTTCAACTGCTATTTTTCCGCTAAGAAAAGCCCTAGTCCGATAAATACGACTCACCTTGTCGCTTAAACAGCTCTACCACTAACCTCACCCATCTAGCGTAGTCTAGTATCCACTGTTCGAATGCGATTATGCTATTTATGCTTAGACATGCTTAGACTTGTAGAAGTCGTAATTCCTGGGATAGCAGGTAAATCAACACTGGGAATGGGTTACGTGGTAGGTGGGTGTTCACCGGGATAACTAATGAATTGGCTTAATCATATCTGGGTTTAGACGAGAGGCCATGGCTGGGAGCATGGTGGGTTGTCTCGTCTTCCCGCAAGGACCGGTTACCGGTGTCCCTTCGAACCAAGCTTCACGTACTTCTACACGGGTGGATTATGGGGCCACCCACGACTGAATAATTTGCCTAGACTTAGACTATGAGCCGCATAGTTTGCCGTTTTCGTGTATTGGGTGCGTGGAAAAAGGAATGTGGTGTGGTGCCTCAATATAGGTGTAAGGGTTACACACGGTTCGAGTCCGGGGATGTATCACCTGCTACAACGTATGGGACCGTGTCGTAGTTACGGCCGGACTGATGTACATGGACTAGCCCGTACGGGTGGCTCATACCTAGGTCGAAAGCATTGTAAAGGTCGTGTTCGATCACCCTCCGCCAGCACACCTCGTGAAAGTGTGTAAATCGCGATGGCACTAGGAGACGATCGATACGTGTAGGTAAAGATGTACACCCCTGCAGGGTTAAAACTGTTGAACAGCCGTGTCCGCGGTTATGGACAACTTGGTAAGATTTTGCATCGAATTAGACAACTATAACCAACTCTAAAACTTGCCAACTCTAAGGATGTGGTTAGCGACAGCTTCCTCCCAGGGTGGTTGAGGATGGGTCGAGGGTTTTACAGGTGTGGTGATCTGCAGTAAGGAATATTCGCGAAGTGTCGACTCATCCCCTTGAAAAGGTATTCTAGTAGTCGAATTTCAATCTACTTATGGTTATTGAAAAGGTAAACTTGGCTTTCCGCAAATTAGTCCACAATTACCCTTTTGTTGATACCTGGCACAATCACTATTATTTCCGCACTGTAAGTCTTGCGGAGTACAATTTTGTACTCACCCTGCTATTGTTGTTGTTTTGTTGCAGAGGAACCCACCCCTTCGGAGGGTGGTTTCTATTTAGAGATCGATACCGACGACGCCTAGACGCTGGGAATCCCAGGCAGTGATCCTGCCCTGGGTTGGTATTTTGGTTTGTTTCCGTTGCCACTTTTGGCCCTACTGTTTGGCTTCGTAGCCTTATAAACTCTTCCGCTGTGTGTATATATGTTTGTTAAGTTTCAAACTTATAATATTGCAGTTTCTGTCGTAGAGTCACTGCTATGAGATCTGGTTGTTTTCGCCCACTCATGTGCCGTGCGTGTATGTGATGAAGCGCATGTTGTGGGTAGGACTTTAGGGTTTGTATCATAGAGTCATTAAGTTTAATCACCCCTGTGAAGCGACTCTACTACTGAGAGATTGGGGACTATATTACCCTACTCCAGCCGTGCATTAATTTGCCGGGACGAGTTCGGGGTTGATGTTCCGGCTCGGTAGGACAAGAGTGAGGAGACCATATCACCCTACTACTCTGTGCGCTTGCCAGAGTAAGCTTTGGGGTTGACGTCTCGGGCTATTCGGAGCCATATCACTCCACTCCTCTTGGAATTGACACCCAGGAGTTGAGGTCGGGGTTGACGTTTCGACTTAGCGGGTGGTTTCTCTTAAGCCTCTCTGTTATGAATTCTGGGGTTCGACAACGCGCCCTGGGAGGTGGCGGTGGTTGGGGTTGGGATGGCCGATGCCCCCTGCCCCCTTTTTGTTTGTTTTCTTTTTTCTTTTTTATTCTTTTCTATTTGTATTTGTATTTATTCTTTTCTATTTGTATTTGTATTTATTCTTTTCTATAATTTTAGTTTAAGCCCATATTTTAATATAATTGCATGATTGCTCTTAAGTATTACCTTAACATTGCAGAGATTTGGGGATGTTACACATGTTATTCATAAGCATCTTTATTAGGGTAATAACGCTCGAGTTAGCGTATGTATATACTCTCAGCACTTTAGGGGTATTTCAGACATTTCATTCATATATAGTCAACAACCACAGTCTAACCAAACACCTTGAACCACATGTTTATGTGCCATCGAACACAGTAGCTTTCCTAAACAGCCAGCCAACAGCAGCTTTTACAACAGCCGTAGCCCAACCAAACACCCCCTTCCTCTCTTAGCTACACAGCATATGATGGTAGCAAAAAGAAAAGAAAAGCCAAGTACATAGCAAACACCTATACTAGAGAAGATGAGATAACCAACTGTGCACTAAGAAAGGAAAACATGCTTGTCAGTGAAAGATTTTTCCACCTGCTGCTTGAGGTCATAAGGATCGGCCCCTCTCTCCTTCATGGCAGTGGTCTTTGCTGCCTCCTTCTCCACCTCCTCCTCGTACGATCGCAGCTCTTCACGGCCCTCTTGCACGTCGACGCCTTGATCTTGAGGCTCCTCAGAGCCGCCATCCTAGAACGCAAGAGATAAGCGATGCAGCAGCGAAAAGAGATCCTAGAAGGGAACCGTTGAATGGATCGAACGTGTCAAGTTGAGGTGGTGCATGTTAGGATTGCGAGGCCGGGAAAGGGATGACCTCACCCTACCTCCCGGTTGCTTCTCCGGCGAGACCTCATGGCGGCGGCGGTCGCCTATGGAATATGGCCGGTGTAGCTGTGGGCCAGCCCAGTAACCTAAGGAACAGTGGCTGCTTAGCTGGCCCATTAGAAGCAACCTGTCGTCTCTACTACTCTCTCCTTCCACTATATACAAGGCATATTTCTTCTTAAAAACATATATATATATATATATATATATATATATAAAAGACGTATTTAGGTTATCTAATTTTAATATTTAATTAAAAATTAATCTAATAATATATAAGTTATGTGATACAAAATTTATATCATTGGATTTGTGTTCAAAGGTATTTTATCATGATTATGATTTTATAATTATTAATGAATATTCTAGAAAAATTTTATGGTCAAAACTTAAATTTGGAGAGTCAAACTACGCCTTATATATCTGGACGGAATGAGTAATATGAATATCAGAATTTTAAAAACAATCAACACAACTCGTACAGGCACATCACCATACATATGCACTCACACATTCTAGATTTGTGGAGCTTAAAGATTAATAAAGTCACCACTAACGCCTTACCTGCTACTGCAAGAGAATTCCGCCTTGATGAAGAACAAGGAGCTAACTTGGAATTTGATCCCTCCAAAAAAATTTAGTATTTGATTTTTGATGGACAGAAATACAATAACTACTAACCATTCAAACAATGATTAGTTCTCGGCGAAGGAAAGAAGGTATTTTGAGGGTATCGAGAGCTATTGTCAGATCTTATTTTAGCGGGTCGTTGAATTAGGCCAAGCTTAACTTATGTTAGCCTAGTAGCTTAAACCGGCGAAGAAAGGACGGATGCTTGAAAGTACTAAACTAAACTAACTACTTTTGTAATAGTTTGCAAATGTTGTTGCCCCTGACTTGCTGTCCTCTATGACGGATTAGTTCAGTGTTTTGGTTCGCTGTGCTGCTAAAATATTTGTTCTTGGAACCAAACTGCTAGTGCGAAACTAATGTTGAAGTAGTTCCCATCATCCATAACCAGGGGTGCTGTAGATGATACTCTACACGCGAATAATCCTAGCGACTTCAACCGTTGGATTGATTATAATCTTCTTCTTCTTCTTTTTCTTTCTTTGGTACACATGGGGAAGAGCCTTGAATTATGTTGTGAACCTGTGTATTGTTGTACGTTTTGCTAAGACAGAAGGTATATATTGCTATTGGTACCTACCAATGCAACATAAGTATGTACGCAAGTTGACTCGTGAATGTTTGGTACAGCAGTGCGGTGGTCCTGATCGATGAGCTGCAGTTTAACAGAGGAAAAAGAATAATGTAGGGTAGCCAAGATCCAAGTGTCTCCACTGGACCATAATGTATCCATTCCGTGTGCTAGAAGTGCGGCTAATAATGTACTTTACTGGACGGCCGGTTCGTTGCTGAATAGGTGAATGCATCTCGATTCTTGATCATACATGTATCTTTCTGCCAACCTAACCGACCAGTGACCGTGACCTACGTGTTATCTGTCCTGCATTGCATGCTAACATCAACTCAGAAGTAATTAAGTTTGTACTTGCTGATTTTTTTATGCGTCTCTGCAGGAGTAACTGATCTCATCTTCGTTCCACGTTCTATTGCAGGATAGATTGAGCTCACTGAACCCAAGCAACCAGGGCATACAGCACAGTATAGTAGCTGATCTCATGATCTCATCTTCGTTTCACCAGGCCACTGCAGCTGGATGGATTGAACTTAGTGAACCCAAGGAAGCAAGGAGCACGTTTATCCTACAATACTGTACATCTGTCAGCCCAAATATGTGAATAGCTAACTCGCTGTTTTTGAATAAATATGAGGTGTCTTTTAATTCTCATTGGCGTACGTACGTGCTGATCGACGGTCGCTCTCGTTAATCATACATATCGATGTGCCTGTGGGGGACGTAGACACAGTGCTGTGCTAGGTGTATGCACGTAAATATACTTGTTCATCTACTACTGGTCATCCCACGTGATGTGTTTGTGGGCGCAAATCAGGAGCAGCTGGGGAGCTCAGTTGATGCAACTTGCAGGCAGGACCAGTTTGCCAACAAGGACAGCAAATGTGCTTTGGCAGCGTACGTATGCGTAAGTACGTACCCCAGCTACATGTATATTCATGTGTGCGCGCGCATGTAAACTGAAATGTATTCTTTTATGTGTATGAACACATGCATGGACCAGAATATATATTAGATGGCGACCGATCGATCTGCTGGAGATCATGCATGGCAAGGACCACTTCAGATTGAGATCTGAACCAGATAAGGTGAGAGATGCGGTTTCGCTGGAGTTGGGTGTTACGTTTGTAGGTGTTGGCTTGGTTCGCTTGACGTTGTACTATATAATTGCACCTTATTCTTTTGTTAGAGATCCAAGAAACAAATGAAACAATCTCTCCTTGCTCTCTGCCTCTGATTATACCAAGGGAAGAAAAAACAATCTTTAAATGACTCTCAGTCCTCGCTACTAGCACTGTAACAATTTTCTCTTGGCCTCTTCTGTTCTTTCTTTTCTCTTTTGATTCTCCTATTGACAAAATTCCGCATCCAATTGGATGAAAAAATAATTAATGGCATATATCAAGTTGTCAACCTACACTGGTACGGCGAGTGCAGCGACGTTCTATGCCGCCTCAGCGGTCACAAGTCCAGCTCGAACTGGAATGCCGGCGATGCGTACGCGGACAGGTCCCCGAAGAACAGGCCGTCCACGTCGGTGTAGCCCACGCCCTCCTCACACCCGAAGAAGGTCTGTATGTCCTCCGGGAAGCTGCACTGCGGCGAGGCGCCATCGTCCTTGGTGCCTGCGACGTCAGCCGCGGCAGCGTGGACAGCGACGACGACGAGCTCGTGTCCTTGAACTTGGTTCTGCCAGTACAATGCTGCTATGACTTGGTAGCCCCTTCATTTGCTCACGGTGGCGAGGTAGTACTAGCACGTCTGTTGCCGTTGGTTGCACATAATTTGGACATGTGAGGTACTTTTCAAATACCGTAGAAGTAGAAAAGCTCATCTAGGGGATAGGATCATCCTAGTTGCCTATTTAGTAAGGCATTTGAGATGGGCTAATGTTTTATTTGGTCAGAAGGATATAACGAGATTAATTAAGTAAAATGTACATCTTAAGTTTCATTAATAATAATTAATCATACTTTAATCAACACGCTAATATTTATCAATGCTAATATTGACATAAGTAATATGAGATAACCCTAAAAATACTAATTATTATTAATTATACATAATCAACATATTAACACTAAATAACACTAATCTTATAGTACTAAGTGCTAATAAAACATATTAATTATTTGTTAATGATCATAATTAAACAAGGGCAGCCTTCTCGTCCAACCAAGATAGCCAGCTTATTTTATCCAATGTATTTAAGAAATATTATTCAAGTTAGTTATCTCTATTTATATCATCCCACCAACCAAACTAAAGAATAAACTCTACAAAAGTAAAAAGCCCAGCCCATCCAAACTCATCCGTCCAACCACCGAACGGATCCTTAGTCGTCCAGTCAATCGGTTCTTTTTTCTACTTCGTTGGGCAGGATTGGATTGGTCCAGTGCTCGATCGAATTGAATGCTGAGCATGAAACTCAACTGATTTGCCTGCTAGCAGCAGCAGCAGCAGCAGCAGCTGCTGGGGCACCGTCTGCCGGTCCAACGATTTTTCTCGATCCGGTTCTCGCGTGAAACTTTTTCCCGGGTCTCTTGCCGGAGGTTGCGGGGTACGTGTGGCCGTGCCATGCATAGCTGCGCTGCGATTGGAGTGCAAGCCTCTTCTTTTTCGTTTTCAGGCCTGACCTGAACCGGCCTGGGATCGGTAGTACATGCATGTGGCCGTGCGAATTAATGCGTTTGGGTGAATGTACGTGCTAGATGAGCAAACACAAACAAGAAAGTACGTAACACGTGCCAAGAGTTGCTGCACACGTCTACAGGCACGCGTGTATGCACGAGCAGTGTGCACTCGTCTTCCCACATATGCACTTGTGCGTGTACTATTTTCTGAAGATGTCCGTTTCAGAAAAAAAAACTGAAGATGTACAACAAAATTTGTACAGATACTGAAACAAGGGTCCGCTTTTGTATTTTGTTATCTGCCTACGTCTGTGCAATTAATTTGAACTTCACCTCATCATTAAACAACAAGTTCCTGTAGTGACAACAAATGAAGCAACCATGGAAAGCATAGCCACCACCACCATAACCTATCGCATCGATGAACGCAGCCTGCTTTTGCCAGATCAAGACAGCTACTTTTCAGCAGAAAACCGTTGTGCTCTACTCAATGCTACCAACGGCTTCTTCTTCCTTCCACTACACTCTATTTCTTCCACACCTCACACAGTTCTCACTACTAGACCAATACTCTAGCCGATGCCAATTCCTTCCAAAAAGATGAGATTTGCCATGGAGCAGGAGAAGAGCAAATTTTCAAAACAAACTTCGTGTTGCATTCACTGCTCTCTTGCCATAATCCATGTTTGTTTGGTTTGCTTCAAAGTTCCATTGCTACTACAAATGCAGAAGAAGAGCACACATCTTGTAATAACACTGCAACCCACAGTGTTCAGTGTTAACAGCTTCATAGTACCATCTAATTCAATTGAACAAAACTCTTTCTTGGTAAAAAGAAGGTTTCTTGATCAAGGCATTAATAAACTCAAGTGCCAGATTTCCAAGGTAAAGAACAAGGCAGAGGGACACAGAAAACACAGGCGCCCACAGGTTTGCATATGCTTTGGCTGCTGTTCACATGGAGTAACAAAAATCTGTTGTTTAGTAGTAGGAGAGTTCAGTCATCAGGCAACAACCACCACGGGACAAGGGGAGAGAGGCATGCAGAAGCCAGAGGCCAGAAGATGCAACTATTTCGTACTACTACCGATCTACATCATTTATTACAGGAGAACAGACAATGCAACCACAGCTGCCACTTGACCTAAAAATGAGGGACTGTGCAGAGAGGGCAGCAGTGGCAACTTGCAGAAGCATGGTGGTCAGGATGGTGAAACTACACAGCAGATGCTCCAGAAAACTCACATGTTGGCCTGGAAAAGATGAACAGGGCAAACAGGCCAGCCTTTGGCGGTTTGGCCCTCCTCCGGGTCCCCAGTAACCTGCAACGCCTCTCCTCCTCTGATACGATACGATGCTACCTGACATGTGGGCCCTGATAACACACCCACATGAAGCTACAGTAGCCCACATGTCAATGACCAGGACAATCCTGATCCAATCACATAACAACGGCAGCACAATTTCTTAAATAAACGAGCAGCAAACTATATGGGTCAGATTATATAACTGGAATTGCACGAGACACCACAACGAGGACTCCATGTTTGATGCCGTAGTTCCAGATTCAATGAAAAATTAGTTCCCACTTGTAACTTTGATATTGTTAGCTCGAGATTCTCCTGTGGTTTTATTTTTGGCGAACCCCAAAATATGCTAATATCACGGCGAAGATGAGGCGGTTGTCTGTTGGGTTCAACATAATATGCAAAAATGGCCAAACAACATTTGTCTTGCTGTTCAAGCGCTTACAGAGTTTTGCTCTGGTGGTATAGCCTATAGGGCTGCTTTAAGTAAACAAATAGTGTACCAAACATAAATAAATCACAGTTGACATGCATCCTAAGTTCCTAACAGGATTACCTTGCCTTGTGAGTTGTGTTGAGCTGCATCTTTTGATATCTTATCCATCAGATCATGCATATTTTTAAGCAAATCAGATCATGCATTCGACTGATATCCTATGGGGACCCCACAAAAAGGAAGCAATATATTACTCTCCTCTGTTTTCTAGTTTACTTTCTCCATCTTGAATGAAAACACCAACAGTGTACTATAGGAGGACGAAATGAATTACTTTTGTCTTGTGTTGTACGAAGAAGAAAATGTGATGAGCACAACACTGACATAATTTATTTGTCAAAACGGAAAACAGATCGGCTAATTACAATAGTGTCTATCAGAAAAAAAAAGAGATGATATATTAGGCAAAGACACATTTGGCATCACGTTTCTGCGGTAACACGAATAAATGGAGCAGTGTTACAGCAGCAAGTATCACGTGAACAGCGACATTAGTGGGGCAGAGGCAAAATTAATAGTTAAGGGTGAAGGTACCTTACTAGGTGTTGTTAGTCAGATCTACAAGTGCTTCTTCAATCAGGTCCTCCAAAACCACTGCACAAACCATGGTGTTGAGTTCGAACGTCTCTAACCGTGTCGTGTCAGCAATGGCAGTCTCCGCCACCTCCCTCTTAAGGATCATGTCCACCAGGAGGTTTCTTTCAGTAACTTCGCCAGGCGGATGCTTGTCAAGTATCAACCAGTTCCTTATGACTACCCAAATTTCATCAGCCGCCGAATTACTGAAATCATTCTTACAATCTTTGCGTTCCAAAGAACATGCCCGGCCCCATGGATAAGCAGCCAATTCTGTTGTCCAAGTAAGCTCAGTAAGTGCTTCATTGACAGCATCAAAAAGAAGCCTCTCTTTTGACCGCCTTTCCCTCAACTTAATTCCCTCTCCTTGGTAATCTGATAACTTTTCAAGCAACTTTGGATCCAGAGGGCTGGCTAATATGCAACCTTCTTTATCCATGCCAGCAGAGGAGACTAACTTCTGGATAAACGTCAATGTGTCTTGATCTTCATCAGCCTTAGAGAAAAGCCTTGAAAGCCGCAAAGAATTTGGTGACATGACTTCCATTGGGGAATCCTCCCACGACAGGGACCGTGAAAACGATCCGATAAGCGGAGACCTGGACAAGGCTTCTGCACAGACACGCATAGATGTCATTGACATATATAATAATATATTTTTCAGTTAATAGTTTAATGAAATTGGTTTACAGCTTACGTGGGGTGATGAAATTTTCGGAGGAGTACAATAGCCTCCTATTATTATCACATAGAAACGGTCCATCCAGATCCAGTACAGACACAGGGCTTGGTTGGTCCTGAGAATCCCCAAAGATTCCTGGGGCACCAACACTTGGCAAGTAAGAAATATCCTGACAAAGTAGAGCGAAACTTTCATAATTTGAACTTTCGATGCCTACAGAACTAAAAGTACAAAGTATGAACAGCAGCTGTAATAACTAACAAGATAAAAGAGACATTTTTTTCACAATCTGAACTTTGGACGGCTACATAATTAAAAATAAGAGGTACAAGTAACAGCTGCAATGAGATAACTTTTTAGCATAAAGTGTACAATTACCTTGGCAGGGATGCTGGCCCTATCATTATTGTGACAAGAACTAGTCACGAGTCTTTGCATAGCATTCTCATCAGCGTTACACAAAATATGTTTCTGTGAATTGTCCAGCGTAAAATGGTTAGAGCCTTCACTGCCACCACCAATAGTCACCGCACTTCCATTCTTGAGAGTATCGTTAACATATGAAATTCCAGAAGGATCTAACTTCTCCTGAGCTGATTTCTTACTTTTAAAGAACAGATTGGAAACTTTTTCCCTAAATGATGATGACTTCCTACTTTTATCATTGCCACCTTCTTGAGAACCAATGGCAACTCTGTTCAATTCAGTGCCTCCATAAGACAAAGAAACTGGAAGAGATCGAGACCTTGGCAAGCATGAGAAAGACTCTTCAGATTCCAGCTCAGGTGTTCTGCTCTCCAATGTTATTCCTCCGAACTCTTCCTGATCTTTTTTCACTTCGGGAATAGTGAGCATCTCACCTAATGTGCCCATACTTCTACAAGCTCCCCTTTCTTCCTCGTCACTTACAGTTGATGATACCATTGACCATCTCTCTAAAATCCGCTTTTTGGCTTCCCTAACCACTGATGGTTCACGGCGATGGGATGTCTGACTAGAGCATGATGCAGAGTAAGGGCTGCCACTCCTGCTCAGGAAATCCCAGGAACGACCAGAAGTGGGAGTACCAAACTCCAAATCCTCACTTATTTCACTAGACACTTCTTTTGCATTCTCAGCCTCTGACTGACTCAAGGAGTCATCTTCAATATAAGTATCATGATATTCATAAGAGAGCAGATTTTCTTCATCCTGGGTTTCTTTTAAGCGCATCCTCATCTGCCAAGTGATCTCCTTGGCCAGTCTTCTCGACGATACTGCTTCATCGACTGCCACCATACTATCATCTTCACTATCTGGTGCTGTCGATGACGATAACGGGGACACTGGAATCATGGCTTCATGAGACTTTGCAAGCCCTGGCTTTAGTACTACAATTCTTGTTGGTTCAGACAAAGTTGAATTTACTGGGGTGACATTTAAGCTCTGGTGGCGCCTGCATCTGTTCCCTTCACTTTCATTTCCATCTGAATATAGCTGCCTCCCCACAGGAATGTTGCCTTTTCTCTTCATTGATTCTGATGGCTTCAGTATGGTTATTTGCTTTATTTCAGAAGGTGGTGTAACAGGTTGGAACTCATGATGGTTGCTTGATAACAGCGGATTTGGCTCATCCAGGAACTTCAGGAACATGTCTTTATTTGAGCTTAAAAACTGCAGTGCTTCTTGGAACTCCTTTGAGTGGAGAAGCTTCTCGTCTGTAGCCAGACGTTTTGCTTCAGCAAACTTTTCGCGAACAAGGGACATTCTCTTCTCACAAGAAGGCTCCTTCCCTTGGTGTTTGTTCTTGCTGGTATTGATTTTTGAAGGTTGATCACTAAAACCACCCCATGCGTGCTCATGCCGTGTTCCTGCCTTCTGGTTTTGGTAGCATTTGCTTTCCTTCTTCGGCTTGACATTTCGGCTGTTCTCGTCGAAGCCACCAGATCGATACTCATTTGGTCGTCTTCCTGATATCAAATCAGATTGGTGAACTGGGGCATCATTTAGACCCATCAATCTGGCAACAACATTAAGTGGCTCCTCATCAGGCACACCTTCTTTCCACATGTCCTGCTCCATGAGCATCCTAACAGGTGTCACGCCAGATCTTTTGGTGGGTGAGGTTGATCTTTTAGTTGGAGAGTTCCTTCTTAGTTGACTGTCTCTCTGCAGTAAACAAGAGAACGACATCACATACTGCGGAACAGTTAATTAAGCTTACGTTTATTTTTCTTTTTGTTCAAAAATAACAGAAACAGAAGAAAGATAAACCATTCACATACTTGTTTATCTTCTATCTGAGCTGGGAGCTGATTACTTGCCATCTTGAAAGTACTGCTCCGGTCTTTACCAGCCGGAGAAACTGAGAAGCATATGCTACATTGCATCAGAGATTGGCCGAGAAGAATAGTTCATGACATGAAATAGAAAATACACTAAAACGATGTGGTGCAGAAGAATTCATCCATAGCATGTACAAAAAAAAATAAGACGGGGTACCATCTCTATGCGCTTTCTCGGTGAGCATCTTGGTCGCGACCACACCGTTGCTGAGGTCAAACATGTTGATCACCCTCCCCAGGCATCCAGGGAAGGGCGCCAGCACCTGCAGGTCCTGCTTCTTCTTCTGCTTCCTATCCTGCACCCCTTTCATCGCACCACCCTGCAGTCACACATTATACACCACGGCTTTAACGGGGGAGTCTCAGCACTAGTGCTAGCAAGGATTTCAAAGTTTGAAACTTGAGATAGAAGAAGAGTCCATTTCAGTTTCAAAAAAGGAAAAGAAGAAAAAAAATTTGAACGGTGGAGGCGAAGGGGGGAAGAGGAGAACCAGCCAAGACAGGCGGGCAAGAACGGAACAAAAAACAAACAGCTGCATCCAAAAGCGCTCTTCAACATCGCCAAGCCCGACGAAGACGAGGGAGGAAGGATGGAACCAACACGTGAACGCACTCCCCCATCTCCCTCCCCCAGGACGAGGACTCAAGAGTGAGAGAGAGAGACAGAGAGAGCTCATCATTACATTTCACCGGAACTCGAAAGGCCACAGGAGAAGCCAAAAGAGGGCACAGAAAAAGATGGCAAAGCCAGTGGGCGGCGAGCAAGCTGTACATGGATAGGGCAAAAATCCACTTTTAGCCCCTTATCAATTTCAAAAATAACCCCCTTCCAGAGATAAAACCAAAAATGTTAGCGTTACCCCTCACGTGATGGCACGTGCCGCAGCTTCCACGCGCGGCATCCTCCTTCCGCAGGTCTGGCTCGCGGCCTGCGACCCTAGCCTGCCGCACAGCCGACAGCCGCAAGCCAAGCCAGCGTCAATCGGGTGCTGTCTTTTTTAATATGTACTGGTTTGATTAGATCCGATGGCGAAAGTGTGATGTTTAAACTATGAAGTCAAGTTCACTTTTTTGTTTTTGTTAGCAAGCATAAGCTTAGCATAAATATAATACTTCCACACACCTATATATGTATGATTTCGTTTTTACCAAATCAGCTCCTGTCCAAAAAATCTTCGTGCCGCGAGCCTATCTTTGTCTTTCTTGCACAAGTGCCAACACCAAGCTTTCATTTGCCTCTAGAGCACTAGTGAAAGCCAAGCCAATCCACTGGGGTAGATACTACTAGATAGTAATATCGCACAAGTTAGCACTCAGCGTATCTCTAGCTTCAGAAAAGCTAGAACGATTCCACGCCTCATTTGTATGATCGATAGTACACGTACCTGGTTGACACGGGCCGGGCCTGGGCAGGTGGGATGCCGCAGGCCCCACTTGCAGCAGGCTTGGGCCGCAGGTCGGCTATGCGGCAGGCTAGGGTCACGGGCCCCACTCGCGGGCCGTTGGCTGGACCTGCGGAAGGAGGATGTCGCACATGGAAGCTGTGACACGTGCCACGTATCGGCGTGTGAGCGGATAACACTAACATTTTGGCTTTGTCTCTAACAGGGTGTTATTTTTAGAATTAATCTGTCGCACGGGGCTAAAGCTAGATTTTTACCCATGGATAGTACTACACGTATGTACTATCATGTACAGCATCACATCTTGACGCAACGAGCTCGGGTAAACTCCAAGCTAGCGCGCGAATGCGGCGAGACCGAGCGCGAGTGGAGGAAGGGGAGGAAGAGAGCGAAAGCTTGCGAATGTCGCAACCACGCCGCGAAAGGTGGGGAATTTCTTACCCAAACCGGAGACGAGGTGTCCAAAGCAATGCGTCCAAACAAGAGATCAAATCCGCAGGAAAGGGAAAGCTCAAGCTCGCATTCCGGCGATTCCTCTTTGCCCAACCGCACGAAGGCGAGGAGAGCAACGCGGAGAAGAAAGGCACCGACTTTTCTTACCCGAATGGCCGGGTCGATGAGAAAGGAAGTCCCAACCAAACCGAAGCAACCGCGTGGCAAATCAAAGCAAAAGGCGTCGATAAATTTGAAGGGGCGATGGAAATCTCGTGATTGAGACGGACGGAACCTGGTCGGCGAGACGCCGGAGCAGACGAGGCCAAGAAGAACCGGCCTGGTGAGATGCCGGAGCAGAGAAGCAAAAGGACCCTCCTCTCCTCTCCTCTTCCTTATTATTCCCTGCTCCGCGCGCGACGAGAGGAACAAGACGCAGCAGGCAATGAGGGTGGAGGTGGTAAGGGCGGGCGCAGCAATGGCGATGGTCCCCATGGATTGGTTAGGTGGTAGGATAGGGGAAGATGAAGGTTAGTTAGTTAGAGTATTCATCAACCAAAAATGACTACTGCTATCGCGCGGCATGGAAAAAAATTTGGATTTAAGGAAAGCGAAAGAGAGATATTGGGGGAGAGATTAATCGAAAGCAAGCAAAGCGCGAGACCTGAAAAGGCGCCGCTTTTTGCGGAGGAAAGCGACGGAACGAGCGGTCACGTCCCTCCCCCATCAACCCCAAAACGGCAAACCACCCGGAGATGGAAAAAAGAGGAGGCGGCAGCGGGGAACTCGTGTCCGTACCTGCAGCGCCGCCGGTGACCGGAGGTTGGGAGCCGAGCCACCTGTCTGCCTGCCGGCGGCCTCCCTGCCGTGCGCCGTCTGTAATCGATTCACCCCGCGGCGAGGCGAGCAGAGCTCCTCACGCCGGCGAGAGAGGCGGGGTCGCCTGCCAGCGCCGGAGACCGCCGATCCGTGGCCGAGCGAGCCCGGGCAGCGTGTCAGCGGGACGCGCTCCGCCGCGCACGTACGGAGACCCTAGCCGCAAGAGGAGCCGCCGGTGCGTCAAGGAGGAGGCGGCTGGGAGCCACCCACCACGAAGCAGCGCACGCTACCGAGTCGAGTCGAGTAGCACCAACACCGATCGCGCGAGGGCGAGGGCGAGGGCGAGGGCGAGGGCTACTGAGGCGAGTGTGGTCAGGGGGAGAAGATGCGTTTTCCGTAGCTCTGGCAACGGCGGCATGCAATGGCGCGCAGGGAAAGGAGAGGGAGCTGAAGCAGAGGAAGAAGAGGAGGTGAGGAGTGGCAGAGCACGTGAAGCCTCATCAATGGGCCGCGGCGCCCGCATCCATTCCAGCCTAAGTACCCTGCGGCTCCTCCCACTAATCCTCCTCCACTACTACTAATTATCACCACTAGCACCCTAACTCAAGTCACTTGCAGTGCTTCGGCTCGTCGAGTTTGTCAGTCTCATGATACTCCTGGCATCACAAAAGAAAATACAACTTTGTCAGTCTCACGCGCACACGCACACGGATGTTTGTTTTCTCACTCCGTGTGCCATACCCACCATGTGCTACGAGTAGGATCTTTTTTTCTCCTCTGCCTCTCTTTGCAAACGCAGAAAAGAAAATCATAAGAACTTCGTGGCAATCTGTACGAACACGAGAAAACTACCCATAAAAGAGTTTTTAGAAGAGCTTTCTCTATGCCACCGGTAATCTTCGCTAACATAGATGAGAATGTCTCAAACTGGGCGTTTGCTGAAACAACGCACCTGGAGAACATTATTCCAGGAGAGTAGACTATTGTATCTAGGCCTGTTGTTTTTCTTCTTCTCCTTTTCCCCTGGCCATAACTTCTTCTTATTCAATTAAACAAGCTAAATCTTTTGCCTTCTTGTTAAACAAAAAATACCTTGTTGGACCATTCCTGAGTTTTCTTCTCTTGTGCTAGCGGGCGAGCCCTGCTTGGTGGCATATGACTGATCGGTGGCGCATCAGTGCATGTGCCCTCACAGTGCTTGCGAGCTCAACTGGATCTCACCTCGCCGTTGCCTCCTCGCCTTGTCACGGCACCGCCCAAAACCCAGTAGGAAACTGTAGAATCCATGGGGGTGGTCGCGTGATCTACGTCGCCCCGGGCTCGCGTCCGCCTCGACACGTCGTCCGCCGGCCTCGCCGACCAGGCACGGGTACGACAAGCCAACGGCCTCATCTAACTAAACCCCTTCATCTACCTTTTTTGCTTTGGCAGGCGTGTGTGCAGTGTGTGCTCACCTGCTGTCCCGACTCCCGACCCGTTGGCCACTGTCACACACATCATCCATACCTACCTCACCATGTGCACAGATGATCGCTTCACTTCGTGGATTACTGCGTTTTGGATCGGAATTATAACTTCGACAGCTTGTACAGCTAGCGGTTAGTAAAAATCTAGTGCAATATTTGCCAACCTGCCACCAAAACCAGTGGCAGTTTCAATATAATTAGGGTCTGTTTAGTTGAACTATGATTTTTGATAAAACTGTTGTTAGCTGGCTGTTTGAAAAACTGTTGTGGCTGTAGCAAAGTAAATATATAGATTTTAGTTGATTCAAATCATCTATAATATTTTAAAAAATTGAGTAGAGATGTTTCAGTACATTGTAAAAAGCTAACAGAATGCAGCTTTTCTAAATAGTTAAATTTGCACTGTAAAGTTCACAGCTATCATTAGCAAAAATTACTGAAAAGTTGACCATACAGCTTTTTTCATATAAAGCTACTGAAAAGCCTAACCAAATAGGACCTTAACCTAGTATTCCACTGTAAAATGCCGGGAAAAATATATCCAAATTCAACTACTCTAGATGGGCATTTGTAAATGTGAAGATTTTGGTTTGGTACCACAGAGAAGCAGCGCTTCAGGATAACACCCCGAAATAAAAACTCTCTGGGTTCAATCTAACACCTCAATATTTTCTCGCCGTTCCACATGATACCAATTTTCCGGGATCTCAAATGCAGTATTTGTGAGATTTCACAACATGAACAAGGCACAGCAGTCAGCACGACGGATGCGATAATCCCAACAAACACATATCCGGCACATGCAGATGGAAGGATGGCAGCACGGCCACTGGACAAGTTGGAAAAAAAGTTCTTAACTTCATGAACTGCACAGCCTTTATTATTTTCCTGTAATTAAACCACAACAGATGCAACACGAAGGAGAGACTGAAATGCTACTGTGCATGTACCCTCCAGTACCATGCACTGCCTACATATCTCCGGATACCGGTAGTTACTGCTCCCGAACACAATCTATCCTCATAAGTCGGGGTTTGCCCTGCCGGCGCACACATGGGCATAAAGAGGGGCCAAATGGTACTAGTAGTAATGCCTCCTGCCATGCCTTGCTTTGCTTTGGAACATGGGCACCTTGGTCCTGCCTGCCTGCGTCGATCAAACGTCCACCGCAATGAATCTGCTCTGGGACAGCTTGCTGGCGTGCGTGGTTACGAGCTGCAGCTGCGCGCTGTCAAGCCGCTCCAGATACGGCAGGAACGCTGGACCGAGCTTCAGGTATGTGTCCACCAAGCAGAGCACGATAGCCTGCAATGCAATGCAAAGCAGCACAGGGTAAGCAGGTTGTATCGCAAGCAGGTTTAGTTCATGGGGAATTCTCGACCAAAAAATGATTTGGAAATGACATGCTGCAGGAGTAATTTTTTAAAAAAGGTTTTGCGTGTTTCGTGCTGGTCTCTCGTTTTTTACTTGGTGAATTCATCCATTTGACCATTTGTGTGTTAAGTAGCGCAGGTATAGAAAGAGCAGAGTCAGGATTCATGAAAAGCACATGGTACAGACAAGGTTTACCAGTCCAAGTCTCAGTAAAATGCAGAGGGTAGCCAAAGCTTTGATGTCCATCTGGATCTAAATAATGGTACTCATGAATATGGCCACATAAATGAAGAAGACAGCCCAAATATTTATATCAATGAACTGCTTCTGAATTCCTGAACTTCTGAACATGTTAGGTTGTGCTAGTGGGAGACGCCCAAACATTCTAGCTATAGTTCTTATGCAAATTTTAGCCAATATAGTTCAACGAGGGCCTTGCCCGTTGCTGCGCTGTCCTTGAACAGATGATGTTGCAAGAACTGAGATACTCCTCGTGCTAATTTAAATTTTCTTGCTGTTCCCATGACCTTTCGGTATCAGGAATTTTGGGGAGATGAAAAAATAGGAGCAGTGTTTCTAGGAAAACTGAAAATGATGTTAAACACAATCTACAAAAGTAAGTGGGAATGAATGAACCTTGCGAACATATGGACTATGGTTTTCGAAGGTGTCCAAGAGTGCAGGAAGAAATGTAGAAAAATGAGTCATGAGGTCGTCCTGTGACAAACGAATCACAAGCTGCAAAATCAAACGAAGGAAAAAAAGTTAGCAGTAAGAGCATCTCCAATAGCATACCTATATTTTACCCCAATACCCAAAAACTACCAATATGGGTATTTTACTCAAAAAAAAGCTCCAACAGCATACCCATACCTGCATGGATACCCATAAAATATGGGTGGCCACCCATATTTTGCTACCAAATACCCATATATGGGTATTCCCTACCAGGATACCCATCCTACCCAAAACGTTGGCGCCAACTTCAACCGCCCAAAAAGAGAGAGTTCCCCGCCGCCCCGCCGCCCCACCCTGCGTCGGTGCCGCCGATTCCGGCCGCCGGACGCCGCCGCCACCACTCCTGCGGCCACCCCGCCGCCCCATCCCGCCGCTCGACGGCCTCCCCCGCGACCTCCCCGGCCTCCGCCGAGCTCGCCATCGCCCCGGTCGCCGTCCTGCCGCCGCCGCGCTCCCCCGAGGCCTCCCCCGCGACCTCCCCGGCCTCCGCCGAGCTCGCCATCTCCCCGGTCGCCGTCCCGCCGCCACCGCGCTCCCCCGAGGCCCGCCGCGCTCCCCTGAGCCCCGCCGCTGCCGAGCTCCCCCGAGCCCCGCCGCCCGCCGCGCTCCTCTGCGCCGCCGCCGCCTTCAAATCTGGCGCCGCCGCTTGTCCTCCCCCCTCCCCCCCTGCCGGATGCTGAGCTCCCCCGAGCCCCGCCGCCCGCCGCGCTCCTCTGCGCCGCCGCCGCCCGCCGCGCTCCTCTGCGCCGCCCCCGCCGCCGGCGATGCCTTCCTCCGCGCCGCGGCTCCTCCAGCACCGCCCCGGGTGCCTTCTCCTCCCCTATTCATCATTTGTTCTTTGAAGAAGCCATATGGGTTGCTGCAGCTAGTTGTTTGGATTAGAGAAGAAGAAGCCATATGGGTAGCCAAATATGGGTATGCTGTAAAAGGAGAAAAAATTTTGACTACCCATATCTTCTCTCTCCTCTACCCATAATGGATTTGGGTAACCAAAATATGGGTATGCTATTGGAGATGCTCTAAGGAAAAGGAAAGTTAGCTGTATCACTCACCTAACAAATAACACAGGTCAAAGAAAACCAATGAATCATAAATATGCAGGTAGTGAAATGGGGAAGATCAAACATGAGCGATCACAGTATAATCTGATGGATCAGCCCGGTACAACTATTGATACCAACACTGAGATCGGACCATGTGACCCCACACAATATAGGCATACATCAATTGTTAAACTTGGGAGGGATGATTACCTTCCTCAAACTATTGATGCTGACTATAAGAATTTTCTCATCATGGCAGACTAACTGAGAAGCAATTGCCTGTGTATGCAGATGAGAAATATAAGATACCAACGACTGCAAAATAGGGAAAAGGAAAAACAAAAGGAATAGCAACAAGTTGTCCAAGGCGTCTATCAACTGCAGTCCTATCAGTATCCATAAGACTAAAAACATATGAAACAATCTTACCCTAAGGCATCCCAATGGATCAAATTGAGAAACCACAGTTGTCAAGCAGATATGGGCCTGATTTACAACCTGCAATGACAATGACATAAAGGCTTGAGAGGGCAAATTTATGGTTGCCCGCGTGGACCAATGCAAACCCAAAAGAACACGCCCAGTATAGTAGTACCTTCAAGGCAGAATCTTTGGTTGCATGCAGCAATTTTACTACAAGAGTCTCGATACAATTTTCCATTGCTTTTCCCTGGAATACATGGCCACAGCAGAGGTCATTTTCATGGAAGGTGACATTACATGATGGCACATCAAGAACACAAGTACTCGCTGTTAAGTAATTTCAGAAACACTTATGTTCGCCAAAGAAAAACAGGAACAGAAACGCGTACTTGCTTTTCAAGAATTTCAACCAATAGAGAAAGCGCAAGCTCTCTGGTGGATTCATCTGGGTCATCAAGCATCTCAAGAAGAGAAGAGGACATCTGGTGTAAATTCTGAAAAAGAAACAAATATAAGGTGACAGCACTACTAATAAACCTAACCGGAGTATAATGCCCCTCAAAGATCAAATAAGGTTGATACAAACAGAGCAGCCAAACCTTGATTGACACCAAATGACCGCTCATCTCAGGAACTTTGTGCATTTGACTTGCCGCGTGCTGTTTAACAGAAAACGATATCCGTTATCTAGCTAACTACCTAAAAGAATCCTCAAACTACGAGTATGCTCTAGCTGCAGCCGAAATGGGAACAAGCTCAAGAATAATGATCAAACATAACAACAAGCAGGTTAGGCAAATAGTTAGAAACCTGATGATACATCTGGGAAATGCTTGGCCCGTGATCCTGACAGTCATTCATCATCACATCCTTGCTTGGACTCTCAACTGTACTATGTGATAGCACATTATAATCAGATCTTCTAGGGATACCGCTGCTTAGCCTTGTCATACTAGAATTTTTGTCCATCATTTCAGCTTTGTGACCATAAGATACATTAATAGATTCAGACTCAATCTTCCCAGTACGGTGCTCATGTACTTCCAAAGGAGTATCTGGGAGACACTGGAGTGCAGAGCTAAACATATCATCAGCTCTAACATAATTAGGATGATATGCGTCATGTGGCTGGAGTTTATTTTGCTTTTTGACAAAACTTTTAGCATGAGGTTGATCTCTGTCAGCAAAGGGGTCAAAAGATGGCACCTTTTGTTTATGTCTCCTCTGCTGCAAGAACTCTTCCAAGTCGCTCTCTATCATAGGGATTAACTGCTTCATTGCCCTTCTAAGTCGCTTTGTTCTTCCATTGATAAGCTAACTAAAAAGCTTAACATGGATGCAGGATCATAATGAGAATAGATTGAAGATAACCCATCACTGCAACATCTTTTAGTTTGCTGTTTCGATCCTTAAACAAAAGAGCTAGCTTTCCAAGCCATGGCTTAAGAAAACTGCTGCTAGAATAGCTGTCAAAATTTACTGTGCATTTTACAAAAGAGGCATTTGCAAACTCAAGAACTGCCAGTTTTGACTTTGGAGATTTCTGCTCATCTAGTGAACGAAGTAGAGCAGGTAAGAGCGAATCAATGGAATAACTTTCACCTGCAAGTTTCAAAATTGCTAAGCACTGCTGCTTGATTGAATCCTTTGGATCATTTAACCGAGAGAAAACATGGGGCAGCATCTTGTCTAGATAATGTTCAAAAGGCTTCTTGAAAAATGGCATGATCTCAGCAAGTGATGAGAGAGCAGCCTGTGCCACTTTATGATGCGGATCATCCAAGTACCGACTAACAAGCCTCATAACCTTCTCAAACTTTTGTGCAACTTCCTGAATGCCTTTTGGTCCTCGCTCTGACAGAGACTGTCGTAAGAAATTGAATGCATATACCCTCATCATCCAATCGGACCTTGGGTTAAGACCTAAAGAAAGTGCCTCCGTGAGAGATGAGGGCACATCCATGCTATTGACCATTTCGCCCAAAATGAGGTGTTTACCATCTAAGTCACCTCTGGTGCTGGCATAACACCAATTTGTCATCTGCTTACTCAAGAGAGGTCGCCGGAAATTAGGGGTGTACTTATTACGTGGCTCCTTACGAACAACACCCTTATTAGGAGTGCTGACACAGTGCTCCACCTGCTGCCCTAGTTTCCCACCTGAGCTTCCATCAGAGCTTACTTTAACAGGGTCTTGCTTTAGCAAGTTTTCTGACTCCTTCAAGCTAACCGAAGGAGACAGGCTCCACAGGTCAGAAGGATCCTCTGATGCTTGAACTTGACGATAAGTTATCTGTTCAATATTTGGCCTGCACTCAGCCTTGTCTTGAACAATTGTTACAATAGTTGCGTCGGAGAATGAAATTTCTGGAGTGAGTTCAAATGGAGTTGCAGAGAGCAAATCGCAAGATGATGAATTGGTACCTGCATTGTTGTCTGAATTCAGCAAGTTGGTCAATGGAGCCCAGTACTGCCAATCGAGAAAATAAAAAGAAATAACAAGGTATTTTTTTCCATGACATATACCTGAATCACATTTATCAGGGTCTTTATCTGGAATTCTTTCTTTTCCTAAGGTGCTCTTATGTTCAAATGAACTTCCAATAACTAAAGTTTCATTTTTACTGTCTTCAGCTGGACTTTTACAGGTCATATCATCATGTTGAAGGGATATTTTCACCAGTGCTGATTGCAGGTCTCCAGAAGAAAATGATGTCCCGGAATCAACCTTGACAACTTTGTCCATTGCTGTTGAAATACAAGGACTAGATTGAGGCTGCCTTAGCTTAACTCTATCTATTGGAGCATAGTGCTTTTGATGTGTCTCAGCGTCATCATCGTTTATCATCTACAAATTTAACAAGATAAATTCAAATTATATGATCAATTAGGCAAATATGTCAGATAAATTTGAGGATATACTTTCTGCCTGGATGGTTCAAATGATGAGAACAGCTGATGAGAACGTTCTGGCCAAATCCTGGAGAATATCCTGTAGCATGCTCTAGCTCCCGACCGTACCTTCAAATTTGAGAAAGCTGCGTAAAGCTATGACCAAATCACCAAGCAGAATAGTCTCGAAAAGGGCATCCACAACAAGAACATAGCTCGCGGTGCAATGCAATGTTGCAAAATAGAAGTGCTAGGCGAAATAAACAACTTCACAGCCACCTTGTGTTCTCGAAAAGAAATTCAGAACCATGTTTCAGATTATCAACACAGCTTAAGTGCTTAACTGACAAAAGCACTAACTTTAGGCAGGTATTTTTTCTTATAGAGTGGCCCAAGATTTGTAGCTTACAAGATACATTACGGTCCAGGTTTTTCTTTCCCTCTTTTTTTTTCATTTCAACGTGGTGCATGTTTTCTTCATAGTAATAAAAAGATACTAAGGGCATGAGGTTGCCATTAAACGTTTGACGTTCACGGTATATTTTACTGAACATATGTGATAAATATAGATACAGTACGACATTTTTAATTCACTCGAAGGATTCTCCAAAGGTAGAGTAGCAAGAGATGGCTTTGTAGCCAAATGTCAAACCTATATCTCTATCGAAAAAATTGACAAAGAGAAGAAAGAAATGCAAATATGCCTTTCATACTAGTCAAAGAGACAAAAATTAATGGAGCCACGTAAATACCTCACTGGTTGCATCTGCTATGCAACACTTTATGAGGTCTTCATACAGATTAGCTGATCTCTGTATTTCTGGAGTATCAACCCAATACTCTAGCATCAGTATTGCATACTCACAGCACCTACATCAGGAACAACTTTTTAAGCATTCATCCAAGATTGTGTCTGTACCATCTTGGTGCTTTTCTCTCACCTGACACGAAGAATTGCCCTTCTATCATGCTTTGCGAATTCAATAAATCTTGGTAAAATACGAGCTACTTTGCAGTTCCGCAGCATCTGTACAGAGAGATAATGAACATCAAACAAGATAAAAACAAAAGGCCAAGAAAGCACTTTTAGGTATGTACCACTTTTATACAGTTATCAGCTGAGTCAGCAATTACAAGAATGGTGATTACAATATTCTTGAGAAGGACCTACAGATATAAGATGATAACATGGTCAGTTCAGATATAACCAGACAGGCACTAAGCCTATAGGTATAGGATGCGTAGAAAAGGAAAGCAACAACATACCGGAATAAGCAATTCAGCACATGGTTCGAAGTCACGTAGTAACTCTTTTGATAGGAAATTTAGCAATGGCATGCCTACAAATAACCAAAATAAGAAGAAAAACATGGTTCAATGGGTGTACAAACAAATGATACAAAATGTAATATTCAGTTCCATAGGGATATAGACTCATAGATGATTACACGCAACATCTGTTTTTGGGTCGCACTACTTTGCTCTGTTACTTTTATGGCAACTATGTTGAATTTGCAGTACATAAAGGCAACATTCTCGTCTCCCGAATGGTGAAAAGAAGTCGCATTATTACAAACATGAAAACGGGAATAGCCAAACCTGTTTTACAACACTCGATCTCCTATCCAGAAGCTGAGTTATAAGAGGGGTCACGAGTTGCTTTAGAAGCATGGGGAAGGCTGAATAATCCGCAGCACCTATAGTAGAGGAAAAGGAAAGGCCCTCAGATGAATTCTATGGCTTGCCTAAGTGATAAGTTTAAATGACGTGTATAGTAAAGCCAACGGAAATGAGCAGGAATTAACAACCTCCAAGAACTATGCTTTCCAATCTTTGCATCGCAGTTATCCGGATTGACCACTCATTTTCTGGCTGTAAAGTAGATGTTACTTTTTCCATTTCCTTTATCAAGTCCTTCTCAGAAAAAACCTTTATCGGTTCAACCGATTTTCTTGTAATATCTCCTTCTGTACCAAATACGGATGGTCAGATTGCATCCCGAAAATCAGGAATAGCTATTGTAAGATCAAAAAAACTGTATACAAAACATAACAAAAGAAGATAGACATTCAGAATGTTCTAGATACCAGTATTGCTCGTTCTTAGCCTATTATTACCGGTTAGTTGGCTGTTATTCGTTACTTTTTTTTTAGAAAATGGAAGGTTAAGCAATTGGAAAGGAAAGCATCTGTCCACATGTGGCAGGCTGGTCCTCATTAATTCCGTGCTAATCAGTCTACCCATGTATATGCTCTCCTCTTTTGAAGTCCCTAAGGGTGACTTACTGAAATTAGGTTGATTCGCTAAAACCTGTTACCGGTGAAAACCGGTCTACTATCTACTGGCCAGTAAGAATCATCCAAAACTGTCAAGCATAGCTACCGGTATGAACAGACCCATGGCCAACCGGCCTTAATATTAAAAGTCAATGCCGATCATTTCAAAACATACTCAGTTGGAAACCGAGGGATCTCTTTAGAAACTGCAAAACCAGCCTTCTAATTATTAACTTTTATATATATGGTTAAAATTATCCAATGATAACGTGCTTAATTGCAATATTGAAGATCATTTGCATTTCTGTAATGAACCAGCCATTCTATGCAAATATGCAATCATGAACATTTTAGTAAGCTAGCATCAATAAACTAGTTTTTGAACACTTCTAGCGCCCATTCAAGTATTAAAATTACACAATTGATTTAAAATTAGTTATTTGAGAGTTAATAATTGCAGAAAAGATGATAAATTGGATACCAATTGTTGACACAGTAAGATTCTTTCTAGTGGTTTTTTATGAACGTATATGGTTAGATAAAAACAAATTAATCTTAAATACACGCTTTACACTTCTAGATCTGAGGTGCTTGCTGCCAAAAGAGGTCCAAAATACCTGCAAGAAGTGAGATGTCTCTTGAGCCGATCTTCTTTCTGGGACTTATCGTTACTTGATCGGTGTTACAGGGTTCAATTTCTATTGTCATGCAATTAGTGCGTTGGACATCTGATATGCTAGAAGCTGTTTCTACATTTTCCATTCTTGCATTGATCTCCTTCATCTGCAACATCAATACACAAAGCACGAAAATCCATGACTTAACTCTGACCACATAATAACAATGCAACTAATCTTTTTTTAGAATTCACAGTAAGTGATTGTTTCTGCTCCTCACATTTAATCTCGGAAGTACAACAAGAAGCTTCCTTCAAAACTAAGATGCATTAGATAAGTGTTCTTTTTTTTAGGGAATTATTTTAATCTTAGTGGCAGTAGGATGCAATGAACATAGTTACGCCAAATAAATTGTGTATGTAACTCAACCCAGCGTTGCAGCATCTTATCCAAACCGTACTTGGACATATGCTAATTATGTTCTCTAATCATATATGCCATATCCATATGTGAATTGTTCATATTCATGGCATGTATAGTCAC
Organism: Stipa capillata; assembly: GCA_019208055.1. Taxonomy (NCBI): domain Eukaryota; kingdom Viridiplantae; phylum Streptophyta; class Magnoliopsida; order Poales; family Poaceae; genus Stipa; species Stipa capillata. Next base: position 669,597 of record JAGXJF010000106.1, on the reverse strand, counting down.
TATTACATATTGAGTCAATTGTGATGGGCAAAATTCATCAGTAGTGACGGGTGAAGGCTCGATCACTAGGCTACCGTCAGAACTGACCGTAGTCATTAGTGACAGGCTAAAAAAACCCATGCACTTCATTTTCTTATGATCTCACTTCTCTTTTTGCATATATTATGAGCTCAAAACTCAAGTATTACTCATGCAAAATAACTAGATAACAATTATGGAATAGCATTGTCATGAACACTAGACCCCGACGAAAATGTAAAACAAAATTCAAACCCCAATACCTCCATGAGCAGCACGAGGAACCTCCTGGCCGCCTCCCGCACGGCCGCGTCGGCATCCCCGAGCCGGCCGACGACCAGCGGCGTGAGCTCGTCGGCGTGCCGCCTCATCGCCTCCCCTCCGGCTGCGCACAGCGCGTCGAGCGCCGAGCGCTTGGCCTCGGCGTCGCCGCCACCGGGCCGGAGGAGGCCCGCGCAGCACTCGGCGAGCGCAGCCGCGCCGGAGGCCGAGACCTCCGCTCCCGGACCCGGCGCCAGCACCCGCAGCCGCTCCACCGCGGTGGCGGAGGACGCCATCCCGCCTGCGTGAGGGTTTGATGGGGTGTGAGGTGATCGAAATAGAGGGAAACGAAGCGAGGCGATAGAATGAACAGAGCGAAGCGTGGGTTTTGGGGAGTGATGATTTTATAGGCGCGGCTTTCGAGGTTTAGAATTGGTTCTAACCAAGTTTTTTGTTGGGTGGATGCTAGCTAATTGACACATGGTAGAGGCTATGCTAGTTAAGTGGTTAACCCAATATGGTCTCGACTAATCACAGTTACTCTCCAGTGAACTAGTCTGAGGTAATATAAGCAATTAATTAATCGGAAAATCTATCCGGGGCACGTGTTCCAGTTTGTCTTTTACGGTGACGTGCTATTATCCACTAGATCAAGCGATGGTACGAGCTATTATTTGCTGGATCAAGAGATGGCGCAGGCTATTATCTGCTGATCATCAAACGATGATACGGGCTATTGTCCATTAGATTAAGACAATGACGCCGGCTATTATCCGTTAGGTAAAGACTGATGAGGCGGGTCCGGATTTGATATCATCTGTGCATCTAATTCTAAACGTAAAATTAAAATGATTTATCTCCCAAACCGTTAATCCGATTCGTGATCCGTTTTCGCCGTTAGACTCATCTCGACGAGGACTTCAAAACTAGATCTCATGTTAATATATTTTGACAAAACTTATTTCATCGTCACCAACTATCAAATTATAATGTATGGGCTACCAAGTTAAAAATGAACACTTACCAGGTTATTAGCGAACGGCTACAGGCAGTAATTGATTTGTCATTAACCATTGTGTACTATTATGCAAGTATATAGAGAGGATAATGATGTATTTTTACGTAGTACTTAATGATATTGGACCATTCAAGCACTGATATATAAGTTTGAGTGGTGTAGTAGTGATGTTCACTAATTCGGTAACTGTGGCGTACCCAGTTTTAAGGCTGGATAAACCCTTGTGTTTATTGTACTAATCCCATGATCAGTAGCCGGTACGCACAAGTTAACATGTATATCAAGGTCATACACGCACATATTAGAATATGATACATAACCGATCTTCGAGACTGAATAATTATACCTTTAGCCCAACGGCTAAAATCTTGCAGCGGAAAATCAAGCGGTGAGATGGCCCATCAGTATGTCATACCCGACAGGCAACTGAGTAGGGTTACGCCCTAGTTTTCGCATACGCTTTCTTTGCCTTTGAACCGTCGTCTCCTTCGTCTGGCCAAATCAACAAGCCAGGTGAGTACATTGAATGTACTCGCAAGCTCTCCGCCAGAGAGTTTATCACAGATATATGCATGTACGGGTATATCAAGAATCGGGCTCTAACCTATGTCTCATGTTTTGTGAAAAAGTAAGTTTGCATATGAAATATTTAAATAGATAGTAAAAGCAGATGTAGAAAACTATCTCGGCTTTACCGAGACGTGGCAGCTAATCATATCCTTCTTTAGTCCTCCCGCTACAACGGGGGATTGTACCTGCATTTTCTGCTACAACGGAAATTCCGTAATCACCCGTTCCAACGGGGAGTCTCTGCTCACCCGCTACGACGGGGATATTGGCGATTGCCCGCTACAACGGGAATCCCTTCTTCTCTCCTCCCGCTACGACGGGGAAACTTTCATGTCACTCTGCAAACACGGCGGATCGCGTCCTTAAACCCATAACCTATTTTTTTAAAAAATTAAGTCTACTATAGTGTGGCCCAACCAAGTTCGTCCATGACCGCGGACACGGCTATTCGAATTATTTTAACACTCTGCAGAGGTGGTACGGCTTTACTCACACAATGTAGGTCACCCTGGGTATACTTCGCGATGCATACTGACAGGGCTATTACAACGAGACTATTCACCGGAGTAAACCTAGCCATGAACCCGCCAGAAGAACATATCCCAAACCTAGCTTGAGTCAGTAACATCGCTACAAGGAGGTTGGTGTTCCAACTTTGTGGCGAACATGATCTCGCTTCAATGGGAGCTTTCTCTACAGAGGCTACAACCTCATCTGCACACCTCATACTGCCTATGGGTTCATGCTAGTCTCAGATCGGGCACTAGGTCAAGTCTTTCCCATAAAGGACATGTGGACGTACGGTAAGACTTGGCCAAACGGCACTTAAGTTCGGTCCTTATGTGATCCGAAAGGGACTCCTTACCATGTCCATAAACGGACAGCGAGAACCACGCCGGGCATTACCTCGCATATAACATTCTTCCTACTTTCTCCCTTCATTTCTGACTCGGATGAAAATTTTCTCCATTTTGCTTTTGGTTTTTAACACAAGTTCTTTTCGGTAAAATATCCCAACCCATGGATATACTACCTTCTTACACCATCGGACACGACGGTCCCTTTTCAAATATTCACCACAAGAAATATGTGAGTATTCCTCCTTTTTTTGAAAACCTACATTTTATTACTGCAGGGCTAAGCTGGATACATACATACACTATTCTGGGTTTCTGATAATATTTTTGGAATACGTAGTCCTTAGGGCTACAAGGAGTTCCGTGTCGAATTAGGGTTTGCTAAGCATCGGTCATAGCTAGACTACATAAAATAACAAGTCGTAAAACATAGCATGCATGTTTCGCAAACGAAATATCATTTTGTAAACTTGGGATTCAACATGATCAAGGGTAGAGAGCTTGCCTGGCAATATTGACCGGGTTCCGATCTCGAACTGGGTACGGTACTCGTCCGGAATCCCTTCGTGAGGTCTCGTAACGTTGTATCTACGAGTTGAGAAGACGTCGAATAAATAAATGATCCAAGGAAAAACCAAATAAGAGGCAAATATATACTCATGAAACTTTTAGAACATGTGTTCTTGGACCCAGATGTTTGTTAGGGTTTGTAAAAGGGCGGAAGGGCTTTCTCGTGAAATAAGGATTCTTCACAAAATTGGAAACATCAGCATATTAGCGCTAGGGATGATCTTGGCTCCCTATTACCATTACCTATTTAGGTGTGAAATCACTTTGACCCTCAAGGGTGTACTGGAACCCAAAATGATCGTATATGATTTCAGCAATTGATAGGGAAAATATTCATTTTCGTTTGGAGCCTTATGTAGTGAGGTATACATATGATAACTAACTTAAGTTAATTTCAAAATTGGAAATTGAATGACTTCCAAAGAGATAACGGAATTAATTCTATGTTGCGGTTTGGCTTTTAGATGAAACAGGAGGAGTAACCGAGTCAAATGGAGTTGGGATGGAGAAGATATAATGTTTTGATTATTGCCGGAGGGAGATCAGGAGAGGAGAAGGTATGATGTCGAAGGCGCCCTTATAAATCATGCCTTCGGTACACTAAACACGGTTCTTGACTAGGCTACTATCGAAAGTACGTCCCCGGTTCTCCGAAGCCGTCCTTTGAAAACAGGGAAGGAGATGTATGCTCCGCTTCGGAGGAAGTGTACGCAGAGGAGGCGTCTTTACTAACAGGCATAGGCCAAGGATGGGCTGCGGGTGGGCTGGCAATTGCGGCCTCGGCTGGTTTTAGTGCTCATGGTTCACCTGCCAGAGTACTTAGCAAAAGAAAGAAAAGAGAACGCTGGACCGCAGCTGGATCACGAAGAAAGAACAAGAAAGTCGAGGGGGTCTAGAGGCGCCGTCCTTCGACCGACGGTGGTTTGGTCGGTGGTGACGGTGCCGAGACCTGCCGGTGGCGATTAGCTGCATCTCGAGCGGTGGAGATGACGGAGTTGAGGCCAGGGTGCTAAAGTGGTTGCCCGAGAGCGCCGCCGGCATGGGCCATAGCCGAAATAGTGGCAGGGTGGAAGCTTTGGTGGCGGTCCTCCGGCAGCGGGGCACTAGCGCCCGCAGCGGCGCTCGAAGGGGACCTCACCAATGGGGACGATGGCGTAGCGGGTCGGTTGTGGTGGAAAGGGGGCTTCCGCAGTAGCGGCACCGAGCGGAGCGGCCTTGGCGGCGGCAGCGCCTCCGATGGTGAGGTAGGCGGCGCGCAGTTCAGATGGGCCGGCGGTTGGCCGCGCCGGTGGTGGAGGCGAGCTCTCGGCGGCGGCTCGAGTGGGTGGCGTGTGGGGTAGCTCGGGTAGTAGGAGCTGTAGCAGCTCGGTCGGTGGTGAAGGACCACTGTACTCGGTGAAGGAAGCAGGGGATATGGAGCTCGGACAGAGATTGGGAAAAAGGTTGGAGGGGAAGCTTAGCAGCTCTGGGCTGCTCTGATGGGGAATGAGGTAGCAGGGGAGAAGGAAGCCTTGGGGGCTACGGAAATGGGGAAAGAGGACGAGTTCGGCTGCTCTGGTGGAGTTCACGGCCGGAGTTGAAGGGGATTTGAGCTCGTTGGGCAGGGAAGGAAAATGGGGCATGAGTAGTTAGGCACTGCTGTAATTGTTCAGAGGGGAGTTGGCACTGACGTTGAGTTGGTTGGGGAGCTGGCCAAGCAGCATTGATGTCACCAGGGGAAAGAGATTGAGTGCTGGGTTTGGCTTTAGGAGGAGTAGAGAAAAAGAGAGCGCATGGGCAGCTCAGGCATGGCAGGGGGACAGCCACTTACACAGGGCAGTTTGGTACCGTGCGGTGTTTGTGCTAGCAGGAGGTGCAGTGAGCGAGGAGCAAGGGAAGTAAAACTAGGGAATCTGAGAAGAGACAATCGGCACATTAATATATGTGAGAAAAGCAAGGGGATAAAAATGAGACAGACAAGGAAGGGAGCCAGGTCCTGCGCTGTGGAGCATCAATGATAGTGGGTGTTGACTCTGTTGTATTTTTCAAAGGAGAAAGGCGAATAAAAGCAGTAGAGTTTCTTGTCAAAAATGGGTCATATATGGCCGGAGGATGTCCCATGAAAAGTTTCAAAGTTTTCTAAAGCTTCTTGTAGTGGAATTGGGTTTGGATTCACAATCAGCTCAAAGGCTCATGTTGAAATTATTTGAAATTTTCAATTGGGACAAGGGAATCTGAGCATTGTTATGAGTTGGATATCAATATTGGCTGCTCTCATAATTTACCCAGAATCTTCCAAAGAATTTTGGTGAGGATTTCTCGCTAGGAACATTTTGAACGGAATTTGGAATTTGAAATCATTCCAAATATTTGAACTGGAGGGATGGATATATATATATATATATATTTGTATCTTTGGAATTCCAGGGTCAATTCCAGGAATTTTGTGGGATTGTTCTGGAATATGTTTGTGAGGGTTGTAGTTCAAGGTTCAGTCTTGATTCAAACTCAAATTTGAAATGGTTTGAATTATTTGTACTGGACCTTAAGATATTTTTGTAGAAATATGCTAGGAAGGGTCTCGGGATATTTCTGGAGTTTTTATAGGACTCATGGCATTGTGGATAAGTATGGTGAACGGTAAATAGGGTTTTGACTATAGTAAAAGGATAAATGGTGAAAGGATAAATGGTTATTTGGTAGAAATATAACAGGACATATATTTATCTCCCGGCATGGTAACATGGTAGAGGTGAAAAGATATTCGTATGACACATGGTAAGGAGAGAGAGAAAAACCATGGTGGTTAGGGTTTTACCGAGAAGAGTAAACTAGGGTTTGGAGTGTATGTGTCCGCATACACTTGAAGATTTTAGCATATATGGGATTTGCATGTGGAGGGAATGGACATGCGAGGTTACGGTGAGTTGGAGTTTGAATGCTGCCACTGATATATGCATATATTTGCATGGAGTAGGAGGAGAAGGGGAGTGCCGGGCATTAGGGTTTTGGCACACTAGGTCTGAAAAACAAGAAAGATAGAGGGAAGGGATTGGAGTGCAGGATTTCACCTCAATGGTTCCATATGGTAGGAGAACAAATTGCTCAATAGATTTGGAGAAGAAAGATCAGGGTTTCTCCCGAGAGGATAGAAACTAGGAGTTCCAACAGAAGATAAGTCGAGAGAAGATAAGAACAAAAGGTTCACCACGCACTGATGGTGAGGATATCAAGATTGACAGAGAAGAGGTTTTGGATGTGCATCACTTTCATGATTTTGAAATCAAAGGTTTTAGTTAGGTTCACTAAATATCACATTATTAGTAGAAAAAGTTTTTGAAAGCCCTGATTTTCAGGTCAATAGAATTCAGGATGTTACAGTAACCATGTAAGTAAACCTGGTAACTCAGCAGTAATAATCTAGGTAACTCGTTCATTGAATCTGGTAACTACTGACGTTAAAAAAAGGTCGTCGGAACATATCAACATGGGATCTAGATTTGAAGATCTCGTCGCGACGAAGCTATCAGTGAAAACATATTATTAATCGAAGTAAGGGTTTAAGAGAGAAAACATTTTGAATTTTCAAAATCGAAAGAATCTTTGATGATGTCATCTGTTTTAGATTTTTCTACATGTCATTTCTTGCTCTTATCTGTCGTTATGGATGTCTATTTGGGGCACGTCGTCGTGTAGTTCAATCCTTAATTAGTTATCTTTTTCCACGTTGTATCCATATTTTTTGGCACTGATATCTTTCGATAAACCACTTCTCCTTTCTTGCCGTATTTTTTCTCAGTTTTCCCGTCTTCACCTCCACCACTTGCGGCGGACAACATCCTTCACCACCGCTCCTATCCAACCAACCTTACATCCTGTTCTCCTTTTAATCTTAGGGGGTGTTTAGTTGGGCTTTTCAGCAGCTTTTCACTGGAAAAAGCTGCAGCCCAACCAAACGGCCAGCTTTTCAGCAACTTTTCCAACGGTAGCTGTGGGCTTTGTAGTGTAAATTCAGCTTTTTAAAAAAGCTGCCTTCTGCCAGCTTTTTGCAATGTGCTGAAGCTCCAGTGCTCATTTTCTAAAATACTGTAGATGGCTTGGATCAACCAAAAGCCATATGGTCACTTTCCCACAACCACAGCAGCTTTTCCAAACAACCAGCCAACAGCAGCTTTGTCAATAGCCGCAGCCCAACCAAACAGGCCCTTATTGCTAGTCGTCGATCTCCACTGCCCTTCACTTAATCTATGGCCAATAGTGCCATAACTATCTTTTAACTTCCTTTTATACCAGAGGACCGGTCAACCTATGGTTATTCGTCATTGCTGGTTTGAAAAAGTTATCATTCATTATACAATAATTTTTAAACTTTCCATCCTAACAAAAAGATAGAAGGTTATTTGGATCAGTTAAACCAAGTGGGAATCTATGAAATATTTAAGCGGCACTATGTCGACGTACAAACGCCGGTATCGGTGGTCCGGAAGGACCCCCTTTGGGATTCGACCGGGGAGGCGCAGATCTACGGAGCTACGCCGGAGCTAGAGCTTGGCAGGATATGGAAATAGGAAAGACACGGTGATTTACCCAGATTCAGGCCACCTTCTAGGTGTAAAACCCTACGTCCTGCTTTGAGTGTATTTGAGAATATGTGGAGAGATTATAGTGAACTAGCAACACATGTGCTCCAGTTCTTCTTTCTCTAGGGTTTGTATGTCTAAGGTTGTGTTGCCTAAGAAAAGATCTCAGGGTCCGATCCTCCGATCCTTTTGCATGGCCGCAGTTCTCCCCTTATATATCCGGGGGTCACCTTATATAAATTCCTTGTCGCGGAAGGAACGGGCATGGGCAAGCCACGCCGGTGGTTGAGATTCGCTGTAGCGGAACAGTGCCGGTCACGCCTTGGTTGGAAACCGGACCATCATGATGAGGCCATGTCAGGAGGTGAAGACTTGACGTCTCCTGACATGGGTTATGCTGCAACTACCCGGATCCCACGGATCAGGTGCAGAGAGCATGCGTATGGGCGCGTGGAGGCGGGCCCTTAAAGTCAAAAAGGATGTCAGACCTCCCCATCCCCTCCAAGACTGATAGCTGACAGGGCTTATCACTTGGGGGGAGGGAAACCGATCAGGACACCGTCTTTGGTCCGCAAGGACTTGGAGGAGAAGGGCATTTAATGCACCTGACACATGCATTAAATACGCCTGAAGGGCCACGTGGACTGAGGAGGGGCCCACAAGGGGTGCTCGGGGCTCCCGGGATCGGAGGCCCCCGAGCACACCCACTAGGCTGCTCCATCATCCGGGCGAGGCATTCGGCGTCCCGAACGGGGGCCAGGTCGCCTTGGATGCTCGGGGTGAGCCCCCGAGCACTCGCTCTCGGGTGCTCGGGATTAACCCCCGAGCACTTCTGCTTGGGTGCTCGGGAAACACCCTTAAGGGACGATTCGGGGACCCCCTTGGCGGGCCGAGTGGATACCGTGCTCGGGATCCTGTTGGAGGGCCGAGCAGATACAGCGCTCGGGGGTCAGACCCCGAGCACCACTTCCCGACTCTCATGTCCTTGGCGACGTGGCGTCGGGTTTAGCCTTTGCCCGCGGCAGCGGGGGCCAAGCCATTCTGGGTGCTCGGGGAGCACCCTTGAGGAACGACTCGGGGCCCCACTGGCAGGCCGAACGGCTATAGTGCTTGGGGGGAGCCCCCGAGCATCTCTTCTTGACCCCCACGTCCTTGGCGATGTGGCATAGAGTTGGGCCTTTGAGCTGGGCCCTTCGTCAGCGATTTAGGGGACACTGGTTCCCGTATCGCCGACACACTAGCTCGATCGTACTAGCTGTTAATTCCATGCAAAATGAGATCAATTCAAACCCTGGCTATTGTAGCATCGCTATTGTGGTAGGAAGTCATGCTACGGCTCACGCTGGCACAGCCAAATAAAAACATATTATTAGCCCCCTCAAGATACAGTCTTAGTTAATGATGGGCTATGCATGTCAACTCCTCACAAAAACATGCACGCGCGGATTTTGAACAACCTCTGCCGTGTGTCAACATTTAAGACGCCAAAGTACTGACCGTGCTCTGCTGTCCTCTTATGCGAAGTTGTTTCTCAAATGTGTGATGCGTGATGGGATATGCTTTCTTTTCCTTACGAAATAATTGCAAAAACTATTTATTATTAAAGATTATTAAAAATAATCTAACTAAAAGATTACAAATATAAAACACTAAAAACAAAATACACTAGAGCTTGGTGGCAGAGGTTAGAAAAACTAAATAAAATAAAATTATACAACCACTTTGATCCGAAGACAAAAACGGCAAGGCTCAAGACCACCGAACATGTCTCATCCTTGAAAATGGCGATTTCCTCAACTTTGAGAAAACTCATGCAACTGAAGGTGCACCAGCGCCTCTCCATCCATACACCCCTGGGTTGCCAGCACTGGTAGCGCCTCCAAATCATGCCCTGTAGGTCCCATGTGCTTGGGCATTGACCTCCTAATTGAGTGCTCAAGAGTAGTGAACCCCATCGTCGCAAGGTCCACCTGCGTCTTGCCATCGATGCCCGCCAAGGCACAGATCCCCTCGATCACCTTCAGCGTGAGCGGTTTCTTGTACATATGTGGGTATGTCTTCATATTCTTCTCCACATCCTCCTCTGTGACCACCTCCTTATCCTTCTCTTTTGGCAACTCCCCAAACACACACACTTGGCCATCAGGATGTTGCAAACATTGTTCTTCTTATCCAAACGACCGCTATGTCACTCAACACGAGAGGCAGTATCCACCTCCACCTGCATGGGCACCAGCGTCTCGAGTAAGGAGAGCGGCATCGTATAGGTAACCTTATTGATCAACTCCACCATGGTGTTAGACGATACCCTGTCCTGCGGCTTGCTAGCATCATTGCACATATCCTCTGCTACAGACTTATCCTTGCCGCTAGGTGCACCGAAGGCCTTCATCATGCACGCGCATTGAAGCCGCCGCTCTTCTTGGAAGCAGGCATCAATCCGAGCTCTAGGGAGGGGGCCATGAACTCCATTCGGGGGTACCATAGCCACGATCGAGGCGTTGGACAAAGCCACCATGCCCAGGCCCAGGCCCAGCAATGCCATTGGCATCATAGGCTCCGCAAGCGTGTCAGTCCCTATGTGCTCCTCTATGTCCTAGTCCAAGGACGGTGGGCTCGAGTCCAATGAGGGCACAATCGATGAGATCTATGCGTTTGGGCCTCCAAGCGCACCGTTCCCACAAGAGACTCGACCTCGACGTAAGCTCCACCACCGAACAACCAACGGCAAAAGTTCCTTATACAAAGTAGCAGCCTTGTCCCCTATGCGGATGACAGGCTCCGAATGGGTAGAGGGGATGAGCGACGACAGCGAAATGACGTGGGCACGAGGAGAGAAATGACCAAAGAGGTCCGATGTCTTCTCTCCCGCAAAGCTAACTGCCAGCTCAGCCAACGGCTGTGGTGAGGGGGCGGGCAGTTGCAATTGCTTGGTGCAAGGGCGAACCTGCCAAAGGCAACCTCCACCCGCTCCAGGAAGCCTCCCATCCACGCCATCCAATTTTGCATGGAGGCCACCACGTCGCACAGGGGCCAAACCACCTCCTCCAAGCGAAAGGAGGCTAGGCCCTGCAGCTCTGTGCGCAACAGCTTTGCCTACACTGCGAAGAGGGATTGTCGCGTCACCTCTGTCGTGACAGTTGTGCCAGTAGCCGTTGTGGAGTCGATTGGGACGGCAGCATGGGACTTCCGATGGCGCGGCTCTCGCTCATGGCTAGAAGCGCATTTACTGAGGCCCAAGATCGCAAGGGGGGTGACCTGGGAAGGTTGGAGGCAAGCGGGAGCGATGATGAGGATCTTGACAAGCAGGTGGGAGCGATGATGAGGATCTTGACAATCAGGCGGGAGCCGACGGCAGTCGCGCTCACGATGTGTAGAGCATAGGTAGGCAAGACACCTGACAAGGTCGCGACAGGCAGTGATAAGGTGGTCGGGCGTTCTCTGCGGGAAGGCCCAGGTTATCCCCTCCCTTAAAGGTGAAGGAGATGACCTGTCTCGGTGCAGTTAGCGCTGCCTGCACACCTCCTCCCATCCTTGCTCCTCATGGGGTGTGACCACATCCTTCGGAACGGTGGATAGCCTACCAAGAACCTGTGGCTTGAAGTTTGGCGGGAGCCGAGCTAGTGGAGGTGGCAGTTGGAGCGTGCGAAGAGAGCAGGAGGTAGACGATGAGAGTGGGGCAGTTGGGAGGGACTAGAGAGCACCATGGGATCCCGCGGGAGGAGCCATAAAGCCCTCTCCCTCGACAACAGTAGCAGCACACTCCTCCGAGGTCATCACCTCTAGATTTGGATCTGAGCAAGCATAAGGGTTAGTGAAGCTGGGAAAGGGAGGTGGGAGAGGGGCTGTGGTGGTTGGGGCAAAGGATGGTGGTGGCTGGAAAAGCCATGGAGCATGCTTGGATGTTGGAGGGAGGAACTAGGCGGCAACCATGGCCGCAGCGTCAACAAGCGTGTTGTGAGAGCACATGTGTGTTATCCAGCAAATATGTCAAAATTTGATTGAATATATTTTATAATGTATTTCAAACCTATACTGATTCGCATTCTATGGTTGCTTCGCTGTTCCTGTCGGAGCACGTATTGACGTGTTTTGTATTAATTAGTTCACCCGTCATAAGTGTAGTGTGACTTTGTGAGTATTGTGTTGTATTTGCCAGGCCTCAAAATGGTCTATCCCCTGAAGATAATGTGCTACCTAGCTTAATTAGCTCGACGTACTAGAAGGCTTTAATTTATTTCATAAGTACGTATGTCTTAAGGTAAAGCAAAACGTTCTAACCACTAGAACTTCATTGATCTAGCATGCGTGTATGAATGAACTGGGCACAGCTCTATGTACACGAGAGATTAAAAAGAAACAGACATCATATGAATCATCCAAGTCAAAAAGCCTTGATCATAAGGTTACTTACAATCTCTTTTGAAATGAAGATAGGAGTAGATAAATCTATAGATAGACTTTTTTGCCCCTTAATTATATTTTCAGTTGGGTCTTATATAGTGGTTAGATGCCAACGAACAATCGGGTCAGTCAAAGTTAAGAAATACAACCACCACCACCCTCTGCCTAGCTTGTCCTCTTGCAAGACTAGAGTATGCCTCTGCCACAGAACGAGTCGATGGACAAAGAAGAGGAAGATGACTCCAACAGAATAAACCTGTAGTCGCACCGGATTTGGACGTAGACGATCGAACAAACAGTACTGTGCAGAATTTGACAAAAACAAGCTAGCCGCGCCAAATCAAAATACAAATGGGTGTACGCATTCGCCGTATACGTTGGGACATGGACATCAAGCTGGCTGGCCGGCGTCTCTGAGCTCAGTTACATACGTACGGCATCGGCGACGATCGATCACCTCGGCCGAGCATCGCGCGCGCGCGCCCACACGCGTATGGATGCATCCATGCATGGTGCAATTACGTACTTAGATCGCAGCGCAGCGCCGCCTTGTGCGCCCGCCAATCTCCTAATTAATCCATATGTGAAAGTACATGCAGCACTCTGCAGTCCGTTGCATGCATGCTCGCGCGATCATCGATCTCCATCGATCCATACGTACGTTAATTACGACGTGTTTCGTCAAGTACGCCGATCTCTAAGCTATTAGGCTTCTCCCAATACACAAGTGTTTAGATGAGGTGCTAAGTGCATAAAAGAGCTTAGCAACTAAATTTTTCAATGTATAAGTGTTTAGCTTTTTATAGCTAAGCTTCCTTCATTTAATTATTTAGCAACTAAACTCTCCAGTGCATAGATGCCACATAGGCATTTTGTATATGTCCACACGCTTAGCATCATTTCTTTCTGAGATCACTAAAGTGCTCTCTCTCCTCCTTAATTGCTTTGCCATGTCAGTTTTTCGTCTATGTAACATTCTTAGTACTGTACACCGTGAAGCACTGGAAAGGGCCTTGCCGGCACAGAATATGATTTGCCTCAGAGACTAGCACTGTTCCATCGCAACACAGCTGCACGCCAGTGCTTATACAGGCCAGTGAGTGAGGTGAGGCCATGCGTGTCACGCGTTTCGTACGTCCAAGTCGATCCTAGCCTGCCGCGGTAGCTCGCGTGTCTGGACCGATCTCCATGTGATCCAAGGGCCGGCCATCCATGAGGATCGAGTACAGGATTCAGCCTAGCTCGAGAATGCATGTGCGGTGGTTGGGTAGGACAGAGGAACTGCTCCCGTACTTGCGGTGTATCTGATACTTCCAAATCCAAAACACTCCTTATAGAAGTCGTGAAATTTTTTGCAAAAATATAAACTAAGTGTTTACTATGACATGAAATTTTAAATTCAATTTCAATCAACAGTTCGAGAAATGAAAAAGAGAAATCCAATCTGGAATTCACAATCTTTTTTTCGTTTCTTGAGCTGTAAGTTAAATAGGAATTTAACATTTATGACATTGTTGTATCTATATATTTTACAGAATTTTGTATTTTATGGTGGGTAAAGAGCCGGATGTACCGGATGCGTGCAAGAGTGAGACCACCCGATACGCCCCGTAGGAACGTACGTACGCGCGAGCTGCTATAGGGGAAGATCGAGCGGGACTGCGTGCGTCGCGTGATGCTTCCCTCTCTCAGCTAAGACTAGCTATGGACCTATGGTACCGTGTGTACGTCCGTGTGCACGCGTACGTAGACTACTAGCTCGAAGGTATATCTTCGTCTTATTAACTACTACTCCTATTTGGGAGTGTTTCTTTTTAATTAAATCGCAGTGATGGCTTACCAACCTTCACTGTCATTTGCTAATTAATAGAGTAATAGTTTTAGTTTTATACATCTCTGGATCAGGTAGGTACTGTCAGTCAGCTGTGTAATTGAACAGCAAGACCTTAATTAGTCTCAAGGAAACTTCCCGGTACCTTGAAATGCTACGAGTACCATTCTGCTTAATGCTACTGAACGAATGACACCAACTCATGAACTAATGTTAATTATATACTCTACCTAAAGACCGGACTACGTTAGGTGAGTTATGTATGTCTCATCCTTCATTAAAAGCCTGTTGGCAGGGCAAGGTGGTCCATTACTTTCCTTGTTTAACTGTATAAAACTCACAAGTACATCAACATAACAGTGCATAATATATCCTCGGACGTGGCAGCAAAATTCTCGGTGATCGTGATGGCTGACCAACACACGGACAGCCGCTCCGCGGCAGCTGTCGTGCATGCGATCGATCTCCCGATGTCGATGCTGGCTTCAGACAGTCAGACGACTTTTTTCTTTCTTTATCAGACAGACTTATAACAGCGAAAAATAGTACCAGAACGAGCACAAGTACGGGTCCAAATAATTGGGCCAACTACATGGACTCAAAACTATGGATGTTCTGTTTGTTTGGGTCAAGTGAACCCCCAACGATGGGCCACAAATAACAAAAGTAAGGCCGGTCCAGATGCGAGGGACGACGACCCCATGCCCCAACGTAAATCCAGTCTGACTCTGGTATGGGCACGCACAATCCCGTTTGTATGTGACGCTGTATGGCTTGGCTTGGACTCCGTGAATTGTGATGTGCTCTTTCCGCTAGCCGGTTGTGCTTGTGAGAGAGGTTGGGATGGTCTGATTGGTGTGGGCAACTAGGCCACACGTTAGATGATATTCTGTTGCTCTGTTGTCATGTTCTAGACGGCCCATTTTACCGTTGTTATAGATTAAAATAAAATTATAAGCTGGAAACCCAGTAAGATCGATTCTGAATTTATGTGGCTCTCAATAAATCTGGTCAGATTCCTTCGTAGGCGCTACACAAGACAAAGGAAGCCTCTCAAAAAATGAAAAGAAAGGCATAATGAAAGTAGGAAGAAGGTTTTTCTATTAAAAAAAACGTACATGTATTGTCTTAATACCTACAGAACCAGAAACATTAAAAAAATACTTTTAAGTATGAATCTAATAATGCAAGATAACCTGCATATCACTAAATTAATTATTGGTGTGTTTGTAGGCCTATGTGGCCCTCGTTCATCCTCATTATTGTGCATGGTAGAGTCCAGTTCATCAACTCCGCATGTCGCCTCTCTGTTTTTAGCTAGACCTTCTGGCTATCAACACGTGCCCGCGCTATGTGCCATCTTTCGCACCCGGTCCTCTCCTTGATCCCCTCTCCCCTCCTCCCGATGCCACCTGCTCTCTTTCCTTGCTCGACACTAGCCCGCCTCTATTGTGGCCCGTCTCCCGTGCCTCAGTCCATTGTGCAAGGCTCCCAGATTTTCATGGCTCAGGACAATGTTAAGATTATCTGTTGGAATATGTGTGGCCTCAAATCCAATGTGCACTGTGATGTCGTAAGGGACTTAGTGAGAGGTCTCCATTGTATGGTTGTGTCTCTTAAGATTCGAGGATGTGGTTGCAGATGCATGGGGGAAGAATGTGTTGACTAATAACCCAATCAAAAGATTGCATATCAAACTATGCCACACGACAAAGGCACTCCGCCATTGGAGCAAGCAAAACATGGGGAATGCTAAAATTCAGATCATGGTCGATAAGGAAATCATTGGTCAACTCGACCTCGCTCATAAGGGGCGTGCCCTATCAGTGGAGGAGCATGACCTCCAGAAAATCCTGAAGAGTCGCTTCCTCGGCCTCATTGCCATCCAAAAAGCAAAAATGAGATAGCGTGCCAGCCTTTCTGGATCCGTGAGGGCGATGCGAACACTAAACTCTTCCACGATCGGGCCAATGGCAGACGACACAAGAATTTTATTCAGGTCCTTCAAACCACCTTTGGAACTGCTATCACTAAGGAGGACAACGAGATGGAGCTCCACTCCCACTTCCAAGGATACTTGGGGCTCAGGAGCCTAGGCAGCTTGCCTGTACTGAGAAAACCTTGGGTACCAACTGCACGATTTAGCTTGACTTGATGAACCTATAAGCAAGTAGGAAATAAAGGACGATATCTCCTCTCTCCCGGTGGTCAAGTAGCCGGGACCAGACAGTTTCATTGGTGCCTTCTTCAAATGCTCCTAGGAGACAATAAAAGACAACCTAGTGGCTGCCATCCTCTAACTAGCAAATATAAGGGGCAACTGCGCCGCCTTGGTCAACTTTGCCAATATCATTCTCCTGCCAAAGAAAGCGGATGCTATGCGTGTGGGGGACTACCGCCCCATCAGTATTATCCACAACGTCTCCAAGATATTCCCAAAGTTCTAGACAAACAGGTTGGCGCCCGTTTTACCGATGTTGATTTTCAAGAACTAGAGCACGCTCATCCAGAAACATTGCATTGAGGGCACACAAATCCTGCTAGTAATCAATGGATTAGGAACCATACAGAGACAAGGGATGAACATATAGGGGAGGATAATCCCAATCTCAAAAAGCAAAAGAAACAACTGATAAGTTCGTTCAGGAGAATACTCGAGAGGAAGGTGGAAGCTTCTTGACGCATGGTCAAAATAAATACAGGACACATGTCACAACTGTTAGTGGGGATCCAGATTCCTCTAAGGAAAATGGGAAGCAAGTTACTTCACAAGAGGATGGGGAGTCTACTGATGAAGAAAATACATGTCTTTTGATTGAACAGATTAGTGCTAGAGCTTAATTCTAGACAGAGCATGGAGAATCTAGCCTACCTGCTCCTGCGCCACCTAATTTAACTTTGGTAAGGTGTCCAACCTCAATGATATTTCCTAGACAACAATTTAGACAATTGACTTTACAGTATCCATCATACACTCAATGGGTGAGGAGTTTGATCCCACTAAGAATTATGCTGACACTTCGATGCTTTTCTGGATACACTTATGAAATCAAACAGTGATAACTGCCATATGTGGGCTAAGATGAAATAAACAAGATTTCTTGAGGCATTTGCGCCAAGGGTGGAATTTCCTAGAGAGGATAGTGTAGAGGGCTTCAATTTTGGCTCTTCTCTTCAGGAAGAAGATGGGAATACAGCCACCTAGGAGGTTACCTTGGAGCCCACTCAGCAGAATGTGAGTACCACAATAGAGGTAGAACAAGTACAAATTTCTTAGACAACACAACATGATGCATCTCCAATGTTAAGCGGAGTGCCAAACTTTAAGATCAAGGAGATGATGGAGGCAAGGTAGCTAATAAAGCTACTGATCTGAAGAAAAAAGCTCTTGAAGGTATCAACTTAACCTATTCTATTTCGTTTGCTATTTAAGATGATGACGTTATCTTAGAAAAGGCTTTAGAAACGAGTATTGATTTAGTTGAATTTTCATTGGGTAAAGTTCATGTCCTTAAGGATTTGGAAATAGCTAGACACTCTTTGCAGCAGAAGCATGAAGGAGGGTGCTCTACCATGCCTAATAATCAGGAGAGCACACCTGTTAATGAGAAAGTTAAGTTCTTGGACTCGAACATGCAAGATTATATGGAGGATGATATTACTCCTGTTATCCCCAGGAAAAAGAGAATGGCATGCACGATAAAAACTAGTCTTAGGAGAGGGCCACAGCTGGGTGCTGATTTACCCTCTATCGCACTTGGATCACCAAATTTTATGGTTGTTCCAAACTCCAGGAAAAAGAAGAAACCAGCTAGATATCAAGGATAGGTCTAATCTGAACTTGCAGGGGGATAGGGAAAAAAGGCTTGGAAAATTATCTGCAGAATATTGTGAATGAATATGACTTAGACTATAGGTATCCAAGAAACTAAGAAAACATAGAACACTCAATCATTTTTCAGGAAGATTGATCCAAAGAATGAGTACACCTGGTAATGGTTGTCGTTCACAAGGTATATCTGGAGGCATTTTGGGAGTGGGGGTTCCATTCTGGAAGGTACACTGTGGTATCTGTTCTTTTTTTGGGCAACTTTCACATAAGTTGTAAGCTTTGGGATATTAGGTTGAAGACTTCTTGGATCTTGGTGGTGGTATATGGAGCAGCTCATGAGGAAGATAAGGAAGACTTTCTCATTGATTTGGCACAAATATGCAGCACTCACAGCTGTTCTATGCTAATGACAGGAGATTTCAATATTCTGAGATATTCTTTTGAGAAGAATAAACAGCTAGAACCACTAAAACTACTGATATGTTTAATAAGATCATCAATACCTATGAGCTCAGAGAGTTACACTTTCTTGGGTATACTTGGACTAATAACTAGGATAATCCCGCCTTGGAAAAGCTTGATAGAATTCTGATTACCAAGGAGTGGGAATTGTTGTTTCCCCTAGATTTGGTGAAAAAGTTTCCAAGAATTTTATCTGATCACAATTCTCTTCTGATAGATTCTCAACAACAAAGGGACAAGGGATGTAAGGCGTTCAGATTTGAACTTTCCTGGCTGCCAAAACCTGAGTTTCTACAGAGGGTTGCTAATGTCTAGCAAGAGAGTGTGAGAACTAAGGATTCCTTAGACCTTTTTGTCCAGTAGTTAAAGAAAGCCTGAAAGGATGGGGTACAAATTTGAGAGGTCAGTTGCTGAAACATAAGAAAACACTTACTAAGGAGTTACAGTATTTAGAGGAAGAGGAAGAGATGCAAACTCTTGGGGTGGTAGAAATGGGCAGAAAAGGTCAATCCTTCATGAACTCTAGAAGATCTATGAAGAAGAAATATAACGGTATCAGAGGTCTAGAGAAACTTGGCTACTCAAAGGGGACTCCAACACCGAGTACTTTCACATAATTTTCAATGGGACGAGGAGGAAAAATACAATCTTCTCTATGCAGAAGGATGGAAAATTTGTGAAAGGAAATCAACAGTTACTGCAACATGCTACTAATTTTTATACAGAATTTTTTGGACCGGCTGAGTGTTTCCAATTTCACTTGGATCCTAAAGTTTGCTCCTCTACCGAAAAGTTGGATGAACAAGAGAAGGAGTCCTTGCAACAACCTTTCACTGAAGAGAAAATTTTCAAGTCAATCAAATCAACGGACAAATAAAGCAGTTGGCCCCGATGGTTTCCTAATAGAATTTTATTAAGCATGCTGGGATATTATAAAAGAGGATCTACTGCTAGGGGTGGACATATAACTCGAAACTCACGAGTTAAACGAGTACTCGGAAACTCGGCTCGACTCGGCTCAAACTCGATCCTTAACGAGTTACCGAGTACTCGAGTTACTAGTTTACCTGGCAGGCCCGAAAAAAATCTGGCAGCCCGCCAACAGCATTCGGCCCAACTTTTATTGGCTGCTGCATGCATTTTATGAAAAAGAATGTTGCGTTGCACGTCTTAACAAGTGATTAATGAGTTAAATGAGCTACTCGAGTAATTAACGAGTCGAATTAAGCTGGCTCATTAACTTAACGAGTATTTACGAGTCGAATTGAGTTGGCTCGATAGCCACTCCTATCTACTGCTGGTATTTCAAGACTTCTTTTAGGACAAGATTGATGTGAACAGGATCAACTTTGGGATAATTCCCTTATTCCCAAGGTGAATGCTGAAACAATTCAAAAATACAGACCCATATGCTTGCTTAATGTGCTATTTAAATATTCACTAAAGATTTAACTATCAAGGTGGAGCCTTTGATGGATAAGCTTATCCAGATCTGTCAGAATGCATTCATTAAGGATAGGAACATTATGGATGGGGTGTTATCACTACATGAACTTTTACATGAAGCTAAAAATAAAAAAAATTAGAATTTGAGAAGGCATATGATAAGATCAATTGGAATTTTTTGTTCCATGTTTTTTAGAATCTAAAGGCTTTGGAAGTAAGTGGTGTAAGTGGATTGAAAATGTTGTCAGGAATGGTACGCTTAGTGTCAAGCTTAATGATCAGATTGAACATCAGTTTGGTAGTTACAAAGGCGTGAGGTAGGGTGACCCTTTATCCCCCTTTTTTTTTCTTTAACCTACTAGCTGACTGTCTGGCCAAGATGATACATACATCACAAACAAATTGGCTGATCACTGGGTTTGGGTCATATCTGATTGATAATGGAGTAGAAATTCTACAGGATGCAGACAACACCATTCTGTTGATAGAAGATGATATGGAAAAGACAAGAAACTGAAGTTGTTACTGTACATTCTTGAAGCTATGTCTGGGCTAAAAATAGACTTTCAGAAAAGTGAAGTACTACTGGTGGTTGCTGATGAGGAAAAGGAGATGCTATACTCCGCTATGTTCAATTGCCAGGTGGGAGGTTGGTCAATTAATAAATACCTAAGTGTTCTAGTTGGAAGCACAAGACTGTCGGTAAAAGATTGGGTGCCATTAGAAGAGAAGTTGTCAAAGAGATTAGGAGGATGGCAGGGGGTTCCTTATCCTATGGGGGGAGAACACTCTGACCAAACCTTGTTTGACAAGCACACCTATATATCACATGACCATGTATATGTTACGAGTTACGACAAACCACTTTGGACATAGTGGAGAAAACTATTAGATCCTTTTTCTGGCAAGGATCTCAAAAGAAGAAAAATATCATATGATTAGGTGGGAGTTGATTGCTAGACCTAAATTGAAAGGAGGCTTGGTTATTCATAATCTAAGTAAATTCAACTAAAACCTTTTATGTAAATGGTGATGGAAACTGGAACAAGAATCTGGGTTTTGGCAGGGCATAGTCAAAGGGAACTATATGAGCAATTCCACTGTGACTCAAGTCACACACACAAGCAACAGGATTCTACCTGTTGGTATGATATGTTGAACATTAAAAATTTGTACACTTCAGGGGGGCGGGGAGTTTTTGTATTAGGAGACGTGAAAATGATAGACTTTTGGCAAGATGCTCGGTGTGTCTTCTTCCTCTGGAATATAAGTTTCTAGCTTTATACCATATCTATACTACCTTATAAAAGGGGGAGTTTTTCTTTTCTAACTCCACCCCATATATTGTACACAGGTTATTCAGCACCCTTAGATCTTACGCATCTAATGGTTCAAATTGTTTTGATGGTCTGCCGATCCAACGGTTGAAGTGAAACCCGCGGTCTGCCAGTCGTGCAGCCATAGCCGCGCTCCTCCATTTGCCCTCACAACCTCACGATCTCAGAACCACCCTTTCTCCGCCGTCGCCTCCCCTCCTACTCCTCCCTGCCAGCCCTCCAAGTCCGCCTTCCACCGCTCCGCCTCCACCGTCCTCTCCGCCGCCTCCTCCTCCACACAGGCCTAACCTGGGGGAGGGGGGCACCGCCGTCGCCACTGCCAGCTACCTCCTCCTCGCGCGCCCACCCCTCCCGATCTCCTGCCGCTTGACGCCATCCGTCTCCTCCTCCTCCTCCTCCTAACCCCTATCCGCCGCCGCCATCAGATGCAGACGCCCGCCCCCCCGCTCCGCACGCCTCCGCCGCCCGGCGTCCCCCAGCTCCACCGCGCGCCCTTGTTCCCCGCACGGCCCGTCGCCCGCCTGCCCCTGTGCTCCGCCGCTGCGTGCCCCGCGCCCCTCGCACGCCTCCGCCGCCCGGCGTCCCGTAGTCCCGCCGCCGCACGCCCCTGCCGCCACGCGCCCCTCTTTCTCCCGTCGCCAGCGCCCCTCTTCCTCCTCCTATCCTCCGCCCGCACCCTTCCGTCCTCCTCCCGTCGCCAGCGCGGGCCGCCCGGCCGCCGCTGCCCTCTCCCTCCTCGAGGACTCCAGGTACGTAACCCTAACCCCTCCCTCCCCCATCACCACTCACGCCGGGGGATCGATCTCCTGGATCTTGCGGTTTTCCCACCGGAAATCCCCCCGAATTCCCCAGGTCTGTGCGCAAGATCGCGAGCCTGGACACGCACATCGCGCTGGCGTGCGCCGGGCTCAAGGCGGACGCGCGGGTGCTCGTCAACCGGGCGCGCGTCGAGTGCCAGAGCCACCGCCTCACCGTCGAGTACATCACGCGCGATGGATTCCCACGTCCTGGGCGACCACGGCTCCGCCGCGCACGCTGCGGCCTCCGCGCTCTGCCACCACGCCGGCATGGGCCTCCCCGTCGGCCGGCACATCGTCCCGGACCACCCCGTAAGGCATCATCAAATCCATCGTCTCTCTCTCATCGTGTAGTATTGAATGTTGCATTACTGGACATGGGGCATTCATCTTTGTTATTCTGGCTTTACTTAGTTGTTTCACGGCTCATCAATTAATCATTCGTTCACTGCATTCAACTACACCATGCCAAAATGTTTCTCTAAATTCGTGTTCCTGGTTCCTAACAAGTTTTCCATGTGTCATGGTCATGTCTTTTAGATGTGTGTGTCAACAGCTGAATACCCGCATGCCTTCTGGCTTTACTTAATGTTTTATGTTCTGTTCTAAGCTCTGACATTGTTTTCCTGTATGGTTTATGCAGACAGGACACTCAGCAATATGGGTGAAGGTTAGTTTGCTTGCCTTTATTTGAAATGCTTAGGTTTACAGTGAATAGTACATCATATAGAGACATGGTCTCTCACGCTTGTAAAGTTGAGCCATTATTTATCCAATATATGCCTTTTCTATTTGTGTTGCAGGGACATTTGGGCAAGTTTTGGAATGCTGGGACTTTGAAAACCAAGAATCAGTGGCTATCAAGATTGTGCGTTCCCTTCAGAAATATCGAGTGGCTGCAATGATTGAAATTGATGTGCTCCAGAGACTAGGGAAGCATGATTTTACTGGTAGCCGGTAAGTAGTTTACCTTCCTCATTTTACTTCTTGAACTATTTCTTGGGTTGATGGATATGCATGAATGGTTCTATGCTTGCAGTTGTGTGCAAATACGGAATTGATTTGACTATCGTAATCATATATGTATAGTAAGTACATATGCATCAAGAAGGTTTTACTTTTCTTTTTTTTGATGGTCAAGAATATAATCTTGAATTAATCACCTTTTCAGATATTTGAGAAGCTTGGGCCAAGCTTATATGACTTTCTCTGAATTAATAGCTACCGTTCATTTCCAATCGATCTTGTTCGGGAATTTGCCAGACAAATATTAGAGTCTGTTAACATGTAAGTAGTTAGTTATTATTTGCACTTTGTTGTATTAGACACTACTGTTTCGCCATGACTTGTCCCTAATGTGATAAATTGTTAAGTTCCCTGTATGAGATGGTTTTTTAGGCAGTATATGCCAGTTCTAATGCACTTATCCCTTTTTTCCCTTCTTTTGTACATGCACACAATAATTCTTATTTTTGAGGGCATGAGCTTAGACAAATATATTGAGGGCAGGTGCAAAGGTGATGACCCGTTTCCCTCCAAAACCTAATGGATATCTTCATATTGGTCATGCCAAGGTTTTATAATCTTCATGAAATGCATTTGCATACTTTATCACTTCCGTGAAATTGCAAGATTATGCTTACAGTCTTCATCTCATTCAGGCTATGTTTACTGATTTTGGACTAGCTAAAGAGCGGAATGGTCATTGTTACTCTAGGTAATAACATATATTTTCCTATTTGTAGCAGTTTTCTCCTGCTTGCAATTTTATATCCTTTCCAGGCATGTTCATGCCGCTTTAAGGTTAACTTTGTACAAACTATTTCCTTTATCTACTCATGTCTATCTTGACCATGCCATGGATTAAGTACTGGATAACGTGTTAGAAATTTATGTTCCTTCTCTTTTTATATTATGTTGCACCTATTTAATTTAGTTATTTTATGACAAAATGAACTGATGTCTATCTTTTGCATTCTCATGTTACATTGAATTCTTTTGCATTCTCGGAGATCTAAGCTATGTAGTTGCCTGTTTTCTGTTTATGGAAAGATTAGAAAATTATGTATAACTGCGCTATGTATTGCGCAAACGCTTCATTTGCAGGCTCAATACTTTCACTGAGATTGCTTCTCTGCCCCAGGCCTTCATTAGAAATCTGAACTTTTGTAGTTGGTTGTTAAATTTTCACGACATGCTTTTGCAAGGCACAAGAACTATTTGCCATTAGCATGTCCAAATGAGGTCTGGATCGCCCGGAAATCATTTCCATGACAACCCATCGGATAGGGGTTTACAGTTTGCGCTCCTCTCCCGAAGCAGGTACTCAATGCATTCGATGACAATCTCTGATGCTGGCCGCCGTCCTCTGAGTTTCTTGATTTCAAGTAAAAGTGAGTCTCGATGCTGACCGTGTGTCTTTTTTGCTTTGTGCTGCATGCAGCTGAGCTGTTTGATGAAATCCCCATGGGCGTTCTGTGCTAATTTCTGTTGCAATATGAGTTATTGCAGCTCCTCCGTGTGTATGTTCCCGCTTATGCAATTTCCTGGATGCAATCATTACACACATGGCTTTGATGTCTAGGTTAGTATGTCTACTTTGTGCAAGTTAACAGCTAGCTTCCGCTCAGTTGTTTCTAACTGGTGAGTTAACCATCTTACGCTCTATGGCTGCAACATTTATATGGTTTTCGGATTCTGTCAACATTTATATGGTTTTGGGTACTAATTACTGATATAATTGCTTTCCACAGAATCTACTTAATTCATCCATAGACCTTGTATCAGATTGTTCTATGCTCTTCAGTAGCGCTATCTCAAGAAATTGAATTGGCTCATTTTTGTGAAAAAACTCAGTGGCAGAGGAACATATCAACTAGACCATGCAAATAATAAAGAGCTCTTGTGTTTCATCCTTTAGTTATTTCAAGTGCATGTGTAGTCGATTGCTTGATGATCCTCAATCATGCAATTTTGAAGGTGCAGATTGCTTTGAGGCAAAATCCAAAGTCCTATGGAGCATGGTATCATCATAAGTGGTTGCTAAATCAAAGCTTGCCACAGTGGATTTCAAGCGTGAATTTGGCCTCTTGGATAAACTATTAAAGGTGGATGCGAGAAATTTCAATGAATGGAATTGCTGCAGGTAAATTTCTTTTTGTTGAAAATTCAGACCAAGAAAATGTTTGGATCAATTCCCCCTTGCACAGGTTCCTTGCAAGATTTGTGGAGGTGCCAGAAGAGGAAGAGTTTAAGTACACAACGGATAAGATCAGTGACAACTTCAGTAATTACTCAGCATGCCATAATCGTAGGTATGCAGTTGTTCTCTTTAATGCTCTTTGCACATGTCCATTGGTGACATTAGAAATTTAAACTGAACATACATGATGCATCATGAAACATAGGTAATCCTTATTATCAGAACTGAGAACTTAATGTCCTCCCTATTATGTTTTGCCTATACTTAAAGGTGCACAAGTCTACTGACTGGAGTGACTTTTGATCTCTAGAAACTTGAGCGCATATCATGTAAAATAGTGAACGGTAACTTGATGTCTTAGTTTCTTATGATTAGGTAAGTAAGCAGTACGCAGGTTGGGACGTTAAGCATGCAACAAGCTTGGCTGAATAATTAGTTTAATCGATTCGGGTGGCTGGGTGCTAAAACTGGTTCAGTTTTCTTGTTCTTTGTCAAGGATGGCCAAGAAGAAATTGCTGATGATTGGCTCGAGGTACCATTTGTAAATGTACATCAGGTTCTATCTAGATCTATGATAATAGCTTTGGTGTTTTTTATTTTTCAGAAGTTTACCCCATTGGAGATTGTCAGGCACGACATTGTATACCTAATGATTTTTCTGGCATGTTGGTATTTCGCCAGATGGAACATAAGTATATATGGACACTTGGATATTTTAGTGAAAATTTTGATTAATAGTTTTAGTTCGAGTTATTAAGGCGTGCGATACCTTTTAGCTTCAAAGAGAAAGTGATGCTTGAACTGCGTTTCTTTTTTGTGACTTGATTTACCGATCCAGGAACTTCTCTATGTAATAGTGGTAAGCTGGCAGGTCTGCCAAAAGAAGAATATGCTTGCTAAGCCCTTTTCAGTACACTTTTTCACTTCTTCAGACTACACTCCTCTTTTGTAGCAACTGGACATAATAACAGAAAGACAAGATAAATGCTTTAGTAACACAATGCTTTTTTGAAGGTTGATGCTTTGTTTCATGTAATTTTGTTGATCCAAAAACTTGAGCGCACATGAATTTTCATGCATGAAACTACAGAACTAACTTTTGCTAGGTAGATTTGCTGACGCTTTAAGCAGAGTTCTTGTACATCGGATTGGACCCGTTACAAAAGGCTTGTTATTTATTTCATTTTATGGGTGTGTATGGAGTGCTCCGCCACTGTTCGTCAGATAGGAAGTGCTTCTCAGTGAGTTATTCAGTTATTCTATAGTATCTCAGATTTCTTTTTCTTATATAAGATCAAAATTGTTAAAGCGCTCAACTTTCTGCAATCTGATAATGTGCAGGAATTTCAGCTTCATTTGCTAATAGAAAATCAGAAGCATGGATCACTATGGTGTTGTCATTTGTCAAGAGTCATAGCTTGTTGTATGTTAAAACTATGAAATGTTAAATGTCTTAAATGCATAGTTGCAAAAATAACATATTAAATATGTGATGTATTCATGCTGTCACGTTATTCTTTTTTGGGTTAAATAGTCCTTTACGTGTGAGTTTTGAAAACGTTCCGTTGTTGGAAGGATCTGTGATGTGCTTGTCTATGCCTGCTATTGTCTTTTGATTTTAGATGTTATCGGGTCGGGATCCTAGCATGTGCTATCATTGTACATGTTTTGTCTAGAATTTTTTGAAGAACTTTTTCAGAACCTGACTTTGTGAGTAAAATTTAATAGCGGCATTACAATATGTGGTTAAAATATTAAGATATTTGTGTAGGTTTATATTGTACATTGTACACATAGACTGAGACTTTTAGGCATAATATTTTAAGTTTTTTATGGTTGATTGATTAAATTTATATTGGTCGACACGTGCGTCGCACGTGCACGATTACTAGTCAGTAATGATGTGGGGCTAACAGTGGCTCAATTGGGTAATAGACATTGGAATCTTAGCTTTCAAAGATGGTTTAACAAAGAGCAACAACACTCTCTAGCTTGATTAAGAAATTGTCTGACTAGTGTAGCTCTTGGGAGCTCACCCGACATACCAAAGTGGAAGCATAATAAGATGGGGATGTTTACTGTGAGCTCTGTATATAAACAGTTGACTCAATTTGGCCCTGATAGATCCTTCCAACAGCTCTGCAAAGCAAAGATTCTACTCAAAATTAAGATCTGGTTATGGATGATTTGGCATAACGCTATTGCCACCAAGGATGACATAAAAAAAAACAGTGAGGGTACCCGACGTGTAGCTTTTGCAATGAACCTGAATCAGTTCACCTTCTCTTTTTTAGTTGTGTGGTAGCCAAATATATTCAAGGGACTGTGGACATTGCCATTGGTGCTGGGTGTAGGCCAAGCTGTTTCACCCAATATTTCAGATGGATACCAATGGGCGCCAATATTCATATTATGGGGCTCGCGACCATTTGCTGGGCGATTTGGAAAACTAGGAACATGGCTACTTTGAACATAAGCTAATCTAACACTCCTACTGACCTGATTTGTTATGTTGTGTCCTTTATCAGATAGTGGGCAGGTCTGCACGGTAATGGTGATAAAGTGATCCTGGAGGACGGTGCGTTAAGACTGCGCAGGAAGAAGCGCTAAAATACCACAAGAGGGAGGATCATCGTCAGGCTCAAGAGACAAAGCATATAGCTGGTCTGTGATGTTGCAGTTGTGTAGGATGTTTGCCACCTACTTGGTGCTGTAATGGCTCTGTAATAGAGTGTGTTATAGTCGGATGCTAAAACTTTTGTTGGATCTCGCAACAAGGAATGACACTGGGTTAGACCTGAGCAAACCTTGAAGTCCGACCTAAAAATGCCAAACCCAAGCCCGATCTGGCCCGATACGCGTTATGCCTTTTTTGATTAAAATAATACCAATTTAATTATTTTAAAATATAAATAATATTATTATAATTATAATTTGAACAAATACTATATTTTTATTTTTTTAGGCTCAGCTTTGGGCAAAAGATCAGAGCCTGAGCCTGATCAGGCTGGGCCACCCATGCTCAGATCTACATCGGATGTTGTATATCCTTGATTGGGTCAGCATATTTTCACTTTTTGCGCTTTTTTTTTGCACTACGATGTTGTTCTGTTATATTTTGATTGTGGAATCCAAGCGCTGTACCCCTCGTTTAAAAAAAATTGAAACAGAGATAGTAAGGGCACGTACAATGTTGGTCAACATTAGGTGCTAAGGATTCTTAGCATCAACTTTAGTTGGTTCTAAACATTGTGAAGGGAGATGCTAAGGAAAAATTGCTAGTATCTGGTTCTAGTACTAGAACCAGGTTCTAAGAGAGAGTTGACTATATATAGGGTCTAAACTAGTGAAAATGGTGAGAGAGAAGTAGATGAGAAAGAATATAATATGCTGACATGTGGGTCTAAAATAGATGTTAAGAAAAAATTAACATTCGAGTAAATTTATTTTTCTTAAAACTAGGTGCTAGCAATTTTCTTAGCACCGACATATTGTACATGCTCCAAGAATAAGATAGCTAGGTGGCTGTGCAGAGGTCCGGTCCCATCCAGGGTTCTGCCACGCGGAGAACTCCCATTTAATCCTGATCCGTCCTGTCGGTCGAACCCGATCCATCCATCGTGATGGACCGTGCGCACCGACGCCGACCCCAACCCGACCGAGCGCGCGGGCGCCGGGGGGAGTTGCTGCCGTAGCACCGGACTTAAATGGCCGGTAAAACAGCTTGAAGCTAAGCGTTCATGCACATGCTACTACTTCCCATATCTCTCTCTTTGATCCAGCTCCAACCGAGCAACTTCGTTTGTCGTCGTGGTAACTAAACTTGCTCTCCCTTGATGCACGTCGCTCGTTTCACCTGCAGGCTACGTACGGTTTCACCTCAAGGTGTAACCGTATCACCTGTAACTAAACCCTCGTTTCACCTGCAGGCTACGTACGTACGTACCAGTGATCTCTCTGAATGATCAACCTACATAGGCATGCAGATCATAGTAGCTGCGGAGCCCATCAAGTGCTTCAACAGTAGCAGCTAGAATAAAGCACGCATAGCTAAAAAGAAATTAGATAATGGAAAGACGAACTCATACAATGCATATAGCCATCAAATTATTACAAAATTCTTACACAGAAAAAAATAGAAGAATAAAATAAAACCACATGTAGAATAAATCAAACATTACATAGCCTATTATACGCACGTCACCCAAACCGGGACATAAAGTTCCTGGTAAGCAACTTCAATCGGCTGGCACCCTCTTTCAAAAGCTCCTTATGGTGCTTCCGCTGCAACATAGACCAAGATCGCAACTAGTTGATACATGAGTATATAACATACACAGGGTTAGATAGTTTTTTCTGTCAAAAGCTACATCATTATGACACAACCAATAGACTAGTATAAAACAGCAGCACCAACTAAAATAAGAGGTTTTAGCTTTTTGCCCACTCTTTGAAGTCAGGTTTGAAAAATATGAGAAACCTACGGCAGGAGGAATGGTGAAAGCAAAGTAGAAACAGCGCCGGGATATAGCAGTACCTGGGCTGATCCTGCAGTAGAAAAGCAGCACGAATTAAAGCCACGAGAGTTGGTACGTGTAGATCCAGCAAAGCACGAACTAGCAATAAACAGCCAAGGTTACCTAGTGCGATCCATGGCACATGTATACTATAATTAAGAAGCATGGCACGTACATAAGAGATAAAAATAAGATGCATGTTTTCACTGATCTCAAGGTGTGGTTGGTGGGTACATCTTAATTACATAACGCTGGATTCTAGGATACAAGGACCATCTCTTTCTCTCGGTTGCTCTTCTTAATAGCATTCGCACGATGTTAGATAGATCATAGATCTGGACTGCTACTACTTGTTTGTAGTGTAATTTGGCTCTGAGATTTATCCGGTTGGCCAAATTAGTATTGTAGTTGGGAGTCGAAATAATGGACTAACAAGCTGTGGCTTTAGCGTTAAACTTTTATACAGGCTTGACTATTGCAGCATTCCGGACGGAACCTCTGGACACCGAGCACCAGTGCGACTGCATCCCCGAGTACTGGTGTTTCCCGAGAACTTGAGACCCCGAGTACTCGCAGTCCGAGTACCCGGGTTGCCGAGTACCTACGTCCCCGAGCACAAGCTTGCAGGGGTTCTCGGGACCCGAGTAGTGTCCCCGAGTACTAAGGTACTCGCAGAGACCCCGAGATCCGCGTGGCCCACTTCAACCCTGAGTACTGGAAACAAGTCGCGGCGCCACTGAGTTGATGGGTTGGTGCATCAAGTCGATCGCGTCCAAGTCTGCTTCCGACGATAGGACCTTCGACTTGGAGATATCAGAAGACTTTGACTTGGGAAACAAGGAACCGCGGAGGATTACAAAGGAAAGTTAATCACAGATTCGGGAAGGCATACCTATGCAAGAAGGAGTCCTGGTTCAAAGATAGTTACGGTTTATATGCATGTTAGGATCAGGATCCTTTAAATAAGGAAAGATTGCATATCTGTATTCAGTTAGGATTAGGAGTCCCGGTCTCCTACGGAAAGACCAGCCGCCCTATAAATATGTAAAGGGTGACGGCCGATTGAGATATCCAACAATCGAGACAAATCAATCTATTACCTTTACTTTTATCTTTTTCTTAGCAGTAGATCTTTGTTGTTTTGCGCTGGAAAACAGTCGTTCTTCTTTACGAAATAAGAGGATCTTTGTTGCTTTGCTCGGAAAGCAATCGTCCATCGTACACGAAAGTACGATAGTTATCCTTTGTTGCTTTGCCTGGAAAGCAATCGTTTATCGTACACGAAAGTGCGGTAGGCGACTCCACATTACCTAGGTGTTCCGCGGATCCAATTTTCGCGCGAACACAATTGGCGACTCCGCTGGGGAAGAAGGAAAGAACTGCATAATGAATACTGACTCCAAGGACGGAAGCATCGTCAACCCCGACAACATCATCACCGTCACGCTCGACGACCTATCTGAAGATGAACGACGAGATATTGAACGCCAACTCGAAGAAGAGCAGGCGGAACGACTCCGGCAGAAGTTGGCCGGCTACCAGAAGACGAGGAACGGCGTCATCAAAAAGGTAGTCGTGCCGTGTCCTTCCTCCGCGCTCAACACCGAGGTAAGTAAACCGACTTGTTCTGAGGACATTGCTCATCTGATCGACGTGTCGGTAGCTAGTAAATATGGGTCTGATATTGATAATACGGCACAAACACTCACCCAAGTGATGACTAGCCGATTTGAGGACTTCAAAGAACAACTCGCTAAGGATCTGAAGAGTAGTCTGCAACATCAGGTTAGGTCGATGGTGTCACGGGTCAATGACGAACATCGGGGTAAGCGGCCGATGTACCCGGACACTGATGGAATTAATCACTTAATGGAAACCACTCCGGCAATTACTGCGGCTACTATTCCGACTTCGGCATACCAGAGCCTCACCAACAACCACCAAAGTCTTAGCCTTAACACACATGGGCCACAACCATATTACCAGACAGTAGCATACAGCACACCACCTATACCTCCTCTCGGTACCGGAGTCCCCCATGGGCCGGTTCCGGATTCATATTTTAATCCACCACAAGTCCAACCCGTACTCCCGGAGCCGACTTCACATTCACACGGTACATTAGTGCCACCAGCCAATACAAGTTTTAAGGATCAACTCGCTGGAGCGCTCAGGGAACTCGGTGTAGAACCCAAGGGCAAAACACGCGCTTATCAGAAGCCGTACCCTGAATGCTTCGACACAACGCCGTATACCCGTGGTTTTAGGGTTTCAGATTTCATTAAGTTCATTGGGGAAGAGGGTAGACCACATTCGAGCACGTAGGGCAATTCTTAGCACAATGTAGTGAAGTCGGCACGTCAGATCTCTACAGGGTTAAGCTTTTTCCCTTATCATTATCTGGTACAGCCTTCACATGGTTTACGTCGCTCGCTCCCAAATCCATCACGACATGGGCGCAATTAGAGCAAAAGTTTCACGAGTACTTTTTTAGCGGCGAAACCGAGCTTAGGCTCTCGGACCTGACAATGGTTAAACAAAAATACAACGAACCGGTGTATGATTACATTAGAAGATTCAGAGAAGTCAAAAACCGTTGTTTCAGTTTGACCATAGCCGAAAAGGATTTAGCTGACCTCGCCTTTTCAGGCTTGCTTGCTCACATAAGGGATAGACTAGAGGGTCAGGAGTTTTCGAATGTCAATCAGGTCCTACAGAAAGCCGTGACACAAGAAAACCGTGCTAAAGAAGTTAAGCAATATAGCCGGTTTGGAGACAGCAAGAACAAAAGTAAAGAGAAGCCTGTGGTTAATGTCATATCATATGATGATGACTCGGCTAGTGAGGATGATGTGGATATATGCATAGCCGAGTGGGTTCAGGCACCCAAGTCGAAACCTTTTGCATGCTCCGCTTTAAAGCCTACACCTACTCGGAGAGAGGAGACTAAGTATACCTTCAATGTTAGCAAATGTGATAGGATTTTTGATATGCTCCTGCAAGGAAATCTAATCCGAGTAAGGGAAGGGCATGTATTCCCTTCGACGGAGGAATTGGGCAAAAGAGCTTACTGCAAGTGGCATAATTCATTTTCTCATGCTACTAACGATTGCAACGTGTTTCGTCGACAGGTACAATTGGCCATTAATGACGGACGATTGATATTTGCTCAGAGCACCAAGATGAAACTAGATAGTGACCCTTTTCCGATCAATGTGATCGACTTGGAAAAGAAGAAGGTGTTAATTCGGTCGGATCAGGCTGAGTCGGCAAAGGGAAAGAACGTCATCATTGACGATAACGCTGCGCCAAGGATGATCAAACCAAAAAATCCAGAAATCAGAGTCTGGAAGGTCAACCAAGGAAGGGGGCAAGTCGCAAAGCCGAAGCCGACGGTGAAACAATTGCTAGACAAATATGCCTCACGCGCGCCCAGCAATGTGTTCACTCGGTTCAGAAACACTAAGCGTCCTAGGTCACCTCCACGACCAGAGTTCGGTGCTCCCGAGTACTGGCAAAAGGCCCATACGTTCAGCCACCATATTTCACAACGAGTCCTCCATATTGGGGATGCGCGCCTCCGTATTATCCACAGTTTTCCCCATGGGGTTTCAATCCCTGGGCACCACATCCCGTTGGACCAATCGGCATTGCCCAGCCGAGTTGGATTCCATCAAGGCCCGAGTTTAGGGAATACCCACAAGGGAAGAGGACTCGGTTTAACCCGAGGGCCAGGTCACCGAGTGAGATTGCCAGTCGGCGTAAGGGACTCGGTGCACAGAGGTACTCGGCAGCATCCGGAGAGTCTCAGGGAAACAGCTCGCCGATCAGACGCGTCTGGTTGCTAGTCAAGCGTGACGAGTCCAAATCTGGCAGCACCACAACGGCCCAGGTCGCGCCCGACTCACACGAAGCGGGTGTTACCCGAGTTCCGGAGGCAAGCCAACAAAAACAATCCGCCATGGCAATCGATCCTCAGAACAACTCGGCGTCACCAGCGGGAACCCGGCGTATACAGTTCGGCACGATAGACAACTCGGACAAGCCAGAGTCCAGCGGCGCAGCTAAACCTAGCACGCGGAAAAATGAACTCGACAAACCGGCGCCAAAGAAGCAAGCTAGCAACATCAAGTCGGTTGAGCCAGGAACAAAGCCAAAGCCTCAATGGTGCCCTACAGGACTCACGCATACTCAGAAACGGAGGGTGCAGTGACTGCGAGCACTCGAACTTAGAGAGGAGCTAGTCGAGAAGAAGCGCGACGAGTGGTTCAACCGAGCGAGGCCGATGACACCAGCAAAGATGATTTGGAAAGAGAAGCGCATAGCGAAGGAAGAAGTTGATGCTACCAGTGGCAATGTCAGGGAGATGCTCGCCGACATGGACGTCAACATGGTGTTCGAGTTGCCCATGGATTTTCGTGCACCCGAGTTGGAGATTGCAGAACTCGTACTCGACCCAAAAATGCTACGTTTGAGAAGCCAGAGAAGCCTGGACAACACTTGAAGCCTCTGTTCATCAAGGGTCACTTCGACGGGAAACCAGTCGGCCGTATGCTTGTCGATGGCGGTGTTGGAGTTAACATTATGCCCCTTTCGGTTTTCTCTAGGTTGGGCCAAAAGGAAGACGAGCTGATGAAGGCTAACATGGGGCTCAGCGGGTTCTCGGGAGAATTATCTGAGGCCAAGGGTGTGATTTCCGTAGAACTCACAGTCGAGAGTAAGTCATTACCGACTGCTTTCTTCGTCGTAGACGTCAAAGGCCGATATAATATGCTTCTGGGACGTGATTGGATTCATGCAAACTGCTGCATCCCTTCCACTATGCACCAATGCTTGATCCAATGGGTAGAGGATGACGTAGAGATCATCAAGGCAGACAACTCGGCTTGCATCGCTCTTGCTGAAGCAACAGTTGATTGGCAGCACGGCGATATGAGATGCTTGTCGGGCCGGAATTTATCAGATTACGATTACATCAGTATCGGTAGGGATGGGTTTGTACCGATACAGGTGCAGCCGGCTTGTATAGCTCGGCTTAACGACTTATCTTTGTAAGTAATGAATAAAGAAGATAGCATTAAGTGGTTGCAAAAGTGCACTGAAGAGTATCGTTCCGGGAAGAGCGATATGCATGAGACCATTGAAGATTTTGACGACGCGGAGAAACTCGGACAAGGATTCTCTTCGGCCGACCCGCTTGAAAAAGTCGACATTGGTGACGGAGGAGTTCCCCGACCTACGTTCATTAATGCCAATATGGAAGTCGGTCAGAAGAACGAGGTATGCACGTTGCTTAAAGAATTCATTGACTGTTTCGCTTGGAATTACACTGAAATGCCCGGGTTGAGTAGAAATCTAGTTGAGCACAAATTACCTATTAAGTCGGGTTTCAGGCCACACAAGCAACCACCTAGGCGTTTCAACCCTAATCTGTATGACCGTATCAAAGAAGAAGTCGATCGGCTGGTGAAAGCTGGGTTTATTCGGCCGTGTAGGTATGCCGAGTGGATCTCTAATATTGTGCCGGTCGGGAAGAAAAACACTGGTAAAATTAGAGTATGCATCGGCTTTAGGGATTTAAATAAGGCTACCTCTAAAGATGAATATCCCATGCCAATAGCCGACATGTTAATAAACGACTCTTCGGGGCATAAGGTGATTAGCTTTTTAGACGATAATGCTAGGTATAATCAAATCTTTATGGCCGAAGAGGACATGTTTAAGACTGCCTTTCGTTGCCCCGGTTTTATCGGGTTGTTTTAGTGGGTTGTCATGACATTCGGGTTGAAGAATGCCGGCACCACGTATCAACGAGCTATGAACTTGATATTTCACGATCTTCTGGGCATAGTGGTGGAAGTATACATTGATGATGTCGTCGTTAAGTCGGATGGATTTGACCATCATTTAGCTGACTTACGATTAGCCTTTAAAAGGATGCGTCGGTATGGGCTGAAGATGAACCCGCTCAAATGTGCTTTTGGAGTATCGGCTGGCAAATTCTTAGGGTTCATAATTCATGAACATGGTATAGAGATTGATCATAAAAAGATAGAAGCCATCAGGAAGTTAGGAGAACCCACATGCAAAAAGGATGTGCAGAGTCTATTGGGGAAAATAAATTACTTAAGACGATTCATATCTAACCTGGCGGGAAAGATTGAATCGTTTGTCCCTTTACTCCGGCTAAAGCATGAAGCCGAGTTCACTTGGGGGGCAGAGCAGCGGGACGCTTTCAACAACATTAAGAAATACTTGTCGTGCCCTCCGGTGCTTCGAGCATCCAAGTCTGGTGTGCCGTTCAGATTGTATATCGCTGCACAAGACAAGGTGATCGGCGCGGTGTTAACTCAGGAAGTCGACAAGAAGGAATGCGCTATCGCATATATAAGTCGCCGCCTACTCGACACTGAAAGTCGGTACATGTTCATCGAGAAGTTGTGCTTATCTTTGTTCTATGCATGTACCAAATTTCGGCATTATCTGCTTTCGAGTACTTGTGTGGTGGCTTGCCAAGTCGACGTAGTTAAGTATATGTTGCAACAACCAATTCTTAGTGGAAGGATTGGGAAATGGGCTTATGCATTAATAGAGTATGATCTGATATATGAGTCGTTGCGCTCCATGAAGGGTCAAGTCGTCGCCGACTTCATTGTTGATCATAGGGTTAGAAATGAAGAAGGTATTAGTTATGTTAGTATATGCCCATGGAAACTTTATTTTGATGGATCAGTTTGTAGAAGTGGGCAAGGCATTGGCAATGTTTTAATTTCACCAAACATTGTTGTTTATGAAACATCGGTCCGATTAGAATATCCTTGCACTAATAACCAGGCAGAGTATGAAGCACTGTTGTTTGGTTTACAAAATTTGGTAGATATGGGTGTAAAAGACATAGATGCTTTTGGGGATTCATTGCTAGTAGTTCA
Organism: Stipa capillata; assembly: GCA_019208055.1. Lineage (NCBI taxonomy): Eukaryota > Viridiplantae > Streptophyta > Magnoliopsida > Poales > Poaceae > Stipa > Stipa capillata. The sequence goes on along the minus strand of JAGXJF010000106.1, from coordinate 632,987 downwards.
GCAAGTTAATGGAGAGTTTCAGTGTTTTGATGGGCTACTAAATAATTACCTAGACCGATGTTTAGACATAATTAAGTCCCTAGATACTTTCACTGTCAGCCATGTGCCTAGGGAAGATAATTCTAGAGCTAATTTTCTAGCACATCAAGCATCCGGGTATTAAGTCGGCAGAGGGACGTTCTTTATATCAAAGGAACCAATGCTAGCTGCTGTTAAAGGCAAGGCCGACTTGCTTGAAGTCGAGGCCAACCTGTCGGAACTCGAAGCCGACTTGCGTAGAAGCGATACCGATTCGGTAGACACTAGTCCGGCACAAAAGTCACAAGTAGTCGAGTCGGCGGGCAACTTAGAGTCTAATGATTGGAGAGTACCTCTAGCTAGCTATTTGAAGGATCCGAGTCAAACAAGGGATAGGAAGATTCGGCGGCAAGCTATAAAATACACCTTGTTGAACGACGAGTTGTATCGCCGAACAATAGATGGAGTATTGTTAAAATGTTTGGGTCCCGACCAGTCGAGAGTAGCTATGGGGGAAATACACGAAGGAATATGTGGAACGCATCAGTCGGCCCCTAAGATGCAATGGTTATTGACAAGAGCAGGTTTCTATTGGCCGACTATGCTAGAAAATTGTTTTCGTTACTATAGAGGATGCGAAGCATGCCAGAAATTCAGAAACGTGCAATTGGTGCCCGCGGCTGTGATGAACCCTATTATAAAGCCGTGGCCGTTTAGAGGATGGGGCTTAGACTTCATTGGTCAGATACATCCCGCTTCATCCAAGGGTCATCGCTTCGTCCTTGTGGCTACGGATTACTTTACTAAATGGACTGAAGCAGTTCCCCTAAGGAATATGACCCATAAGGAAGTAATTAGTTTTGTTCTAGAACATATTATTCATAGGTTCGGCATCCCTCAAACTCTGACGACAGATCAAGGTGCTTCTTTTATGTCTAACCAATTCAATGAGTTTGCCGAGTCCTTTGGAGTTAAATTGCTGAACTCGTCGCCCTATTATGCCCAAGCCAATGGACAGGCCGAATCCAGTAATAAGACATTGATTAAGCTTATAAAGAAGAAAATTGAAGAGCATCCGAGAAGGTGGCATGAAGTACTTTCAGAAGCCCTGTGGGCTCATCGAATATCTAGACATGGAGCAACCCGAGTGACGCCGTACGAGTTGGTGTATGGGCAGGAGGCGGTGTTGCTTGTTGAGATCAATTTACAAGCTCTCAGAATAGCCAGACAAAACGACTTGTCGGCTGTAGATTATAATAATTTGATGCTGGACAGAATAGATGAAGTCTCGGAAGAAAGACTAAAAGCCTTACGAGAGATTGAACAAGAGAAGTTGAGAGTAGCGAAGGCTTACAATAAAAGGGTAAGGGAGAAATCGTTTCAGGTAGGAGATCTAGTATGGAAGACGATTTTACCTGTTGGGACCAGAGATAATAAATTCGGCAAATGGTCGCCGAGTTGGGAAGGCCCGTAAAGGGTTGTAGGAATTGCTCCTGGAAATTCCTATTTTGTGTAAACTTTACAAGGAGAAGGGTTGCATAGAGCACTTAATGGGAAATATTTGAAGAAATTTTATCCAAACTTATGGCAGGAGGTTTGATAGCCGGTGTGGCCGATATGTGATATCGCCCTGAGAAGTGACGTAGTATTTTCGGTAAATACCATTATACCGAAAACAGGGGGGCATGTGTTTGTAGTGTAATTTGGCTCTGAGATTTATCCGGTTGGCCAAATTAGTATTGCAGTTGGGAGTCGAAATAATGGACTAACAAGCTGTGGCTTTAGCGTTAAACTTTTATACAGGCTTGACTATTGCAGCATTCCGGACGGAACCTCTGGACACCGAGCACCAGCGCGACTGCATCCCCGAGTACTCGCAATCCGAGTACCCGGGTTGCCGAGTACCTACGTCCCCGAGCACAAGCTTGCAGGAGTTCTCAAGACCCGAGTAGTGTCCCCGAGTACTAAGGTACTCGCAGAGACCCCGAGATCCGCGTGGCCCACTTCAACCCCGAGTACTGGAAACAAGTCGCGGCGCCACTGAGTTGATGGGTTGGTGCATCAAGTCGACCGCGTCCAAGTCTGCTTCCGACGATAGGACCTTCGACTTGGAGATATCAGAAGACTTTGACTTGGGAAACAAGGAACCGCGGAGGATTACAAAGGAAAGTTAATCACAGATTCGGAAAGGCATTCGTATGCAAGAAGGAGTCCTGGTTCAAAGATAGTTACGGTTTATATGCATGTTAGGATCAGGATCCTTTAAATAAGGAAAGATTGCATATCTGTATTCAGTTAGGATTAGGAGTCCCGGTCTCCTACGGAAAGACCAGCCGCCCTATAAATATGTAAAGGGTAACGGCCGATTGAGATATCCAACAATCGAGACAAATCAATCTATTACCTTTACTTTTATCTTTTTCTTAGCAGTAGATCTTTGTTATTTTGCGCTGGAAAACAGTCGTTCTTCTTTACGAAATAAGATGATCTTTGTTGCTTTGCTCGGAAAGCAATCGTCCATCGTACACGAAAATACGATAGTTATCCTTTGTTGCTTTGCCTGAAAAGCAATCGTTTATCGTACACGAAAGTGCGGTTGGCGACTCCATATTACCTAGGTGTTCCGCGGATCCAATTTTCGCGCGAACACTACTGTCAGTACTAGACACTATACAGGCTAGGTGTGTGAGTCCGAGAGTCGATGCTTTCAGAAATTCCAACCTTCAGATACGTGCGTACATTATATACCGGGCACATCTGGGAAAAGACTATAATTCTCCAAAATATACTAATTTGCAGCTAAGCGAACGGTATTAACTGACACTGCACTAACATCACTCCGTACGTATCTCTGTAGTGAATTAGTGATCGAGATATGTCTTTAATTTCCCTGTTTTCGGCACCAGAAAGATCAAATCAATGCAAGCAACGGTTCTATCAAGACTAGCATTACTCTCATCAGCCCATGATCCTGGTGATCTCGTACGTGATAGTGACTCGCTATCAGCCTCACCTGCTTGTAATTGCGACAACGTCGTATCCATCAAAAAGATTATTTGGCACAGTTGGATATCGCTGCATTAAAAGAAAACCTCGTAAAGCATCGCTATAGTCTACAGCCCCATGCAGTGAAGCGAGTACTACTCCTACCTAGGACTGTTCACTTAACCCAGCTGAGTTTGTCAGAGACATAAGCCTTCATTTCTCTTCATTATCTACTATATACTAAAAGCAGAATATAGTAAAAAAATAAAAAAAATAGAAATTCTAAAAAAAAGTAAAACATCTGGTCATTAATCTGATGGACTCTCTTTTTATTAACAAAACACAATCGTTTGATCTTCATAATTATACATTAACATCATGTCCATTGATTTGGTGGACCCATATTAACTGATATGTTGGACAATTATACAGGAAATCAATGCAGCCGAATCAATCAAACCCATCAAGTTATATGCACGTACATGTCTTTTCTTTTTTCTTTCCATGCACAAGTGACCAACTCGAACACATTGGAACCAACCAATCCTATAAGTACACATCTTTTTTTTTCCTTTCCATGCACAAGTAACCAACTCGAACACGTCATGGCTTGAACCAACCAACCGTATACAACAAGGTATGTAGACATCTTTATTTTTTCTTTTCCTGCACAAACACATACACATAGACCAGATCATAGTAACCAACTCAAACATGATATGTCTTCAACCAATCGTAAACAATAAGGTTTATTTTTCCCTTCCATAATCAGATCCATTATATAAATAGCTACTTAACTTCTAAATCTTCAACAAAGATCGATCAGAAATAGCTATTCAACTTCTAAAAACACAGCAAGAGGTTCTTCAACTTTTCTATACGACCGGAGCTCTTCAACTTCCATCGTGGTTGGCTCTACTTGCAGAACCTTCATAGGCCAGATCATCGAGCACGTCCTCACAAGAAGGTATGGCATGCATGATCGTTGTTTCAGGCCTAAAATTAGTCAAACAAATTAGGTTCTATCTGTCTTGCTTTGCGGTGAAAAGTAAATTGCATGTATTTGATGATAAGTACCAACGCTTAATAATATGACTAATCAGTAGTACATATATATAGAATTGAAGTATCATATTGAAGTCTTCATCTCTCATAATATAGTATTAACCTATGGTAGTCATCAATGTTTTCCCTTTTGTCTTTTAACCTCAGAGTCAATTGATCGATGCATCAATGATAGTTCTATTAGTTGACAGAGATACATCATCCACATAACTATATTTTTTTTGCCACGTGGTCCACAAGACCACAAATACTATGAAATTTGGGTGCTCATCTAGCTGCACATCTTAGCTATCAAGATATTGTAACAAGTAGCAATGTTAATCCCTAAAGGTTCATGACTATTTGATCTATATCTATTTCATCTGTCTTAATATTGCCTAAAAATAAAGATTATATATATATAGATTATTTGTTATATTAGTAACTTTACTGACTTTTCTACTTCTATTTTGCAAGCCTCAAACAATATGGTTCCTATACTGTTAAATGCATTGACTACAAGAAAGGAGACATGGACAATCATGGTCAAAGTTCTAAGATTTTGGGACTCAATTAATCTATCGACTAATGAACTTATCAGCACTGATATGATCTTATCGGACAGGAAGGTACAATTATAATACATATCATTTGAATGGTTTTCCATATTCAAAGTTTTCCTAATACATTCTTTGTACATAGGGCAATACGATCCATGCTTCTATCGGGAACAAATTGGTCAACAAGTTTAAGCCAAAAATTAGAGAGAACTCCATCTACATATTAAAGACCTTCAAAGTTTGGCAGTATGAAAGCTATCGACCTTTGAAGAACAACCTGAAAATCAATTTCTTTTTTGATACAGCAGTGAAGGAAGTTGTAGAAGAATCACTGGGTTTTTTGGACTACTACTTTGAATTTGCTGATAGTGATACCTTATGAAGTAGGGAACATAATGATGCACAATGCTCAGGTATGTAAATCGTCCATATCCAAAATAAATTATCAGTAAATAAGATTTATATATATTATTTTGTTCAGATGTCATTGGCTTGCTTAGCCAAATGAAACCAATAGAACAAATAATAGTAGCCAAGAACACGAGCAGGGAGCGAATTTCAAACATCCGTGAGATTGAAATCATTTTGTTAGAGTAAGTGATTTAGCTCATATCAACATAATAATTCTTAGGCAATTTGGCTGTCACTTTTACATGGTTAAATTTCTGCAGTGGTGAGAAAATCAAGATCACTCTATGGGGAGATGTTTTAGCAAACATGGTAGATGAAGATATTTTGGACAAATAAACAATAGTGATTGTCACTTCAAATTTGGTCGGACAATTCAATGGTGAGAACTTTACTCCCTTTTTAAAATTCAAATACAATGTTACTGATTAATTTATAACCAGTGTTATCGCTGCGCACAACAAATGCATCACAAGTCTACTTGGACATTGAAATTCTAGAAACAAAACAAATTATTGAGAGGTATGATATATACAAATGCAATTTTGTATACATTTTTTAGTTTCAAATGTATTTGGTTTATGTTGCCACCCAATTACAGGCATTGCACAAAAGATGTTTTACCGACAATGATGGAAATTAATGAAAGCGCCCAAGGAACAATTGAACAACAAATGTTTTTCAATAGGAAAACCATAAAAGAAATTACAAAACTACGGTATAGTGATGTTAAAACAAAGGTTTACTCTAACTCTTATCGTGATTTGTATTTTGCAATTTGTAAATTTTGTTACACTATCTGATCTATTTGCTCTTGACTTAAATTAGGAATTTGTATGCACAACAAAAGCAAGAATTGAGGAGATTATAACAGATAAAGGTTGGTGGTACATGGCTTGCAAAAGTTGTTTTTGTGCAACAAGAAAGCAATTTGATAACTATGTTTGCAAATCATGCGATAAAATAGCAGAAGAGGGAGATCTAAGGTGAGCATGCTCTACATTAGATTGTATTTGATGATTTTTGTATTTTTTTAAATACCTATGAACCATGCACTGTCATATTAGGTACCTAATCAATATCAAGATAAGTGACGACACTTCAACAACAAGATGTGTAATATTTAATGAGGTAGCACAGATACTTTTGGGAAATAAATCTGTGTCTACCATGGTAGAACAGGAAGGGTCCTCTAACACAATGCCAGATGCTATTCAAAACCTTTGTGGAAGAACACACATATTCCGACTCAAGTTAAATTCAAGGAATTTGCAAGAGTGCATGGATAATTTTAAAGTGATCTATACTTTTATACCTAATGACAAGCTAGAGATGGAATATTCAAACGAAACAGTTGAAGAGGTATGCCAATCTACATTCATTTTTCTTGCCATATGATTTATGGAATTATAATGCGGATTTTCTTTAACAGGACATACTGGATAGCCAAGGACAACAAAATTCTACAAATTCTGTTTTGGAAAAAAGAAAATGAGGTATTGGGACTACGAAATAGTTTTACTATCATAAGTACCGCATTAGTTTTATTTTCATATTATCACAATTTTTTTATAGGAAAAAACTACTCCGATAGTTCGAATATGGGATCAAATGGTAACAACATTTATGAGTGTGAAAGGGAAGGCTCTCCATCTACCAACAAAAACTCCTACAAAAGATAAAAAAGGACAAATCAAGAATAAGATCTACAAAAGATCTGACAAAGACTGCTTCCAAAAAAAGCAAAAAACATGTTCCAGAAAAGAAACATTCTGATGATGAGGTATTGCCAAAAGATATCAATAATACAGGAAGAGTCAAACATTGATCCAGAGGAGAAAAAAATACGAGAAATCAAGCAAGAGATCCAAAAAAGGAGTGAGAAAAGTTGACTCAAGAGAAGGCAAAAGAACTGATTCAAAAAGAAACTTCCCAATGATGAGGTATTGTAATGAAAATATTTTTCATCGTCTATATGTATTAAGCAGTTTTTTCTCGCATAAACATATAGTTTTAGTGACAACAAATTAACAAATAAAATGGCTCTAGTACTGCTTATAAGATACTCATGGTTTTGCCCGCCCTGACATCTCTCGATCTGCTGCTAGTTATATAGTTTTTTTGTTTGGGTTTGTGTTTGTGTTTTGGTTTCGCTATTCTTTTCTTTTCGTTTTTCATTCTCGTTTCTATATTCCGTTATCATAATCCTTCCTACCTTCTTCTAATATAAATGGCAAGCATCTTGATGCTTGCTCGAGAAAAAAAAAGACACTCCTGTTCTGCTAATGCATCTAGGAGACGCTTGCTGGAGGAAAAAAAAAGATACTCCTAGTTCTGCTACTGCATCCATCCTAACATATCATTATGCTACTGAAACTTGAAACGGAGAGTTCACAGCTCAGAAATGTATGCATGCATGTACTGTGTGTGCTGTATATATGCATCATTATGTACACCAGATAGAGTTTTTAATGATCAGGTGCAGAAGATCACCGTGCGTTATACTCTCTCACCGGTGTTCTGTTCAGCAGTGATAACTAGCACGGTGACGGAGGCAGCAAGGATCCATCACTCGGTACTTCAGCCGATTCCAGGAGGCCAGCAGGAGGACGTGAACGTCAAAATTCCTGTACTTCACCTGCTGCTTTGATCTCGATCCGAGTTAATTTTTGTTTCATCCTCTTGTCCAGGGAACACCAGAATTCAATGGCCTCCAGAAGAAGGTGTGTTCGCTGCGATGCGAGTGTTAATATTACATGCCAGGTCACTCGTAATGGTAGAGTACTTCTCTGTCTCCTCCAGCCCCACCTGTAAAAAGCTCTGCAGCGGATTCATCTATACTGTTTGTAGCTTGACAGTTCTCACCAATGCGTGCATGCCTAGATTTAACTGCTCGCAAGGAAGAGTGATTCGTGTAGTACCTGAATTCTGGAATAAATGCAGCGCGGTTGAGGGTTGGCGAAGGGTCCCTCACAACGTACGCACGGCTAGCTTGCTTGGGCACAGATCCGAATTTTTATGGATTTTTCCGTGGTGAGGTTGCTGAAACATAAACCCTAGAGATAATTATATGATGGGCGGTCGAATGGTGTTCGTCGATCAAGGTGGTACCTGTACCTGCATGGTGTTGGTTGATCTCTATTGATGCATGGTGCTTACTGATTTAGTTAGTATGGTGCTGGAGAAGTAGAAATCTTGAGATGGATATGCACTATGTTGTAACTGACAAGTTCATGGTACACTGAACGGATGAAAACTATGAACAGAACAGAAACATTGTTATTTGTTAGTAGCTGATTTTGAACATTGTTGTTAGTGTAAACAAAGGTAGTATAAGAGCCACACACTAGGAGAAGCAGCTGCATGTCGGTCGTTGATGCAAATTACGTACTCATCCAGATCTTATTAATTTTGACGAACCTCCAGATCTTATTAATTACTTCTCATTGTCAAGGTTATAGCTACTACATACAGCTCATTTAAATCCAGGCATCATTGCTTAGATGATAGATCCAACTGTCATATTGAATTACATGTTCTAGACACTGTAAAGCAAGAATTGTATGAAATATGGACATCTTCGCCAATGTTCAGTTCAGTCACTCCAGACTTGTCTAAAAATTTCAGGAACTCTTTGATCAGTTGCTTCAACTGGTCAGTTGGGCTTGCCTTTCTTTCCCTCTGAAATGCCGTTTGTTTCTTTACCTTTCAAATTGATTACAAGAGTACTAGTTGTACTAAGATCCATGTATTGTACAGATATTCAGATAATTTAAACACATAATTCACCCCTACGGGACTGGAGTTCTAGATGCTTCACACTTTAACAGAGTTGTGTTTTTACTATTTACCGGCCAATACTATTTAAAATTCAAATATCTTCCTCCTAATTAATCAAATGTTATCCGAGTAAGCATATTTGAGCTTACAGGTGAGACTCCAGTACATCTATCGTAATAAGAAGTTTGACTGTTCTTTTGGATCAATCCAACTACCATGCAAACAGAGCTCATCATTCATGTGACTTACTGACTGACTGGTGAAGTGAGACTGTTGCAAGCTGCAAAGATCCAATGCACATCTGAAATGCCATCACAATCAAAAGCACAGATCAGGTAAAGAATTAAACTACACGACAGAATTACCAGAGAATTAAAGATCCACGCGCAAGGACAGTGACGAGCCAAGAAACAGCAGGCACCAACAACCACACATCATACGGGCCAGAAGGAGTAAATTCCGTGGACTCTCGACGTCATGAGCAAGAGGTCACTCTGCACTATAAATGGCAGTGCCACGTTGGGAGAGGCTTCCAAGTGCAGTGCATGCAGTTCAGATACCATCATATCACTTTGCATACACGTATATATCTGGGTCACTGACAATCGATCGCAATGGCTTCTTCTTCGTCTTGGCTTGTGCTTCTTCTCCCTGTCGTGCTTTGCCTGCTGCTGCAGGAGCTCCCAGCCACGCGCGCCGCCCGCGCCTTCTTCGTCTTCGGCGACTCCCTCGTCGACAACGGCAACAACAACTACCTCGTCACCTCGGCACGCGCCGACTCGTGGCCCTACGGCATCGACACCCCGGACCACCGCGCCACGGGGCGCTTCTGCAACGGCAAGAACGTGCCCGACATCATCAGTTCAGTAGCCATTGCCAAAAATTCTAGCTCTTGCGGTTCATCGTTAACAGTTCACCAGCTGAGGCTAATAATCTGACGTGGGCGCATGCATGCAGGCGAGCACCTGGGATCTGAGCCGCTGCTGCCGTACCTGAGCCCCGAGCTCGACGGGGACAAGCTGCTCGTCGGCGCAAACTTCGCCTCCGCCGGCATCGGGATCCTAAATGACACGGGGATCCAATTCGTACGTTAATTAATCAGTCGGCTGATCGATCGATGAACATTTATTTAATGATATCGCCTCTCATGCTGCATCCATGCAAATGTACGTACTATTGACCGTACACGTACGTACGTGCAGGCCAACATCATCCGGATTTCGAAGCAGCTGTCCTACTTCGAGCAGTACCAGCGGCGGCTGACCACGCTAGTCGGCGAGGAGCAGGCCCGCCGGCTGGTGAGCGGCTCGCTGGTGCTCATCACCCTCGGCGGCAACGACTTCGTGAACAACTACTACCTCGTCCCCTACTCCGCGCGCTCCCGGGAGTTCTCCCTCCCGGACTACATGAAGTACATCCTCTCCGAGTACAAGCAGATCCTCAAGGTAATTAAGCATCCATCTCGCCATTAATTCGTGAGCTAGAGCTAGCTAGCTAGCTCGCCATGCATTTCACTAACGGCCGGACGTGGCGATCGATACGATGCAGAGGATCCACAGCCTCGGTCCGCAGCGGGTGCTGGTGACCGGTGTGGGGCCGATCGGGTGCGTGCCGGCGGAGCTGGCCCTGCACAGCCTCGATGGCGCCTGCGACCCGGAGCTGCAGCGCGCGGCGGAGGCGTACAACCCGCAGCTGGTGGCGATGCTGGGGGAGCTCAACGCGGAGGTCGGCGGCGGCCGCGACGTGTTTGTCGGGGTGAACACGAAGAGGGTGCACGATGATTTCATCGATGACCCGAAGGCGTTCGGGTTCGAGACGGCGACGGAGGCGTGCTGCGGGCAGGGGCGGTTCAACGGGATCGGGATCTGCACCATGGTGTCCGCGCTCTGCGCCAACCGCGACGCCTACGTGTTCTGGGACGCGTTCCACCCCACGGAGCGCGCCAACCACCTCATCGCGCAGCAGTTCATGTCCGGCACCGTCGACTACATCACCCCCATGAACCTCTCCACCATTCTCAAGCTCGACCGCCACCTCCACGACTGAGATTCATCGTCCGTCCGTCGTCCATACCTCCAAATCGAGTCGCCAGTTTGATTTGCTTGATGCTTCAATTTATAGCCTTGATTTTGTCCAAGAAAATGTTCATTCTGTACGTAGTGTGTTCTAGTCGATCCTACTAGTGTCAGGCTGAGGTCCGATCCTACTACTACTACTCAGCTAGCAGTTACGATTATGTTCATGTACGGTGTTCTGTGTGTACGTACGGGTGGTGATCATTGAATCATGAATTAATGGATACGAATTCAGATTCTCTACAGTGTGTTTCCTTCTCCTCCTTGGAATTAAGCTAGCATTAATTTGGGATACTGTACAACGCGCAAGTGTACTAGATAACTCTTCGGTTTGTCACGGTTGTTGCATCTGCAGCTCTTGACGCTAGCTAGCTCTTTGCGTGCGAGCTGACACGATATCGCGCGGTGATACAAATGGAAGAAGAGAAGAGATGACACGTACGCGTCACTATGGATATATTTGGTTCCCTGCACCAAAATTTTAACCAAGCCCACGTTAGGTACGTCTGTGGGAGCCAAGTTAAGAACTTGCATGGCATGACATTTGGTTGCTTGAACCTGCTCAGCCTGACCTAAAGAGACATTGTTTGATTGGGTGTTCTTTTTGCATGAGTAAGAGAGAACACATGCAACCCATCCTCCTTGCATCTATCCAGCCTGGTCCTGAAGAAACGCTCAAATCTTCTGTTTTCTTAGGGCCTGGCCGAGGGATGTTTTAAATAACGTGTGAGTCTAACTAAGAGAGATAGACAGGCAACCAAATACCCTAAAATTGTATTTTACGGGTCTGATTAATCCTTATGCTGGCAAACGACGCGTCCTATTTATCGCGAGCAGTATGTTAAGAGAGCTAACGAGGAACGGATGGGCCATTGCAACGAGAGCGCCATCTGGCGTGTGCTGCCCTCATATTTCAGCGTGCTGGACCTAGCTAGCCTAGTACTACTGCACGATGATAGTAGCACAACACTGACGTAGACTTAGAGCTCTTTTACTGTCCCCGCAATGAATACGGACCATTCATTTGTTTAAATCTGATGGCTCATCTTGTCTGGTATTCCAATATTAGCTCTCTAAAGACTTTTAAAAAAATAAAGAGTATCTGATATTAGGGATAAAACTGGAAATATAAAAATGACTTTCTCTTTTTAAATTAAATTTCATATTATTTTTTGCAATCCTGGCCTGTGCCCGTCATCGGTGTTCGCCCGCCGGTGCCCTGCACGTGCCTCCGCCAGCCGCTCGCGCCCGCCTTGCCTACGGGTGCCTCCACCGGCCGCCCGCCCGTGCATGCCTCCTCCGGCCGCCCGCGCCCGCCTCGACCCCTGCGCCCCGCCCCCGAGCGCCTCGGCCAACCGCCCCAGCGCCTCAAGCCCCGCCCGCGCACGCCTCAAGCCCCGCCCACGCACGCCTCCTCCGCCCGCCTGCACCCCATCCACGCTCCTCCGCCGGCCGCCTGCGCACGCCTCCGCCGGCCCCGCGCGCGCCTCTGGCCGTGTGGAGAACGGTGATGACAACGACGATGGCGTACTGTGCTGGAAGATAAAAATACTAAAATACCCTTATGAATAGATGGTTGAATTTACTTGGTACTCCTTCTTCTATTTGTAGAGTACTAGGGTACTGTAAAAAATCTCCAGACGTAAAGAAACATAGCCAAATAATAATCCTATTTACGCGCTCGTTGCACCTGCAGATCGAGCGAGACTAGCGAGTCCAGGTTCATAACCATCATTTACGTGATCAGTACGCACACGCCATGCTGTGGATGGCCTGGTTGCATGAGCATTCATTCCACCCTTGAGGTGATTCATGCATATATTGGTTGTGGTACATTGAAACATGTGCAGAATGCCATCGATCGACTTACGTTAGGTACAGAGAACCAAAGGGACAAATTACCACATGATTTTTTTGTTTCATCTTTCTTCTTTTCATCTCCTTTTCTTATCTCATATTTACGTTCAGTTTTGTGGCATCACAGGTTGATTGTGCGAGTGATATCGACTTCTGCACGGGATTTTCTCGACCATTCGCACCGTATTGTAGTTAACGTGGCCACTTGTCACGTGAGGATGCAATCACTTAGCATTGCAGGAACACCATCTTTTTCTTTTTACCACTGGCACACTGAGATTAACCATCAAATCAGGAACCATGTACATGCACCTAGAAAAAGTAAGGGATCACGGTGGCAAGGTAAAAGTCAAGTTTTGGTAAAAGTCAAGTTTTACACGTGTTTGACAAGTTTTTGTTCTTGTTACCGTCCTGTCATGACGGGGAAGTACGTGGTGAAGAATTCAATAGGCCCCAAATTTAGGTCGTTGCATGTCGGGGCGAGCAAGATGTGAGATCAATTCATTGCTTTGCTTGTCATGAGCACAGGCAATTGTCGTACAGAAAGGAGTAAATTGACGGCACCGTACGTGTCTTCCCTTCGTGTCAACGGAAACTATCGCTTTTTCGGGGAAAAGAGATGATATTAATCAAGTAACATAGGTACAATCAATGTTAATCATTTGGCCAAGTTCCTCCGAAAAATTGTCTAACCAACAAGCGGTACGGCTTTGGATTCTACTAATAGTAGTGAGCTCATGACTAACCTTATTATGATCTCTAGAAATTGTTTGAATCTTAACATCCTATCACCGTACAGCAGGCCTTTCACTTTTTAGACTCGATGAGCAAAAATGGAGCAATCGTGGCTTGTGGACGATAGCATAGCCACCGCCTCCATACAATCTGACTCCAGCAAAATCGGCATATTTGACATTGATGCGCCAACAATAATCCTTCCCGACACGCCTCCACTTCCGCGTCAAGTGCACTTGTGCACTGCCGCAGGGAGCAGCATGCCGCAACCAGGACCCCTCCATTATGGTCAAGGAGGATCATACCGGTGCCTACAGCTCTTTCTGCTTCATCAAATGAGCCATCAACATTGAGTTTCGCCCAACCTGTAGAAGGAGGGATCTAGCTAAGCCGCTCCCGCTGTGAGGATCCTGCATGTAAATGAGATTGAGCCACTAGGCGAGAATAGCTCACAACTTGCTTACCCTTAATAGGGTCGGCACTCGGAAATTGGCGGAGGGAGAGGAGAGAGTCCACATAGCTGCAAACGAAGTGTCGTGAACCTTCAATGGGTGTTGCATGCTTGTCATGTGTGATTTCATTATGAACATACCAGATACGTCATAGGAGCATTAGCACCATTAGTCGCTGGACTTCATTTAGTTTACATAGCAGCAAGAGGATCCAGTCAGGACCTTGGGATGTGGAGCAGCTCATCAGCAGGCAAGTCCCAAACAGTCCTCATAGCCTACCATAGTGCTCGTGCATGGGGACATCATACCAAGGCATGTAAGTACTTTCCTCTTCTTGACCGCAGATCTGACATAAACTTGAAGCTACCATTCGACGACGTTGTTTATTCACTTGAGCATCATTAGCCAGTTTCCAAGCAAAAATGTATACCTTGTGTGGAACACCACATCACCATGTAAGGGCCCAATCTTGTCTCAATCCGTCCAGACGAACACTAGAGGCGCCCACATTTTGTTCCCTGAGCTGCTCGCTAAGAGCCAACTTGTATGAGCTGCGGACCGAAAAGATACCTTGCTTATCCGATTGCCAAGCAATGAAGTCCTTTTCGTTTCAGCGAGATGGAATAATTTTTGACAATATGGTCTACATCCAGCGGAGCGAAATATTGATGTAGCAGGTGTTGGTTCCAATTCCCCTCAAGTGTGAGCAAATCAACCATCCATTTTAAGTGACATCGGCGACGCGAAGTAATCGGCCGCAGGAACGTGTCACGTGGTATCCATGGGTCACGTCATATCTGAACATCTGCCCATTACCAATACGCCAAATAATACCCTTCTTGAGCAGCTCCAGACCATACTCAATAGCATGCCACGTGGAAGAGCCGTTCCCTGAAAAAACCATATCCGTTAGCACACCATTAGTATAGTATTTTGCTTTGAGTACCTGGACACATAAGCTAGTCGGGCTTTGGATAAGTCGCCAAGCTTGGCAAGCCAGAAGCGCTTGATTGAAGAGTTGCATGTCTTGGAAGCCAATTCCCTCTTGGCCCTTAGGCCGAATCATTCTATCCCACGCCATCCAGTGCGTTTTCCGTTTACCATTTTCTGACCCCCACCCCCCCCCCAACCAAAAGTTCTGGACTAGGCATGTCAGATCATCACAAAGGCCAGCGGGTAATTTTAAAACACCCATCACATATGTTGGGATCGCCTGAACCACCGCTTTAATTAGAACTTCCTTACCCCCCTTGTGATAGGTGGTTCTCACCCCAAACTAGAAGTCTCTTGCACAACTTAGCTTGTAAACTCTGGAACTTGCCTTTTAACATGCGTCCTTCCGGTGTTGGTAAGCCCAAGTATTTTGACTCGAAAAACGATCGGACCACATGTGACGGTGACATGGCACCCGGGTATCATCAAGGAGGACGAATCGGCCTCCCGGCCACGGGATGGGCCGGGCCGACTACTCGGAGTCCGACTACAACACGGGGGCGCCTCACCGACGTGGAGTACAAGACAAGGACTAATACCTGTCCGGCTTACCCGGAATTGGTTGTAACCGAATAGGAAACATATCTGTTAACCCGATCCGGACTCTGTAACCCTACCCCGGCCGACTATATAAGGCCCGGTAGGGGACCTCCGATCAGCAGAACACCTCATCTGGCTCAATCTCCATTGTTTCATAGCTCAAGCCCCCTCGAGATTGATTCTCTAGGGCTTGCGGCACTCGGGATACTCGCAATACCAGCCACCAAACACAGGACGTAGGGTATTACCTCTCCGAGAGGGCCTGAACCTGTCTAAATCTTGTCTCCCGTGTGCACCCATCCAGATTTGCTGTGCTCACGCCGCCCCATAAGTAGTATTGCCGGAATAATACTCCGACAGTTGGCGCGCCAGGTAGGAGCGTGCGCATAGATCCATCTGCACGAATCCGGATGGGCTTCGTCAACGTCAACAACGTTTTCGTCCAGGGAAGCATCATGAGATTCGCCCTCGTGAACGCTATCCCGGATCCCGGCCAGCTTTTCCAATTTGGAAGGCTGAACTTCATTGCCGACAAGGTCGGCCAGCTTCACCTCTGCTACTCGGCAATACCTCGACCAGTAGAGGTCCCTTCAGCTCTTCAGCACGGGCTCTCCCTCGAGCCCACGCACTCAGCTCCTCTCCTCAGGGAAGAGGCTTCGCCGAAACCGGATCCGTTTGTTGCGCATGAGTTCGCACTCGGATCCCGACTGGTGGGAGCAATTGACTCTCTCCTTCCTGTCCTCGAGTACTACTCGGATGAGGATGAGAGTTCTGGCAGCCATCACCCGTCCTGGGAAGTCTTCATGGCCAACGTCGACTCGGCGGACGGCGACAATGGCCAAGAGGTCCCCATTGTGGAGCAAACACCGGCTGAGCTCGAAGCCACCCGACTCCGACTCCTCGCTAAGGAGGAAGAGTTGATCGAGCAACAGACTCGGCTCGCCCGCCAGCGTGACGACCAACGCCGCAACGACGACTTGAGGGCTCGGGGACGTCAGGTCCACAACGAGCTCCGCATGCGCGAAAGGGAAGGAGTCCCGATATTTCCTCTCCCGAGTCATAACATCGTCGCGGCCACGATGGCGGCGCGCGCCATCAACATCCCCGAGGGCAACCCGGGGCATGATGAACTTCGCCGACTTCGGGTACTGCTAGAAGAAACCGCCCTCCAGCATGCCGAAGCTTCAAAAGGTCATCCCGGCTCCTCGGCAGGTGCGAGGAGTCGGCGCTCTTCACCGC
This sequence comes from Stipa capillata, assembly GCA_019208055.1. Classification (NCBI taxonomy): domain Eukaryota; kingdom Viridiplantae; phylum Streptophyta; class Magnoliopsida; order Poales; family Poaceae; genus Stipa; species Stipa capillata. The sequence goes on along the minus strand of JAGXJF010000106.1, from coordinate 616,301 downwards.
CGAAAAGCCCGTCTAACGCGGGTGGACGACGAGCAACCCCCGACCGACGACAGCCGGCCGGAGATGTTCACGAGCGACTCGGTCCAGACCGAGACGCCCGCGGCACCATAGCCGCCAGAGCCCGCGCCCGACAAGACGCGGACAAAAATGCCCGTCAAGCTGCGCCGGTCCGCGAACGACTCGGCCCAAGGGACCCAGCCGGCGCTGAAGGAAGCACTCATCCTGAGTCCAGGAGAGCCGATCGTGGCGACCACCGTAACGACAGCGGTGCCACCAGCCGAGGACGTTCTCCCACTTCCTCCGGCATGGGATTCTCGGGCCCAAAAGCTTTCAGCCCCCGCATCCGCAGTGTCATTTTCCCGCCCCGGTTCCAAGTCACCGGCATCGACAAGTACACCGGAGAGACTCGGCCGGACATCTGGCTGGCCGACTACCACACGGCGTGCAGGACCAATGGTGGGAACGACTACGTCGCGATCCACTACTTGCCGCTGTTCCTGGCTGACTCGGCCCGAGCCTGGCTCACCAACCTGCCTCCGGGTTGCATCCATACATGGAGCGACCTCGAGACTCTTTTTGTGAACAACTTCCAGGGCACGTACAATCGGCCCGGGAACGCGTGGGACCTCCACAGTTGTACACAAAAATCGGATGAAACTCTCCATGAGTACATCCAATGCTTCTCCAAGAAGAAGAACTCCTTGCCCGAGGTCCGAGAGGGTGACGTCATCACTACCTTCTCCAAGGGAGTTCGAAGCACCGACCTCATTCACAAGATAGCGCGCAAGAATCCTCAGACCACGCGCGAACTCTTTGATATAGCCAACAACTTCGCCACCGGTGAAGAGGCTGTCCGCAGTGCTACTCGGGACGACAAGGGGAGGAACAAGGGCAAAGGATCCGACTCACCCAGTCGGGACGCTCAACCCGAGTCGTCCAGGAAGAAGCACCGGAAGCGTAAAAGCGGAGATCTCGTTGCTGCGACTGAGCGCGCCCCGCCGCGCCGACCTCAGCGCACCAACGCGACCTTCGAGGAGATGATGAGTCAGCCGTGTCACTTTCATGGGCCTAAGTCCAATCATCTGACGCGCGACTGCAATCTCTTGAAGAATTTAAACAAGCCTTACAACAACAACAAGGGAAAGAAGGAGCCCCCTCAGGACGAGGGAGATGAATTCCCAAAGAGACCGCTTGCTTGATGATCTTCGGCGGCCCGAATGGCTACGACTCCAGACGTCGCCAGAAGATTATTGATCGAGAGGTCAACGCAGTGGAACCAGCCGTGCCCAAGTACCTGCGATGGTCCGAGTCCGTAATCTCATTCGGACGCGCGGACCACCCCGACTACATCCCCCAGCCGGGGACGATTCCCCTTGGTGGTGGACCCGATCGTTTGCGGCGTCCGCCTCACCAAGGTCCTCATGGACGGCGGGAGTGGTCTCAACATCCTCTACGTCAAGACTCTTGACGACATGAAGATTTCTCGTTCCGAGATCAAGCCGACTGGTGCCCCCTTCCACGGGGTGGTACCCGGCAAGATGGCGAGTCCACTCGGGCAGGTCAGCCTGCCCGTCACCTTCGGCACTCCCAACAACTTTCGGACCGAGACTCTCACCTTCGAGGTTGTCGACTTCCCGGGATCGTACCATGCTATCTTGGGACGTCCCTGCTACGCCAAGTTCATGGCTGTGCCCAGCTACGTCTACCTGAAGCTCAAGATGCCGGGCCCCCACGGGGTAATCACGGTGCAAAGCAGCTTCCAGCAGGCTTACACATGTGACCTGGAAAACTGCAACCTCGCCGCGGCCCAGATCGCCGAGGCCACGCTTGCTGACCTCAAGTCGGCCGTGGTGAAGAAGCACCCCCGGCTAAGAAGGCTTTGACGTCAACATCTTTCCAGCCGGCACGGGACACCAAGGCCATCCAGCTCGACCCCGAAGACCCCTCGAAGACGACGCAGATCGGGACTGCGCTCAGCGACAAATAGGAAAGCGCGCTCGTCAGCTTCCTCCAGGACAACCGGGACATCTTTGCATGGACATCCTCCGACATGCCCGGAGTTCCAAGGGAGGCTGCCGAGCACTCTCTCAACGTTCGGCCGGATGCCAAGCCGGTCAAACAGCGCTTGCGCCGATTCGCTGAGGATAGACGACAGGCTATAGGAGAAGAAATAGCCAAGCTTTTAGCAGCCGGCTTCATTAAAGAAGTGTATCATCCCGACTGGTTAGCGAACCCAGTTCTTGTTCGCAAAAAGAATGGAAAATGGAGGATGTGTGTTGATTATACCAGCCTTAATAAGGCATGTCCCAAAGATCCTTTCACCCTGCCTCGCATCGACCAAGTAGTCGATTCCACGGCCAGGTGCGAGATTTTGTGCTTTCTCGACGCCTACTCGGGCTATCACCAGATCAAGATGAAGGAGGATGACGAGATCAAGACATCTTTCATCACTCCGTTTGGCGCCTTCTGCTACGTCTCCATGCCTTTCGGCTTCAAGAATGCAGGCGCTACGTACCAACGGTGCATACAGCGCTGCCTTCAGTCGCAGATCGGTCGGAACGTGCAAGCCTACGTCGACGATGTGGTGATCAAGTCCCAAAAGAGAGAAGACCTCCTGAGTGACTTGGGAGAGACCTTCTCCAACCTTCGAAAATTCAGCATGAAACTTAACCCCGAAAAGTGTGTCTTCGGGGTCCCTTCGGGCAAGCTACTCGGTTTCATCGTTTCCGAACGTGGAATCGAAGTCAACCCGGAGAAGATCGATGCCATCATCAAGATGGGTCCACCGAAGAGCCTCAAAGACGTCCAGCGGCTAACCGGGTGCATGGCAGCTCTCAGCCGGTTCATCTCCCGACTCGGCGAGAAGGCCATGCCCCTCTACAAGCTCATGAAGAAGTCGGAGATCTTCACCTGGACCCCCGAGGCCCAGGACGTCCTTGACGGCTTGAAAAAGTTCTTGACTACCCCCCCGGTGCTCGCGTCTGCCATGCCCAATGAACCACTGCTTCTCTATGTTGCAGCAACTACTCAGGTAGTCAGTACGGTCCTGGTGGTGGAACGCTCCGAGCCCGGTCACATTCAGAAAGTCCAGCGCCCGATCTACTTCATCAGTGAAGTCCTCTCCGAGTCCAAGGCGCGGTATCCTCAGATACAGAAGATCGCCTACACGGTGTGATGGATTCGTAGCATAGAAAACAAAAATTTTCCTACGAGATGCAAACGAAAATCTAGATCCAATCTAGAAAACCAAGATCCAATCTAGAAGAAGCTTGCAACGAGAGACAGATCATATCTACATACCCTCGACGAACACGTCAACGCAGCGGAGAATTTGACCGTTGTCGATGAAGCCCGCAGCCTCCCGCAGCTAGGTTATACCTCCCAGCCGCGAGAGGGATCTTCTCGTGTTCCAATCCGATCAAGCACCGCAACGAGCGGCACCTCCGAGATGTGCACACGTACGGCTCGATGACGTCTCCTCCTTCTTGATCCAGCAAGGTGAGGTGGAGAGGTAGATGAGATCTCCAGCAGCACGACGGTATGGTGGTGGATGCGGTGGAGAAATTCCTGCAGGGCTTCGCCTAAGCAGCTGCGGGAGAGGAGTAGATGGGAGAGAGGGAGGGGCTGGCAGCTAGGGTTCAAGGGGGGCTGCGCCCAGCCCTCCCCCCTTTATATAGGCTCGGTACTGTTCACGTGAACAGTACGTGAACAGTAACTTGCCTCCCAAGTTCCCCTTTTTCCTTTATCTTTAGATCTCCTATTTTTAAGGGATATCGATCTTATCCATCTAGGAAGGGGGGGTACTGTTCACGCGATACTATTCACGTGTGTACTGTTCATGCAGTACCCTTGGTCCATGTGGACCCCTCCGGGATAAGTGGGCCCTACTCTAGAACCCTCCGGAACCTTCTAGAACTTCTCCGGAACTCTGCCGGAAAAATCCCGAACCTTTCCGAAACCCTAAAAATACTTTCCCATATATGAAATTGTATCTCCGGACCATTCCGGAGCTCCTCGTGACGTCCTGGATCCCATCCGAGACTCCGAACAAAATTTCGGTCTCACCATATTAATATCTCATTCTCTACCCTAGCATCAACGAACCTTAAGTGTGTGACCCTACGGGTTCGGGAATATGCGAACATGATCGAGACACCTCTCCGATCAATAATCAATAGCGGGACCATGGATGTCCATATTGATTCCCACATATTCAACGAATATCATTTATCGGTTGAACCACGATGTCGAATGTTCCATTCCTTTGTCTCACGATATTTTACTTGCCCGAGATTTGATCGTCGGTATCACCATACCTAGTTCAATCTCGTTTCCTGGTAAGTACTCTTTACTCGTTCCGTAATACAACATCCTCTGTGACTAACTCCTTAGTCCCTTGCTTGCAAGCGATATCGAATGTGCATTACCGAGTGGGCCCAGAGAATATCTCTCCGTCACGTGGATGGACAAATCCCACTCTTGATACATGCAACCCAACAAGTACTTTCCGAGATACCTGAAAGACACCTTTATGATCACCCTGTTACGGCGTGATGGTTGATGCCCTCAAAGCATTCTTCCGGTACTAGGGAGTGGCATTATCTCATGGTCGAAGGACTAGAACATTTAACATATGATAGCTGAAGCAAATAAAACTTAGTGACACGATCAAATTGCTACGCTCAACTTGGGTCTATCCATCACATCATTCTCCTAATGATATGACCTTGTTATTAATTAACAACTCATGTTCATGGTTAGGAAACCTTAACCATCAATTAATCAACAAGCTAGTGTTAGAGGATCACTAGGGACACGGTGTTGTTTATATAACCACACAAGTAATAATGTTTCCAATTAATACAATTATAGCATGGAGAATAAACTTTATCATGAACTTGAAATATGACAAATAACAACTTTATTTATTGCCTCTAGGGCATATTTCCAACAGTCTCCCACTTGCACTAGAGTCAATAATCTAGTTTACATTGGTAAAGGTCTAACACCCATGGACTCCTGGTGCTGATCATGTTTTGCTCGTGGAAGAGGTTTAGTCAACGGGTCCGCCACATTCAGATCCGTATGTACTTTGCAAATCTTTATGTCACCTTCTTTGACATACTCACGAATGGTGTGAAAGCGGCGCTTGATGTGCTTGGAATTCTTGTGAGACCTTGGCTCTTTGGCGTTCGCTATGGCACCAGTGTTGTCACAGTAGATAGCCATAGGGTCTAACGCGCTAGGAACCACACCAAGTTCAATCATGAACTCTCTCATCCAGACACCTTCGTGTGCTGCTTCAGCAGCAGCCACATACTCCGCTTCAGTTGTAGATGCCGCGATGACGCTCTGCTTCGAGCTTCTCAGCTCACTGCTGCACCATTCAAAATGAATACATATCCTGATTGAGATTTAGAGTCATCTATGTCTGTGTTGAAGCTAGCATCGACGTAACCCTTTACGACAAGCTCTTCATCACCACCATAGACTAGAAACATGTCCTTAGTCCTCTTCAGGTACTTAAGGATATCTAACTGCTGTCCAGTGTTCCACTCCTGGATCACTCTGGTATCTACTCGTCAAACTAAGAGCATGGGACACATCCGGTCTAGTACACAGCATGGCATACATGATAGAGCCTATGGCCGAGGCATAGGGGATATTACTCATCTTTTCTCTATCTTCTGCCGTAGCCGGACACTGAGCCTTGCTCAATATCTTACCTTGCAACATGGGCAAGAACCCTTCTTTGACTCATCCATTCTGAACTTCTTCAGAACCTTGTCAAGGTATGTGCTTTGATTAAGTGCTATCAGGCGTTTTGACCTATCTCTATAGATCTTAATGCCTAATATGTAAGCAGCTTCACCAAGGTCTTTCATTGAAAAATTCTTATTCAAATAACCTTTTACACTTTCAAGAAGTTCTATATCATTTCCAATCAATAATATGTCATCCACATATAATACCAGAAATGCTACAGAGCTCCCACTCACTTTCTTGTAAATACAAGCCTCCTTGTAATTTTGGACAAATCCAAAACCTTTGATCACCTCATCAAATCGAAGGTTCCAACTCCGGGATGCTTGCTTCAGTCCATAGATGGAACGCTGAAGTTTGCATACTTTACCAGCATCCTTAGGATCGACAAAACCTTCGGGTTGCACCATGTACAACTCTTCCTCAATGTTACCATTAAGGAACGCAGTTTTGACATCCATCTGCCAAATTTCATAATCGAAAAATGCAGCAATTGCTAGTAGAATCCGAACAGACTTAGCATCGCTACCGGTGAGAAGGTCTCATCGTAGTCAACTCCTTGAATTTGTCGAAACCCTTTTGCGACAAGTCGAGCTTTATAGACGGTCACATTACCATCAGCGTCTGTTTCTTCTTAAAGATCCATTTGTTCTCAACGGCCTTCCGACCATCAGGGAGGTCAACCAAAGTCCACACTTGGTTATCATACATGGATCCCATTTCGGATTTCATGGCGTCTAGCCATTTCTTGGAGTCTGGGCCCATCATCGCTTCCTCATAGTTCGCGGGTTCGTCGTTGTCCAACAACAAGACATTCATGACAGGATTACCGTACCATTCAGGAGCGGTACGTGTCCTAGTCGACCTGCGAAGTTCAGTAGCAGCCTCGTTTGAAGTTTCATGATCATCATCATTAGCTTCCTCTCTAGGTGGTGAAGGCTGCACTGGAACATCTTCCGTCGCTGCGCCACTCTCCAATTCGAGAGAAGGTTCATCAACCTCGTTCAGCTCTACTTTCCTCCCACTCACTTCTTTCGAGAGAAACTCCTTCTCAAGAAAGGATCCATTCTTGGCAACAAAGACTTTGCCCTCGGATCTGTGATAGAAGGTATACCCATTGTTTCTTTAGGGTATCCTATGAAGACACATTTTTCCGCTTGGTTTCGAGCTTATCAGGCTGTAACTTCTTACATAAGCATCGCATCCCCAAACTTTAAGAAACGATATCTTAGGTTTTTTACCATACCATAACTCATATGGAGTCGTTTCAACGGATTTTGATGGAGCCCTATTTAAAGTGAATGCGGCTGTCTCTAATGCATAACCCCAAAACGATAGTGGCAGATCGGTAAGAGACATCATAGACCGCACCATATCCAATAGAGTGCGATTACGACGTTCGGACACACCATTGCGCTGTGGTGTTCCTGCTGGCGTGAGTTGTTGAACAATTCCACACTTCTTCAAATGCATACCAAACTCGTAACTCAAATATTCACCTGCATGATCAGATCGTAGAAACTTAATTTTCTTGTTACGATGATTTTCTACTTCACTCTGAAATTCTTTGAACTTTTCAAACGTTTCAGACTTGTGTTTCATTAAGTAAATATACCCATATCTACTTAAATCATCCGTGAAGGTTAGGAAATAACGATATCCACCGCGCGTAGAAGAACTCATTGGTCCACACACATCAGTATGTATGATTTCCAACAATTCACTTGCCCGCTCCATTGTTCCAGAGAACGGGGTTCGAGTCATCTTGCCCATAAGGCATGGTTCACATGTATCAAATGATTCAAAGTCAAGTGATTCCAGAAGTCTATTAGAATGAAGCTTCTTCATGCGATCTACACCAATATGACCTAAACGGCAGTGCCACAAGTATGTGGTATTATCACTATTTACTTTGCATCTTTTGGCATCAATATTATGAACATGTGTGTCACTACAATCGAGATTTAACAAGAATAAACCATTCACAATGGGTGCATGACCATAAAAGATATTACTCATATAAATAGAACAACCATTATTCTCAGACTTAATGAATAACCGTCTCGCAATAAACAAGATCCAGATATAATGTTCATGCTTAACGCAGGCACCAAATAACAATTATTGAGGTTTAAAACTAATCCCGAAGGTAGACGTAGAGGGAGCGTGCCGACGGCGATCACATCAACCTTGGAGCCATTTCCAACGCGCATCGTCACCTCATCCCTTGCTAGTCTTCGTTTATTCTGCAGCTCCTGTTTCGAGTTACAAATATTAGCAACCGAACCAGTATCAAATACCCAGGCACTACTACGAGTACTAGTAAGGTAAACATCAATAACATGTATATCAAATATACATTTCTTCTTGATGTTGCCAGCCTTCAAATTTGCCAAGTACTTGGGGCAGTTACGCTTCCAGTGGCCACTCTCCTTGCAATGGAAGCACTCAGTGTCAGGTTTAGGGCAGTCTTGGGTTTCTTCGCGGGAGTGGCAACTTTCTTGCCACCCTTCTTGAAGTTTCCCTTCTTGCCCTTCTTCTTGAAACTGGTGGTCTTATTGACCATCAACACCTGATGTTCCTTCTTGATTTCCACCTCAGCAGCTTTCAGCATCGCGAACAGTTCGGGAAGCGTCTTCTGCATACCTTGCATATTATAGTTCATCACAAAGCTCTTGTAGCTTGGTGGCAGTGACTGGAGAACCCTGTCAATCCCCAACTGATTGGGAATGACTACACCCAACTGACTTAGGCGATCGGCGTACCCAGACATTTGAGTACGTGCTCACTGACGGAGCTGTTCTCCTCCATCTTACAGTTAAAGAACTTCTCAGAGGCTTCATAGCTCTCCACACGGGCATGAGTCTGAAATATCACTTTCAGTTCCTCAATCATCTCATATGCCCCGTGTTTCTCAAAACGTTTTGGAGATCAGGTTCTAAACCGTACAGAATGGCGCACTGAACTATCGTGTGGTCATCTTTGCGAGATTGATAGACATTCCTGACATCCTCAGGAGCGTCATTAGCAGGGGCTTAACCCAGCGTTGCATCAAGGACATAAGCCTTCTGTGCAGCAGTGAGGATGATCCTCAGATTGCGGTACCAGTCCGCGAAGTTGCTTCCATTGGATTTCAGTTTCTCTTTCTCTAGGAACGCATTAAAATTGAGCGACGGAGCTACGGGGCGAGCCATTGATCTACAACATATTTGCAAAGGCATTTAGACTATGTTCATGATAATTAGTTCAAATTAATCAAATTACTAATGAACTCCCACTAAACTCAACATCCCTCAAGTTGTTTAGTGATACATGATCCAAATCCACTATCCCAAGTCCGATCATCACGTGAGATGGGGTAATTTCAATGGTGAACATCAACATGTTGATCATATCATCCATATGACTCATGTTTAACCTTTCGGTTCGATGTGTTCCGAGGCCATGTCTGTACATGCTAGGCTCGTCAAGCTAACCAAAGTATTTCCGCATGTGTAAAACTGGCTTACACCCGTTGTATGTGAGCGTAGAGTTTATCACACCCGATCATCACGAGGTGCTTCAAAACGACGAACTTTCGCAACGGTGCATACTAAGGGAGAACACATTTTATCTTGATATTAGTGTGAGGGATCATCTTATAATGCTACCGCCGTACTAAGCAAAATAAGATGCATAAAAAGGATAAACATCACATGCAAGAATAATGTGACATGGTATAGCCTTTTCTTCTTTTGCGCCTTTGATCTCCATCTCCAACGCACCGGCACGATCTCCATCATCACCAGCATGACGCCTAACTCCTTGGGCGTCGCACATGATAGTCACCACCATGTGTTGCAACTACAACTATTGCTACCACTAGCGACAAAGTAATGCAATTACATGGCGTTTGGAGTTGACACGCAGGTCATACAATAAATATTAAGACAACCATGTGGCTCCTGCCGGTTGCCGTACTCATCGACGTGCAAGCCGTGAAATATTACAAAACATGATCATCTCATACATCACATATATCACATCACATCTTAGCTATACCACATCACATGCCCCCTGCAAAAACAAGTTAGACGCCTCTACTTATTGTTTGCAAGTTTTACGTGGCTTCTAGGGGTTGTATACAAGAACCGTTCTTACCTACGCAAAGCCACAACGTGGATTCAATTATTGCTATAAACTTTTCAAGCCTCCCGTTGCAAATTAGATTTCACTATAGCAAGAGAGACAGACACCCGCCAGCTGCTTATGCAATACAAGTTGCATGTCGAGCGCAGAACCGGTCTCATGTGCGAGGACATGTAAAGTTGGTCCGGGCCGCTTCATCTTGCTATCCCGCAAAATCCAAAGTGCACGAAAAGAGGTAGCAACAAGAGAATCAACGCCCACAATCCAATTGTGTTCTACTCGTACAAAGCATCTACGCATAGATCTAGCTCTGATACCACTGATGGGATTCGTAGCATAGAAACAAAAATTTTCCTACGAGATGCAAACGAAAACCTAGATCCAATCTAGAAAACCAAGATCCAATCTAGAAGAAGCTTGCAACGAGAGACAGATCATATCTACATACCCTCGACGAACGTGGTCAACGCAGCGGAGAATTTGACCGTTGTCGATGAAGCCCGCAGCCTCCCGTAGCTAGGTTATACCTCCCAGCCGCGAGAGGGATCTTCTCGTGTTCCAATCCGATCAAGCACCGCAACGAGCGGCACCTCCGAGATGTGCACACGTACGGCTCGATGACGTCTCCTCCTTCTTGATCCAGCAAGGTGAGGTGGAGAGGTAGATGAGATCTCCAGCAGCACGACGGTATGGTGGTGGATGCGGTGGAGAAATTCCTGCAGGGCTTCGCCTAAGCAGCTGCGGGAGAGGAGTAGATGGGAGAGAGGGAGGGGCTGGCAGCTAGGGTTCAAGGGGGGCTGCGCCCAGCCTCCCCCCTTTATATAGGCTCGGTACTGTTCACGTGAACAGTACGTGAACAGTAACTTGCCTCCCAAGTTCCCCTTTTTCCTTTATCTTTAGATCTCCTATTTTTAAGGGATATCGATCTTATCCATCTAGGAAGGGGGGGTACTGTTCACATGACACTATTCACGTGTGTACTGTTCATGCAGTACCCTTGGTCCATGTGGACCCCTCCGGGATAAGTGGGCCCTACTCTAGAACCCTCCGGAACCTTCTAGAACTTCTCCGGAACTCTGCCGGAAAAATCCCGAACCTTTCCGAAACCCTAAAAATACTTTCCCATATATGAAATTGTATCTCCGGACCATTCCGGAGCTCCTCATGACGTCCTGGATCCCATCCGAGACTCCGAACAAAATTTCGGTCTCACCATATTAATATCTCATTCTCTACCCTAGCATCAACGAATCTTAAGTGTGTGACCCTACGGGTTCGGGAATATGCGAACATGATCGAGACACCTCTCCGATCAATAATCAATAGCGGGAACCATGGATGTCCATATTGATTCCCACATATTCAACGAATATCATTTATCGGTTGAACCACGATGTCGAATGTTCCATTCCTTTGTCTCACGATATTTTACTTGCCCGAGATTTGATCGTCGGTATCACCATACTTAGTTCAATCTCGTTTCCTGGTAAGTACTCTTTACTCGTTCCGTAATACAACATCCTCTGTGACTAACTCCTTAGTCCCTTGCTTGCAAGCGATATTGAATGTGCATTACCGAGTGGGCCCAGAGAATATCTCTCCGTCACGTGGATGGACAAATCCCACTCTTGATACATGCAACCCAACAAGTACTTTCCGAGATACCTGAAAGACACCTTTATGATCACCCTGTTACGGCGTGATGGTTGATGCCCTCAAAGCATTCTTCCGATACTAGGGAGTGGCATTATCTCATGGTCGAAGGACTAGAACATTTAACATATGATAGCTGAAGCAAATAAAACTTAGTGACACGATCAAATTGCTACGCTCAACTTGGGTCTATCCATCACATCATTCTCCTAATGATATGACCTTGTTATTAATTAACAACTCATGTTCATGGTTAGGAAACCTTAACCATCAATTAATCAACAAGCTAGTGTTAGAGGATCACTACGGACACGGTGTTGTTTATATAACCACACAAGTAATAATGTTTCCAATTAATACAATTATAGCATGGAGAATAAACTTTATCATGAACTTGAAATATGACAAATAACAACTTTATTTATTGCCTCTAGGGCATATTTTCAACACGGTGTTCATAACGTCACGGAAGCTAGTCCACTACTTCCAGGGACACCCCATCACGGTGGTCAGCTACTTCCCGATCGCAGATGTCATCAACAATCGCGACGCCACGGGTCGGATCGCCAAGTGGTTACTGGAACTAATGGCTTTCAGCATAGTCTACGCCCCTCGCACAGCCATCAAGTCCCAGGCTCTCGCCGACTTCATGGCCGAGTGGACAGAAGTCCAGTCCCCGCCCTCCGTCATCGACCTCGAGCACTGGACGCTCTACTTCGACGGCTCTCTGATGCTCCAGGGCGCGGGGGCTGGCGTTGTGCTCATCTACCCTAAAGGTGAGCGCTTCAAGTACGTGCTGCAGCTCCACTTCCCGGCATCCAACAACGTTGCCGAGTATGAAGCTCTGCTCCCACGGTCTCTGTCTTGCGGTTTCACTCGGGATCCGCCGCCTCCTCGTGCGCGGCGACTCGGAACTTGTCGTCCGGCAGGTTATGAAGGATTGGTCGTGCCGAGATCCCTCCATGGAAACCTATTGCCAAGAAGTCCACAAGCTCGAAGCCAAGTTCGACGGCCTCGAGATCACTCATGTCTTGCGCCGAGACAACGAAGTCGCGGATGCACTCGCCAAACTGGGGTCCAGTCGGGACGTAGTCCCGACTGGAGTTTTCCTCCAGGAGTTACATGCCCCTTCTATCAAGGCGGACACAGCACCCGAGGCCGAAGAACAGCAAATCCCGGAGAGCGACGTCGCTCAGCAGCCTTCAGCCGAAGTCTTCACCGTCACTCCCGACTGGGTCATGCCCTTCCTCGACTACCTCCTGCGGGACATCCTCCCGTCGGACCGAACCGAGGCACGCCGCATCGCGCGACGAGCCAAGGCCTTCGTCGTCGTCGACGGCGAGCTCTACAAGAGGAGCACCTCCGGGATCCTCCAACGATGCATACCCCAAGAACAGGGACAGCAGCTCCTATATGATATCCACTCGGGAGTATGCGGACACCACGCGGCGCCCGGATCACTAGTCGGGAAAGCCTTCCGACAAGGTTTCTACTGGCCGACTGCTGTGTCCGACGCAGAGCACATTGTCCGCACTTGTGAGGGCTGTCAACACTTCGCCCGGCAGACACACTTGTCGGCTCAGGCTCTCCAGACCATCCCGATCACCTGGCCCTTCGCGGTCTGGGGTCTGGACATGGTCGGCCCCCTCAAGAAGGCTCCCGGGGGCTATACACACCTCTTCGTCGCGGTCGACAAGTTCACCAAGTGGATTGAGGCCAAGCTGGTCGCCACGATAACTGCCGAAAAGGCCGTCGAATTTGTCCGGGACATCATCTTCCGGTTCGGCGTACCCAACAGCATTATCACAGACAACGGCACCCAGTTCACTGGCCGAGCCTTCCTCGAGTTCTGCGACAACTACAATATCAGCCTCGACTTCGCAGCCGTGGCACACCCACGCACCAACGGCAAGTCGAGCGGTCCAACGGCTTGATACTGCAAGGGCCTCAAGCCCCGAATCTTCCAGCGACTGAACAAGTTCGCGGGCAAGTGGGCCGCCGAGTTGCCTTCGGTACTCTGGAGCCTTCGGACCACGCCTAACCGGTCCACCGGTTTTACGCCTTTTTTCATGGTCTTCGGTGCCGAGGCAATCCTCCCGACCGACCTGGAGTACGGCTCCCCCCGCGTCCGTGCCTTCAGCGCGGCCGAGTCGGAGGAGGCCAGACAGGACGCTCTCGACCAGCTCGAGGAAGCCCGCGAGGTGGCGCTCCTCCGCTCTGCCAAGTACCAGCAAAGCCTACGGCGATACCACAGTAGACATGTACGCGGCCGCTCCTTCAATGTCGGCGATTGGTTCTACGCCGAGTCCAATCAAGTAAGGACCAGCACAAGCTCTCGCCGCCATGGGAGGGCCCGTACACAGTCGCTGAGGTGCTACGCCCGGGGGCTTACCGACTGAAGGACGGCGCCGGCAACATCCTCACCAACGCATGGAACATCGAACAGCTATGTCGTTTCTATGCTTAAGTGTTTTATGAACTTGAATACATGAATAAAGAGTTTCCTTTTTTCATCCCAAAGCAAGTCTTCCTTTCTCCCGACTAAGCCTGCTACGCCCGCCCGTAGCAGGCACTCGGCACATACACTGCTCTGTCCTCGTGAAATGCTTAAGTACTGTGTATAAAGTCCAACGTTAACTCTTCGACTCCAGTCGCCGGTTTACGCCACACCCTTGCGCCACACGGGAACACACGCCATCGGCTAATCCCTACGCCAAGGAGGCTACAACGGATTGGCGAAGAGCACAAACGAACAACTAACATACACAGGAATGCAAGTTTTTTCCGAGCAGAACAAGAAATATTTGTTAAAAACAGCAAGTACATAACTTACTCGGCAACCCCGAGTTCTTTACAAAATGTACTCGGCATCCCCGAGTCCGCTACAAATTTTTTACTCGGCTAGCCCGAGCAGTTTACAGCTACTCCTACTTGTCTACAGGCCGGAGCGCTTCAGCAGGGTCTCGACGGTGGGCTCGACGATCCGCATCATCTCCGGGATCTCCTCGTCCGGGCAGTCGGCAGCGTACCCCTCCCCGATTGCCTCCAAGTCTAGCAAGGGGTAGTGGGACCGCGCCACTGCCAAGACTAAGCCGGCCCCCGTCCGTGCGCCCTCCGCCTCGACGCTCGCCACCCGGTCGGGGCACCTGGTGCAACCGCTCGGCCACCGCCGCGACGGAGTCAGGCGCCGCGTCGTCCGGCCAGACGGCGCCACACGCCACCTGCCCGGCCTTCATCAGCGACTCGATCATCCCCCGGGACTTCTCGAGACTCGCCTTCGACTCTGCAGCAAAAGGCAACGCCTGAGCAACGACGACTAAAAGGACAGAAAAAGCCCAAAGTCCGCAGGGGCACTTACCGGACTCCGCCGCTGCGGCTGCCTTCTTTGCGGCTTCGGCGGCCGCCTCCGCTTCAGTGGCCCTCTGGGCCGCCGACTCGGCATCGCGCCCGAGCTGCGCCTCCATCCTCTCCGCCAAGTCCGCTCGGGCCTTCTCCGCCGTGAGCGCCTCTTCGAGCTTGCGGATCCGCTCCTCGGCGTCATCAAGGTCTCGGGCACGGGCTTGCGCCAACTCGGCCTCACGCCCGAGCCGCTCCGCCCGGGCCTTTTCCGCTGCGAGCGCATCTTCGAGCTCCCGGGCTTGCTCCTTGGCGACGTCGAGGTCCCGGGCGCGGGCCGTCATCGTGTCAAGCTCCGTCCCCAGCCGGGCAACCTCCTCTTCGGCGGCTGCAAGTGCCAGCATGTCAGCGCCGACAAACACATAAAAGCGGCAGGAGCGACGCAACGGGTGAATTAGCTTACTCACCCCGGGACTTGGCCATCTCCTGCGACAGCGCTGCCTGCAGGCCATTGATTTCCACCCCGCGCTTGCGGGCCGCGTCCTCTGCCGACTGCCGGTCTGCGGTGAGCTTGTCCCACTCGGACTTCCGCAGCTCCAGCCGCTCGATCACCGGCAGCCGGTCTTGGAGAAACGCGGTCTTGTCCTGCGACCGCTTGTTCAGATCCTGCAAAAGGGAACGAACATTCATTATAGTCACCCGGGAAGATTGTTATAACCCTCCACTCGGTCCCAAGGACCCAGCGGAGGCTCGGGGGCTACACCCTCTGGGTGCACTGTTCGTGCACCCAGAGTCAGACTGAAAGCAAAAAGAAAACTACACCCTCCGCCCGACTACTCCTAGTCGACCGCAGGCTCGGGGGCTACACCCTCTGGGTGCACTGTTCGTGCACCCAGAGTGAAGACTACAAAGAAAAAGCAAAGGGCCCTCCGCCCGACTAACCTAGTCGGGCAGAGGCCCGGGGGCTACTCCCTACGGAGATACTCCTACAAAGGGAGACAGTCGGCTTACCTCCATCAAAGGACGCAGCCTGCCGTTCAGCAGGTTGGCGCCCTCCTTCGCCGCCTTCAGCAGGGCCGGGAGGATCTCTCCGATCTGGGCCGCGGCGTCCGCGGCCGCCTGCCACACCTTCTCCTCCTCGACGTCGTCGACCTTGATAGTCGGCGACTCCGAGCTCCCCTCCCCGATTCGGAGCGGCCGGCGCACCAGCTCGGAGCACGGCTTCGTGGGCAGAGCCGCGCTGAACTCCAGCATCGGCGAGGGCACGCCGGGCTTGTCCTCCGCCATCTCCGCGTCCCGGCTGACGCCCGCAGACCCCACCGGCACCAAAGCTCCCGGGGAGGCTTCCTCCTGAGGGGCGACCGGCGAGGTGGGCTGCGCGCCGGGCTGCCCGGCGGAAGGCGGGGGAGTGCTTGCAGGCG